>RJWH01001577.1:0-350813 GCA_004363575.1 Solenodon paradoxus
TCATACTGCAGGCCAAGATAAAGTAGTGTCTGTCTTCTACACCATTCTGACACCAATGCTTAACCCTATGATCTACAGTCTTCGAAATAAGGATGTGTTAGGAGCTGTGGAAAAAGTCCTACGGAAGTGTTCTTTATATTCTAAAATGTCAAATTAAGGTCCAGTGGCTATTGTGTGTTATTGGGTTTATGCATTGTTTACATCTGGTAAAAAATGTATATGGTGCATATGGTACATCCGGAAGTATCTGATAGCAATCACATAGCAGTCAATTGGATATAGTATTACAGTCAATCTATTAACCTAAACTAAATTTATTTTAAAATTTATACGTGTGCACATGGAGCCATAGTACAAAATATTAATGACTTGGCTATGGAATTGAGAATGCTATTCAAGATAGTATATTATGAAACTAGATTTTCAGTTGAGAGAGAAATCCAAAAACTATATTGAATCATCAGGGAATGACCAGAAACATGAACTCTTGAATTTTATGTGAAGGGACAGAAAACTAAGAAAAGGAGACAGAAGGATTTCCCTTTAAATATAGTCTCAAGTTAGCATTAACCAGAGATGTTTTATGCAAATGAAACTTGCACTTTTATTTGATTACATTAGAAACCAGGGACTTTTCATCTTTCTCCTTGTTGACTGAGAAGTCAGAATTTTAGAATTTGCCAATGATAGAATCTTTGAGTTTGTTGTTTTGCATGTGGATCAGAGGCATTGGTGGATCTTTTATTAACTGTATCATTAATTGTAAATGTTGTTTTGTTTTCTAAATTAATAGTATGAATTGAAAAAGATGACCAGTTAGTTGCCTATTAACAGTTTGATTGACTAATATTTTTAAGGAAAGGTACAGGCTGGAATGAAGGTGAGTAGGAAGGCAGGCTGGAAGAAAGGGGAGGAAGAAGCATTTAATTTCTATTTAGTTGCTCACATTGGTTTTATTCCCCCAACCCTGGTACTTGAGTTTAGGTGTATGTGGCCTGTGCTCCTTTGGAAGTAATTGATCTAACTCCTATGCCCCCAGGATGTGGCTTGATTGCAAAATTTTGCGTGAACACAGTTCATTGGGTTTCTATATTCGTTGAATACCGTTTTAGTATATAAAGGCAAACTAAAAGATCCTGAACATTTTCCTTTAAAGATGGGGAGTTGGGTCTCTCTTCTATTGATCACTTGGGCCTATATCAAATTAAAAAGCTTCTGTATAGCTTGAGAAAACACCACTAAGACAAAAAATGTACACATTAGATAAAATATTACATAGAATTAGAGAAGATATTGCCACAACATACATCAGTTAAGAGCTTAATCTCCAACATCTAAAACGACCTCTTACATATCAACAAAAAAGGAAACATTACACTCAAAAAATAGGCAGAAGAAATGAACAGACATCTATCCAAAGAGGACACACATGTGGCTTATGGGCAGATGAAAAAATTTCTAAACTCCTAATAATCAGAGAAATGCAAATAAAATCCACAATGAGATAAACCTTATACCATAGAGAATGCCTCCATCCAAAACTCTAGAAGCAGTAAGTGTTAGAGGGCTGTGGTGAAAAAGAAATCTGCCTTTACTGTTGGTGGGGATGTAAACTAGTGAAACCTCTCTTGAAAACATTATGGAGTTCCCTCAAGAAAGAAATATGGATGTACCATTTGATTCTAGAAGTCAACTCTTAGACTTATACTGAAAATATCTAATCAGGAAACATCTGCATTACTATGCCCATACCATAAGCTGCACCATTTACAATAACCAAGACATGAAATAATCTAAATTCCCATCAACAGATTACTGGATGAAAAAATAACTGTTGTACACATACTCAATGGAATTCTATGCAGCTACTAAAAGCAAGGAAAAGTGGCCTTTGCAGCAACGTGAATAGAAATGTAAGGGATCAAGTTAAGCGAAATAAGTCAGAAAAAAAGCGATATATACAATGGTTTCACTCACGTGTGAGTAAAATCTCACAGACAGGAAATTATAGCTGCCAGGTGGTTAGGAGTGGAGAGTGAAGGAGTGCTGGTCAGCAACACTGGGACTCCATTGGTGGGCAATACCCATAGATAAGAAATGAGTTCAATATCTTAAAATACATATGGTTTTGTAAACAAAATAAGTAGCAAAAACATTTTATTAAAAAATCCAAAAGCATGTGAAGTACAAATCTGAAAGAAATATTGTGAAAAGTAGCATTTAAGGCAACCAGTAAGTATGAAACATTATACTCCTTTTCTGAAATTCTGGGTATGTAATATATGAAATATATATATATATATACTTCAACTACTTTTGACTGAGAGTAACCAGAAACTCAACCAAAATCATTTAGCTTTTCATCTAACCCTGCATTTTTGAGCTGAAATGTTCAGTTTCACGGCACAAGCCTTTACCACAGCAGGTCAAACAAGGACTAGAACAGAAATACAACATTCTTGACTACCTTGATGTCCCAGATAAGAACCTCTTCCAGAAGTTCTAATAAAATATACAGACCTTGAAGTAGAAAATTCAGAACAATAGATCAATAGTATAAAACCTTCAAAATCAATGCTATTGGTATTAATTAGCAGAAGTTTGAAAACAATACACTATCTAAACGAAATAGTTAAATGTGTTGAGGGACTAACTTGCATTTTCATCATTATTTAATTGTACTGGTATTTTGTTTAATATTTGTTTAATATTAAATTAATATTATTATATTATTTTTTCATTTGTAGTTTATTATTAAACACGTTATTCTAACAATGGTATTGAGGATTTAAATAAAGTTTCTTCTACATTTGTTTATTTGTGTCTTTTCCCTCTCTTTACTGTCTAGGACCAACGTTCATGTTTTTATTCATATGTATAGAGGCATTTTATCACTCTCAATAGAGACAAATCATTCTGCTTCACAAAGGAACAGAATTTAACAAAGTAAAAAACCTAGCTTTATTGCAATTCTCCTTTAACTGAAACTAGATCATCTTTTGCTGAGTAATGAGTTGTTAGTCTACATTATATAACACATGTACAAAAGACAGTGCTTAATAAATATCAACCCTCTATACTTCCCATCTTGAATTTTTAAGTTGCAACAGCATGATTAGTTATCTGCAATAGATGATTGGAATGAGTAACGTTTATCATTTATATTTATTCATCTCTGTCTTCTACAGCCAAGGAGACACTGGTGATCACATGATCCAAAAGAGATGCCATAGAAAAGAGAGTTGCTTCCCTAGTGTCAGAATATACCATCGAATATAAGCAAACTTTGCTATCTGAAGACACTTGATTGTGATAGCTAATGCTAATTGCTCTATATTGGCAGAATATACTATCAGATATCTCTTAACAGTTTGTTAAATTGTGATAGGAATGATTCAAGCTAATGCCTTGTTTTTTATAAGTTGAGGAAAATGTTTGCTGATGTTAATGATTACACTGTTCTTGTAAAATTTTATGTGTGGCATCCCGTTTGCATTTAGAAAAATGTGAAAACTAGATCAAGCTCTTTTTAGAATCTTTATAGCTTCCTAATATAAATTTTCTTTGTAATAAAGTGTTTTGAGATTATTTTTCCATTTTTTCCTATGAGAATATAAGCTAGAACTTGAATATTATATATCAATGACTAAAATTACCCTTTTATGCAAAATACAATATTCTCATATATTGAGTCTACTCTCTGGAAATAGCACAGGCAATCATAGCCTGAATGGCTATATCATGATTATCCAGGCTTTAATCTCTGTTTTCTTCATTCTGATTTTATTTACATTTCACTCCCTCTGTTTCACCATCCTCATATAATGGAATACTGATTACTTCTTTAGAAGTGAACTCCCCCTAAATTTATGAGACCAGTTTTATTTACTGAGGACAACATTTAAACAATAAAATGTCCCCTTGAAGGGACAAAATTTTTACTAAATTTTCAGTTGGACAGCCCAAGCTTTATACTCTGCTATGTGAATATTCTCCTACTTTCTTTTTTCTGCTTTCTTCTTGGAACTCAGTAAAAATACAGGTGTGACATTATAACTGTGTTGGAGAACTGTTTCTGGTTTGAAGTTTTGCCTGGTTCTCACTAGCTCTCTTGGGTTTTATTTACTCTGTGAACAGGAGTCTGACTTTGATGTATTCTATCTTGTCCTCTTATCATTCATAGCTAACTCTCTAAGAACAAGCTGCACACTGTGGGGAGTGTGGAGGTGGGTGTTTACAACCCTTCCCACATTCTGGCTTGGCTTCTAGTTTCCCATTCACTGGCACCAACTGCCTTCCATGCCCAGTTTCATCCTTCACCCAATGGTTCTCCAGTTGTTAGCCCAGACCTGTGCCATGGCCACATGCTATGCTTTAGGCTCTGGTGGTAACAAGGACATGCACATAGCTATACTAACGTTCACTTTTTCACAGTACAGCAAGAATTGGTCACCGTGGTCCTCTGAGGATGATTCTAATCCTAAATCTGAGCCACAGACTTTTCTGATTTTGCCTGCCCAAATCCATGCCAGTGTTATGCTTATCTCAGATCCCACATATATCTATGCTTGTGATCCTCAGGGTCATTGTGAAGCAGAGTTAAAATGTGTTTTTTCTTGCGGAAAGCTTCTCCAATTTCCTTCCATAAGTCAGATAAAAGCTCTTGACAACTCTTTCATCATCGGTACCTTTTTTTGTCTTTTAAAGAAAATAAGCATTTTACGCTCTGCTTCTTCAAGATTTTTTATATGGAAAACCAAGTGCTTCAAATCCACAAAAGAACACTTTTCTCAAGTACACTGTGTTGTAAATTCAATGAACTTTGAAGGAATAATTTTCTTTGTCAGGAAATTTTATATATTTTCTCTTAAAAAGTTTTGTATGGGATCAACACTTACCATACATCAGATTATGTGAGACAGATGCATTTTAAGTGAGAATACATATTGTTTATATTTTTTTGGAATTTATAAAAGAATGGAAAAAATCTTAGAAATCTTATAATCCCTTTCCTAAAAATTAAAAGATATATCCAAATTGTGCAATGATTGAAAGTTAAGTGATTAAAATTTCAAATTAATTAAGCATAATATAAAGTATTTTAATAAATAACTTAAATACAATACTTTTTAATTTGAATATAACTGATGTATGTGGTATATAATTTTATTTGTATGTGTATTTATGTTTTTGTATACATATCATTTTGTTTTAATTTAGATACATTGATCAATTTAATAAAATCTAGAAAATTAGTATATCTGGGCACATTATAGTTATGTAATTCACATTAATATATAACATATAGAAATACAGAAAACAACAATAAAGTGATTTTTAGGTGTTCAAATAAGTGAACTTTGGCTTTTTCTCCAAGGATCTGGTGGATACAATGTCTGTGAAAATATCTGGAAAGTTTTCAGGACATCCTGCCAGCCTGGCCTGAGTCCATCTTGAATTATTAGTGAGTCTCTGCTCATTGTCGTAGTCTCAGGGGACATTGCCAAGTGATCACAAAGAGATCAACAGCTATTAGAATTAACTTCTAAATGGAGAAGTGTACAGTCATAGTACAAAAGTGTCTCCATGAATGTATCTGAAATGTCAAGTACAGAATTGAGAGGTAAGTTTTTACTATCTTGCAGAAAGTCCTTGTGGAAGTCTGACAGGTGCTGCCTGTGGAGTTGCCCACAAGTTAAGAAAGCAGTGAGCTAATGATTCTAACTTGTTTTTATGGAGAAACATACGGATGATTTAGGACTCTGGTTATAATTGATAAAGAATTACAGTTTGTTAAGCACTGGGATAAGTGATTGATGAATTCACATCTGATTAACTAGAGGACCTGAACAAGAAAATTATATTTGGACTCTAATATTCTTAAATTATTACATACACATTAAAAACAAGTCAAATAAAAGAACTGGATGATTGTGAATGTTTTAAAGATATTTTTGTATATGACTAAAATATGTTATCTTCAGTTTTTGAAAGAAATTTTGTGATGACAAATCATCTATCCAGAAGGAAGATAAAAAGTGGCAAAATGGTTCATCTTATTTTTGAACATCTTTTCTGAATTATTGGGAATAAGTGGGTTTGTTCACCAGTTTTGGACGAGTCACACAGGGGTCACTTAACAGTTTTGTATGACAGTAACTCTTTGTGTCTTAGTTTTTTAAAAATCTGCATAGCAATGAGATTACATTTAAAATATACCAGCAATAAATACAAGAATTGTAAAATTGAGTCAAATGTCCACTGATGGATTAGTGGATAAAGATGTGGTATGTGTAACAATGGAATAATACCTTATATCGAAAGGGTGAAATCCTACCATTTGCAGCTACATGGATAGATCTGGAAGGAATTACGCTTAGAGAGATAAGTCAGAAGGATAAAGAAAGACATTGTGTGATAGCACTCATATACGGTATAAAGAGATATCAAGCAAATGAATGAACTAAATTAAAACAATAGACCTTGAACTAAGTCAAGCTATAGACTTTTAGTCACAAAAAGTAAATCAGAGATTTCAGAAAGAGAAGACAGCCAATGAGGCAGATGAGGGAAAGGGGATTAATAGTATAGTGAACAATAGTGAAATAGTTATATTTTATACAGATGTTGACTTACTATGATGTAATATATACCTTAAACTTATTTAATGTTCAAGTTAAATATTCATTCAATACTAATGTCAATTTTTTCTCAATATATTATTGCCAAACTTAGGAAATATAGAGTAGGAAACATGAATCTATGCAAGGAAAGTAGTAACAGAAATGTTATGTAGGAGTCACTTTCAAACATGCAAAGTAACTGGACTATGTCTGCAACTGGTACAGAGATGTGTGGTATTCTTTGGTAAATATATCTTTCTCGATAGAGACACTTTTGTTTGAAAACAACATATAATTTGAACTTTTTATTTTTAAGGAAAGGGGCTGGCAGTAATGAAGACCAATAGGCAGGAGAGAGGATGAAAAATCATTTTTATTTATTCAGTTGTTAATCTTGGTTGTTTCTTTGGTTCCAGGCACCAAACCTGTATTCTTTAGGTTGTATGTGGACTGTACCAGTGGGAGCCCCCACACTTAAACACCAAGCCACCAGGGCACACCCAATTTGAACTTTATGTAGAGTTCCTGATCATTATCTGTAAGTGATGTTTTGAGGTCTTTCTTCTGCCATTTATTGGAGATTTGATAGAACGGTTGAGTTGATGCTGTGAACCTTGAGAATACAGCAAAAGCGAGAGACTTGCAGACAAATGTCTCTAAGTAGATGTGAAATGTCGAAACTTTATACTCTAAAACAATTGCATGTAGTATAAAATAACTTCTAAAATATACTTTCCATGATAGAATGCTTGGTATAGATAAAAAATTCATGTTTATATGAACCACCTTTATTTCTGATTTACTGTCTCTCACAAGAAGCTATATTTTAGTTCCTTATATATAAAGAACTACTTAAGTTCTATGAATATTGCTGTTTACAAATGTGGATGGTGATTCCAATATCAGCAACTTGTCAAGTTAACATAATTCTTGACATCTCTCCAGGTTGCCAGTGGGGATGATCAATAAGGTTTACTTCAGAATCTTCCCTTCCGTGTATAGAAATGGTATGGTAAAACCTGCTCTTTCTTTCACCAAGTATGTAACTTCTGATAGACTTTATCAATTTTCTCCTGAAGAGAAACAATTAATGCTTGCTTAAACATCAAAGTTTTAGGGGTATTGAAATCAATTCAAACAAATTATATTCCCTTGTTGATAGACTATACATAAGTTAGTTACTGTTATTTCGGTGATTAAAAGCAGAGAAATGGGTAAAATAATCTAATAGAAGTTCCCTTACACGCTCAAAAATTGTCTTCTTTTTAAAATAAACATTTAGTGGATATGACTGAATCCTTGCTTGGAAGATCTCTCATTTTAGTGAAGTCATTTTCTAAGTAGCACTAAAATTGCACATTTTGATCCATTACCAAGTCTAATGGGCCATCTTATATTTCTGTGATCTTTAATAAATTCTTTTGCCTTCCTCTTTTTCATCACCCTGAAAACTTGATAAATATTACATACCTTTTGGAGATTTTTGCCATAGAAAATCCTTTTTAGAAAACAAATACAGGCAGTGACAGCAAAGTGATATCTGGATGATAGTACCTTGGCAAAAGTGTTAAAGGACTAAAGTAAATTATATATTTTAACATCAATTTAATGTTCTGTGTATTATACTGAAAACCAAAGGACATTTTGAGAGAAAAGTTTGCTTTTTCTTGATTAGTATATCAAAGTTATCTGAGCATTTCTTAGTCATTTTGCTGGAACTCTGGAGCGCTTTAATAGTGGTTCACGTTCTTTAGTTTTGAGAAACACTTTGACAATTTCAGCTCTTATTTATTCCAAGCATTTGTTGAAACTATCTAGTCATGTAAGTACGCTTGCATCAGTTTTCTTATTTCTGATCTCTTCTTTCTGTCATTTCATTTTTATTTTACATGTACTTTTTATTACTTATTGGTCTTTGACTAACATCAAGTTTATTATACTTACTAGAAGGTTTCTGATATTTGCCTTTCAAAATTTTTTGAATGAGATAAATATTTTATAAAACGATCAAGAAGACCTTGCTTTTGTGGATTTAATACGAATTTCTGAAGTTGTTATTTTTTACTTAAAATATATTTCTGTTTGTATTTCATGTTTTTTCTTACTTTTGCTGTGCACATATTTTAATATTCTCCTTTTCTTTCTCGAATAGCATATGGTCTATGCATTTAGAAATTTATATATGTGATAAGAAAACTAGCTGGTCGAAGCACTTTCTTGGGATTAAAACTGATATGCCCATGTTCCAGGAATCACCTCAATTTGGAAAGCTAGAATGGTCAGAAATCTACTGATACTGTATGGTTTCAGTATCTGTCTGCTGATGGACTTTCCTTTGTAATACAGTTTTGCTGAACGCCCACAGTTTCTCCATTAAATAATAGACATTTATCCATATAATTTCTATCATCAGAAGCATACTTAAATCTTCCATATGACATTCTACCTTTATGTAATTTTAAAACTATCATGATAGCTAACATTTTAATCCCATTATCTCATTACCATGTTTGTTGTATTTCAGAATGTTAGATGATAAGTATTTGTGGATAACTTTATCATTTAATATCTAGTAACAAAATCATTAAATATATTTTTAATAATTGAGAGGAGGCGGGGAATAGGTGGGGGAGAGAGAGAGACCACGTGACTTATAGAAGATCTGAATAAGGGTGTCTCATATACTAACAGTAAGTAAAGAGGACGTTGAAAAGAAGATAGAGGGATAATTTATAACCAAATTTTTGTTAGATAGAACAGTAAATACCTATGTTTTTCTGAATCCATACCACTTACCAGTAATAGACTTAGAGGGAGGTTTATTCAGCAAACTTGGTCAGTGTCATCAAGAAACAAATCTAGCTACAGAATGTAAGATAAAAAGATACAACTACCTATATATTTCTTAAAGGATCAAAAAAGAATACAGTGCTGAATACAGAGAACAATCATCTTCTGTGAAATATTATATTAATTCATATAATTCAAATTCATTTGAAGAAATAATAGATTTATGCTCAGCTTGGTAAAAATTTGTATGTTTAAATAAAATAACTGCTATTTTTGATACATGAATTTAGGAAGAATAACCAATCTTATCCTACTTATGTATGCATAGATACCTACCTATGGCTATTATATGAGTCATTTGCAAAAATATTTGAAACTAAACTACCACTAACCTTATGACTGGGTAAAGAATGGGGTTTTGTTTTCAAAAGAGGAAACACTGATTATTCATTTAAGGAACTTTTCATGAATTCAAAGATTAAAAACAAAATTGAAAAACAGCTTTTGAAAAACAGTTCTCCTTTTTAAAAATTTACTTTGCATGATTTTGTCTTTTACTTCAGGAAAACGAATGACCTTATGGAGAATTATAACCAAACATCAACCGATTTCATCTTATTGGGGTTATTCCCGACATCAAGAACTGGCCAGTTCCTCTTCATTCTCATGGTTCTCATTTTCCTTATGGCTCTATTTGGCAATTTGTCCATGATCATCTTCATCCTCCTGGACACTCATCTCCACACACCCATGTATTTCCTACTCAGTCAGCTTTCCCTCATGGACCTGAACTACATCTCCACCATTGTCCCTAAAATGGCTTACAATTATCTGACTGGAAACAAGTCTATTTCCCTCATTGGATGTGGAGCTCAGAGTTTCTTTTTCTTGACTTTAGCGGTTGCAGAAGCACTGATGCTGACATCGATGGCTTATGATCGTTATGTAGCCATTTGTTTTCCTCTCCATTATCCCATACATATGAGCAAAAGAGTTTGTGTGCTGATGATAATAGGATCTTGGATAACAGGCTCTATCAACTCCTGTGCTCACACTGTGTATGCTCTCCACATCCCTTATTGCCGATCCAGGGCCATCAACCATTTCTTCTGTGATGTCCCAGCCATGCTGACTCTGGCGTGTATGGACACCTGGGTTTATGAATACACTGTGTTTGTGAGCGCCATCTTCTTTCTTGTAGCTCCTTTCATTGGTATTTCATGCTCCTATGGCCGCGTTCTCCTTACTGTGTATCGCATGCCCTCAACAGAAGGCAGGAAGAAGGCCTATTCAACCTGTAGCACGCACCTCACTGTAGTGTCTTTCTACTATGCTCCCTTTGCTTACACTTACCTCCGTCCTAGATCATTCCGATCTCCAACAGAGGACAAGGTTCTGGCAGTCTTTTACACCATCCTGACTCCGATGCTCAACCCAATCATCTACAGTCTGAGAAACAAGGAGGTGATGGGGGCCCTGAGAAGAGTGATTCAGAAAATACACTCTTTAAAATATAAACAAATTTCTCATTATTTGTGCATCCTCAGAATATATCAATTTAATCTTACAGATATTAAGAAACCTGTTCTATGATTGAAGGCAGACTGATATTTTTTTAGAGGATTAACTTAATTGAGAATTAAGAAATTATTGCATATTCCTAAAATTAATTTCCATTTTCTTGATTTATTACATGTAAATATTGGTGTTTATATCAACCTCAAAAGCTGATATTCAGGATTAAAAGTAATTCAACCTTGACTTAAACCTTAGCACGTCTGACACCATCAAAGGAGATGGTCAAAACAATTTATATCTCTAATTTCTCTCTGTGCATAGACATTCTGGTACTAGACTTACGTCTTCAACTCATTAGGGACTCTTTTGTTTGCATTTTCCTTCTTTGAATATTATTCTTTTTCTTTTGACTGTCCAGTTTTCCCAGCATTTATTAGAGAGATCCACTGCATCTTCATGTCTCCTTTATCGTAAGTTAGTTATTCATATATGTTTGGGTTTATTTCTAAACTTTCATTTGTGTTCCATTGATCTATTTTTATTCCAATATCATGCTGATTTGATTACTGTTGTTTAGCATTGCAGTTTGAAATAGGAAGATTGATATCCTCATGCTCCCTTTTTTCTGGGTGTTTTTGCTGTTTGGTTATTTTGTAGTTTCAAATATATTTCTTGATTGCTTTAAATTTGAAATTTCTGTGAAGAATGTAATTGGTATTTTGGTAAGGATTGCATTGAATCTGTATATTGCTTCAGGTAATATAGTCATATTAGCAATGTTGATTCTTCTAATCCATGGGCATGGACTAGCCTGCTATTTCTTTGTGTTTTCTACTTTTTTTAACAATTTGTTACTGATTTGAGTGTACAAATCTTTAACTTCTTTGGTTAAATTTAATCTAAGGTATTTCTTTCTTTCGGGTGCAATTATAAGTGGGGAATTTTCCTGACCTGTCTTTCTACTAGATTGTTATTTATGTGCAGAAATGTAGTAGATTTTTTTCAAAATGTTGTATTCTTTCAATTTACTTTATTCATTTGTTATTTCTAATAGCTTTTTACTGGAGTCTTTGGGTTCTCTCCTTATATGATCATGCCATCTGCAAATAATGATGGTTTCATGTCTTTCTTTACGATTTGGATTATCTTTTATTTCCTTATTTTATTTAATCCATTGACAAGTACTTCCAGTACCATAGTGTATAATGGTGGTGTGAGTGGACATTCAGCTTTGCCTTTTTGAAAACTAATTGTTTTGAATTTCACATTAAAAGTATCTCTCTCATATTTTTAGATTAGTGCCCACATACTAAATACTGTTGCTTTATTATTTCATCACACCAGGTTATGTTCTGGGTATTCAGTAGATAATGAAGAAGTAATATTTTTAAGTAATTTAAATCATACAGTTCTATCTGCACTGATCATTTGCCTGATTTGGACAAAACACATTTAAATTTTAATATCATCATTTGATTAATTTGTGTTTAACAATTTAAAAGGTATATTTTTCTCTTAAAATATTTCATATGTGAAAATATCTCAGTATATGGATTTTTACCTCAATATTTTCAAATGATGGAACTGTTGGCTGAAGGTCAGTTTATTACTCATCACAAGACATACAGCTAATAAATTTAGGAAATAAAACTGGCACAGAATTTTGACTTAAAATCTTATTCTCTACCTGCAAAAATTGGCAGTTACCAAGGTGTTCAATTATGTCTGATTTTTCAAATGAATAAATTGAAATAGTGCATTAATTCAGTTTAAAAAAACTTGTACTGATTATAGAAACAGACAGACATTTAATAATAATTCAGGCATTTCCCACAGAATAAATTGTAGTAAGTCTGTAAATATTTTAAGGATTATCATAAAAGAAGCATATTGAAGTAGAATAGACAGAAGGATGTCTTTACAAGGACTGGAGTGGCCACATTGCTTAAGGAGATGGTGGGGCTAGACTTTAGTTTTCATATTTTGTCACATCGTAAAGTGAGGAAGAGTGAGGGATTCAGGTTAGAAGACTTATGAATGAAGATAGACTAATGTGAAGATTCAAGCATTTTTCTGCAGCATGAAAATTGTAATATGAAAATTTGCGTGGAGGTTCTATTTCTATCATATTAGCCAATGTTTATTTTGATTCCTCTAATCAGAAATTGCAATAGTAACTAAGAGAAAGCTATTATATGTGCACTAAGGACTATCACCCTAAGTGTCTAGATACTCAAACATCTATATAATGTTAGAATGTAATAATGCTTTAGAAATTTTGCTATTTTCTGTTTATAATATTTATAATAATGATATTTTCATCTATTTTTAATTTAGCATTTATTCATTTTTTAGTTTCAATAATCTGATATATTAAATGGTTAACATAAATGCTGAGGTTATAGAACACAGTACTTTTGACACTTTAACATGAAAATGTATTTGCTACTCAATGTCCACTAACAGCTGTTATCTGTCCCACTTTATAATCAAACATCGTTTTATAGTATGGTTTTTATGATATAGAGATAATTGAATTCTTGATAACTCCATTAAGCCACAAAAAGCATGTGATACAAAAAGTATGTATGAGACAATAATTTGACTAATTGAATTAAATGGTGACAAGCTTAAAAATAAAAATAATGCTTTAAAAAGACTTTTTTTCTTTTACCATACTTTTAAGAGAGATTGAAACTGTTATTTGAAGGAATTTCTTGTAAAGCTGGAGTTTCGAACTTAGTAGATGATGAGGAAATGTTGTATATTTGAAGTGAGTTTTTCTGTATTGATACACATTGTTATATGAGACTATTATAGACACAGAATTTATAAAGTGAACATTTGCCCCTAGAATTCAGTATATAAATTTTTTATCACCAGGATTAAATGATCACATGAATAGTCTTCATATCTCCATTTAGTCTCAAAAGTTGAGTCAATGGTCCAAATAAAGAGTGATAATGTCTGTGGGGAAACTGTGTATAGTTTTATATATCAAAATGTTTGATATCAGAAGTGAGAAAAATATAGCAAAATATTTTAGGAGAGTTAGATTTTACTAATAAACATGGAGTCCAAATGCACTGATATTTATAGTCGATATATATGCACAGTGCCTATAACTTTTAATAGATTTTTCCTCAAAGCTTTGATTTATTCTAAGGATCAGATTTTGCAGCAAGAGGAACAAGTAGAAGTGGTACTGTGGGATCCCAGGCCATGACCTCTGGGAAGTATGCTTGGGTGTATAATGTGTGATTGTGAAAATGACAGCAGAAAACTTTTTGAATGTGGTACCAGCAGAAAGCTGCTTGGATGTATTGTGTGTAATTTTGCAAATGCCAGCAGATGATGTAGCAGTTCCCTGTTGGTGACAGGACGCAATGTCTTGACTTCGGTGAAGCCCACCCATTCTCCTGAAAACAGAGAACAGGGCAAGGGGATGTTATCATCTGAAAATGGCTCAACGTGAGCTTTACTGTGAGACTTGACATTGTTCGTCCAGGTCTGCTCAACTGCTGACGTCCACTAATAAACACTGTTTCAACTGCTCCCTACCGCCCAATACATCCACCTAAGATCTTCTGCATACTTGCTTCCTTTCCCATCTATCTGCCATGTATACTAGATAGTCATTTGCTGAACTGTACTGCTATGCCTTCAATGATGCAATCACTGCCAATAAATACAGAGGTGTAAGGAAACGGGAACAATAGCAAGACTATTTTGCTATGTTGCCCCTCACCTCTCTTGATTCCCACTTGTAGTCTCCAGCAATCCTTTTCTGCTGGCCTGGGCCCTGCTGGACAAGTCTGGTAGACCAGGATGCCAGGTATGCAACATCATGGTATAAAGAAATTCCCTTATTATTTATTTTCCACTTGAGAGCCATCACCCAAGTTTTAGCGAATCATTAATAGGGCAACCTTTTTGTTCAACATTTCTTGGACTGAAAGAGCCTGTTTCCTAAGGTATTAAAAGGTGGAAAATACTCATCTAATTGACTCAATCATGTAACACTGAATAAAACAAGAAAAATATAATTTAATTTGTTTAGATTTATTGGACTCATTTCCCCCCAGAATACTTTAGGTAATATGAGCAAAGATTTTTGACAGCATAAATTCTATGTGTTCCACTATTGTTTGTGAAATTGTTTTCATATTTTAGAAGAATTTTTATTTATTTTTGTTGTTCATCTTGGTTGCTCCCCACACTCAGCCCGACCTGTGAAGCAAACCGGGTTCTTGGAGTACATGTGTGCTACACCTGGCCAGAAGAAGCAGATCCACTGCTATTCCATCAGGGTGCACCTGTGTCCATAATTTATCCTTTTTTAGCTGCTATGGAGATTTCAAGGAAGATACATTTGGATAACTACAGTCACAAATTCATTCTTCTGGGTCTGCTGCAATATACCCCAACTCACTTCATGCTCTTTGTGCTTATCACCACGATGTTCCTTTTTACACTGACTGGAAACATCCTCCAAATCATGATGACCCTCACCTTCATACCCCTCTGCATTTTTTTTAACTTTGGAAGCTCTCTCTCTTTGACATCATCTACAAATTAAAATTGTCCCCAAGTGAAGACTAACTACCTCTTGCATAATACAGTTATCTCTGTTTCTGGCTGTGGCATCCAGATTATCCTGGGTTTGGTTCTGGGTGGAACTGAGCGTATTCCTTGGGTCTCATGTTCTGTGACTGACATGTTGCCATCTGCAAAACTACACTATCCAGTACTCATTAAATGGCCCCTATGCAGGCAGATTCTTGTTAGCTCATTGACCAGTGGTGCGTTCAATGCCTTCATACATTTTGTCTATATCATGAGATTTTCCTTTTGTGAATTAACAGAAGTCCATCATTTCTACTGTGAACTTTCTGGTGTATTGCATCTCACTTGTGAGGACACCTTGATCTACGAGACTGGTGTTTATCTTATTCCATTCACAGTCATCCTTGTGTCTTACACACTCATTCTGATCACCATCATCAAAATGGTTTCCGTCGAGGGTAGGGTGAAAGCATTCTCCACCTGCTCATCTCCCTTAATGGTGTCAGGCTTATATTTGGTGCCATCATTTTCTTGCATATGTAATCTCTTCCCATATTGCAAGACATGATAAAATAGTGGCTCTCTTCTACACCATTTTGACAGCCATGCTTAACCCTGTGATCTATAGTCTTTGTAATAAGAATGTGTAAGATGCTGAGGGAAAAGTCCTATGGAAGTGTTCATTATATCTAAAAATGTGAAATTAAGGCCCAGTGGATATTGCGTGCTACTGGGTTTTGTGTTGTTTACATTTGGTAAACAATGTATATGATGTATATGGTTAATCTGATAATGATCACTTATCAGTCATTTGGATATAGTATTGTAATCAATCTATTAACATAAGCTAAATTTATTCTCAGATATATAGATGTGCATATAGAACCATTGTACAAAATATTAATGTCTTGGCTATTGAATTGAGAATGCAATTCAAAATAATAAATTCTGAAATTACAGTATCAATTAAGAAAGAAGTTGAGAGCCATATTAATTCACTAGCGAATGATCAGAATTTTGAACTGGATTCTTGTGTGAAGGGACATTAAAAAAGGAAGTGGGCATTGAAGGATTTCCCTGACATATTAAGTCTTACTTCAGCATGCTCTAGAGATGCCACTAAAACTTACAATTGTAGCATTACATTGGAAACCAGGAACTTTTCAGCTTTTCCTCTGTTGACTTTGAATTCAGAATTTTAGAACTTTCAAATGATGAAAAAATCTGAGGTTTGATGTTTTCTAGGTGATTTAGATCCGGGGTGCTCTCGTATTAATTGTATCATTGATTACAATTAATGTCTTCCTTTCTAAATTAATAGTATAAATTGAAAAACGATGACCAGTTAGTTTGACTGACAAGAATTTTTTCAAAGAAAATGTATAGGTAGGAAGAAGGCAAGTTGAGTGATAAAAAATTTTTTAAGGAAAAGGTATAGGTTGGGTTGAAGGAGCGTAAGGAGGCAGGCGAGGATGAAGAATCGTTTTATTTTGTTTTATTCATTTGTTCACACTGGTTTGATACCCTGGACCTGGCAATCGAACCTAGGTGTAGGTGGCTTGTGCTTCTTGGACATGACTGATCTAATCACTCTTTCACCAGTAGCTGCCTTGATTGAACATTTTATGTAAACCAAGCATTAATTGTTTTTTTGTGTTAGTGGAGGTATTTAGTATTTAAAGGCCAATATAAACATCCTGAATGTGCTCCTTTAAAGTCTGGGGTAGCTGAATCTCCCTTTCCATGAATAAATTGGGATTACATTAAACTAAAAAGAGTCTGTAAAACAAAAGAAATCACAGCTAAAACAAAAAGAAAACACACACAATTAGAGTAATATTTACATAACATGCATCAGATAAGAGCTTAATCTCCAAAATACTCAAAGAGCTCTTACATTCATCAAAAATATATAAAAGACTCATTCAAAACATAGGCAGAATAAATGAACAGACACCTCTCCAAAGAGGACACACACATGTTCCCTAGAAACGTGAAGAAAGTTCTGCATCTCTCCCCACGAAAGAAATGCAAAGAGAAAATGCAGTGAAATAATCTTACACCACAGAGGATGGCTTATATCCAAAACTGTAAACACAAGTGTTAGAGGGGTTGTGGTGAAAAAGGAATCTTCCTTCACTGTTGGTGGGAATGTAAATTAAGGAAACCTCTTTGGAAAACACTATGGAGTTTCCTCAAAAAATAAAAATGGAAGTACCAGTTGATCCAGCAATTCCACCCCTGGGCATATAACCAGAGAGTTAAAAATCTCTAATCAGGAAAGATATTAAAATTTCTATGTTAATGAACTACACAGTTCACGATATCCAAGACATGAAATAATCTAAATGATTGAATAAAGAAGCTGTGGTTCACATACTCAATGGATTTCTATGCGGCTACTAAAAACAATGAAATAGTGCCCTTTGTAACAGTATGGATAGAAATGGAAGGGATCATGTTAAATGAAATAACTCATAAAGAAAAAGAAATACAAGATGGTTATATTCATATGTGGAATACAGTGAAATTAAACAAATATTAAACCTCAAAAAAATCCCACAGACACAAGAATTTGCCTTCCACGGGGGAATAATGGGGAGGGAACAAGGTGGTGTAAGGGACACTGGGACTGGTGGTTGTAGGAGCCAGATCACTGCCATGACAGGCTCCGGACAGAAATAGCTGTAGGCCTGAGTCACGCTTCCTGAAATAAGAACCCCGTTTCTTTCTGGCCCTGAAACTAGAAATTCCTTAGATAAGACATACCCAAAACCTGGGGCCAAAAGATGCTAAATATGTGAATGCTTCAAGGTCTGGAATTGTAACTAATCCCTTGCTCTGTAACCTTGGCTATAAAAACCCTGTTGAAACAAAGCCTGGGGTCTTTGTCTGACTCCAGTGTGCTGGAGGAGGCTCAGACCCCAGCTAGCTGGAAATAAAGTTTCCTTTTGCTTTTATTGTTGACTGAAGTGTGTGTGCGTTTTCTTCAGAGGACGAATGCTGACCCTAACAGTGGTGGGTGTGGTGTATAATACCCATAGACTGAGAAATGTGTTCAATGTCTTAAAATAAGTGTGGTTTTGTAAAGAAAGGAAAATAATTAAAAATATTTAATTAAAAAATGAAAGTGTGTAAATTAAAAATCAAAAAGAATAAACATCTGAAAAGTAATGGCAATTAAGGGAAAAAAAAGTATGAAAATCTATATTCCTTCTCAGAAATGTTAGAGATGCAGTATCTGACACATTATTAACTAGTTCAAGTGCTGTCAACTAGAGTAACCAGAAACTCAATATAATGACTTACTAGCTCTCATCTAACCACACATTTTTGAGCTGAAATGTTCAATTTCATGGCACAAAGCCTATATAATAGCAAATCAAACAGGGTCTGGAACAGTATTCAATATTCTTAACCAGCTTGATGTCCCAGATTAAAACCTCTGCCAAGGTTCTAGTGAAGTACACAGGCTTAAAGTAGAAAGTTCAGAGCAATAGGTCAGTAGTATAAAACCTCCAAAATAGAAACTATTTGTATTAATTAGTAGAAGCTTGAAATCAATAAATATATCACTATCCAAACTAAGTAGTTAAATGCATCAGGGATTAATTTGTATTTTCATCACTAGTTTAATTATATTGGATATTTTATTTATATTAGTATGCTTTTTTCTTGATTTGTAGTTTATTATTAAACAATGTTATTCTCACATTTTTATTAAGAGAATTTAAATAAAGCTTCTTAATTTGCTTTTTGTGTCTTTTCTCTGTCTCTTTACTGTTTATGAACCAATATTCATCTTTTCATTTATATCTATAGAGATATTTTAACACTCATTGGAGACAAATCATTCTGCCTCTGTACAAAGGGACAGAATTTAATAAAGAAAACACCTATCCTTATCCATCTTCCTTTAACTAAAACAAGATCATTTTCACTAAGGGTAATTATGTTTATTTAGTCTATATTATATAAAACATAAATGAAAGACAGTGCTTAATAAGTATCCTCGTAGTCTTCCATATTTCTCATCTTTCTTGGATTTTGAAGTTGCAGCAACATGATTAGTTCTATGTAATTAATAATTAGAAGGCGCAACATGAGTCTTTTTTAGTCATCCGTCTCCAACTTCTCTAGCCATGGAGACTCTGATGATCAGATGAACCAGAAGGGCCGCCCTAGAAAAGAGAGATACTTCACAGGTGTCAGAATACAATATTGAAAAGAAGTAAACTTTGTGATATCAAGACTCTAAATTACTGATTGTGGTAGCTAATGTTAATTGCTCTAATATGGCAGAATATGCTATCAAATTTCCTTAAAATTTGCAGAAATGTGATAGCAATGATTCAACTAATGCCAAGTTTTGCAATAAACTTAAGGACAATGTGTGTTGATGTTAATGAATGCAATGTTTCTCTTTGATTTTATGTGTGACATTCTATGTTTCCTTTTAGAGAAACATGAAAAAGTAGATTTTTTTTCTAGAATCTTTATAACTTCCATATATAAATTTTCTTTGTTACTAAATACTTAGAGAATATTTGTCCATTTTTCCCTTAGGAATATATACTAGAACTCAAACATTATATAAGAATGACTAAAATTATTCATATATGAAGAAATTAAATATATTCATATTTTGAGTCTATTCTTCAGAAAAAGCACAGAAAATTGCAGGCCTAGTGCTTATGCCATGATTATCCTGGTTTTAATTTGTGCTTCATTATTTCTGACTTCATTAGTATTTCACTTTCCTCTATTGCACCATCCTCATATACTGAAATACTGGTTACTTCTTTAGAATTGTACTCTCCTAAACTTTTGAGACCTATTTTTATTCACTGAAGAAAAAAATTAAAACAATAAAATAGCCCCTTGAAGGAACTGAAACATTACTAAATTTGTAGTGGGAGAATCCAAAGTATATACTCTGCTAGGTCAAGATTCTACTATTTTCGTTTGGGACTCAGTAAAGTTATAGGTGTGATCTGTGGGAAGGGTCTCATGGTTATAACTGCATTTGGAGAACTGTTTCTGGTTTGATGTCTTCCCTTGGTTTTCACTAGCTTCCTTGGGGTTTTTTACTCTGTGAATGAGTCTGACTTTGATGCATTCTGTCATGTCCTCATATAATTCATAGCTAACTCTCTAAGAACAGTGGGAATATGGAGGAGGTCTTGACA
The DNA here is from genome assembly GCA_004363575.1 of Solenodon paradoxus. Lineage (NCBI taxonomy): Eukaryota > Metazoa > Chordata > Mammalia > Eulipotyphla > Solenodontidae > Solenodon > Solenodon paradoxus. The sequence continues at coordinate 20,687 of RJWH01001577.1, forward strand.
TGCCTCACCATGCTCGACTTGGTCTCCTGTTTGCCATTCACCGGCACAAACCATCTTCTGTGCTCAGCTTCAACTTCATCCACTGTGTCTCCAGTGGTAGCCCAGATCTGTGCCAGTGCCCCATGCGATGCTCTAGGCTCTGTTGGTAACAGGATGCACATAATCATACTAACCTGTTCACTTTGTCACACCAAGAACTGTGGTCTTCTGGGGATGATTCTAACTCTAAATCTGAGTCATGGATTTCTCTGAATTTGCCTGCTCAAATCCACATGGTGTTATGCTTGTCTCAGATCCCCCATATCTACGGTTGTGACCCTCAGGGGTCATTGTGAAGAAGAGTCTAAAATGTGTTAGCTTCTTGTGAAAAAACGTTTTCACCTTCCCTCCATAAGTCACATTGAAATAATTGTCTTTGTCAGGAAATTTTAAACAATTTCTGCTTGAAAGTTTTTTACTAAGAAAAAACTAACCATAGTTATATTATTGGAGACATGTAAATAGTGAAGAAAATAGGTACTATTTGGAGTAAACATGCCATTTTATGCATTTTCAAATTATCACAAAAATGCAATGAATAATAATTTACCAGAAATAATGCACATAACTTTATTTTTTCTGGAATTTTAGGTAGAATGGAAAAAAAACAAAGCCTTATAATCTATAATTCCTTTACCAAAAATTTAAAAGCTGTGTCATCCGGATTGTGTGAAAGATGAAAATTTAAGAGACTAAAATTTCAGCCAAATAATATTGATTAAAAAATTAATTGAACAATTTAAATATAATAATCTAATAAATTGAGTATAATTAATGTGTGTATATAATTTTATTTATATGTAAAATTATGTCTTTTAATGCACACAATTATATTTTGATTTATTAGATGCATTCTCCAATTTAATTTAATATAAAAAATTAAAATATCTGGTCATACTGCAATTATGCACTGGGTGTGAATATATATATATATAATATAGAAGTATAGATAACATCATTAAAATGATTTTAAGGTTTTCAAATTAACAACATTTGGTATTTTCTCTAAGGAACTGTTAGAGACAAAGTCTGTGAGAGCATCTGGGAAGTTTTCGTGACTCCTCCCCTCTGGCTGGCCGGAGTCTGTCTTGTGTTATCAGTGACTCTATCCTTACTGTCCTGGTCTCAGCGGACATTGTAAAATGAACATAAACATCAGCAAATATTAGAGATTAACTTCTAAATAGAAAATTCTAGAGTCATGGTTGCAGAAGTGTATCTTGAATATATCTGAAATGTTGAGTACAGAATTGAGAGGTAAGTTTTTATTTTTCTACAAAGACCTTGTCGAAGTTTGACAGGTATTGCCTGTGGTGTTGCTCACAAGTTCGGAAAGCAGTGAACTTCTCATTCTAACTTCTGTTTTTATGGAGAACCACACAGATGTTTTAACACTCTTTATAATTAATAAAATATTGTTCTTTGTTAAGCGTTGGGAATAGTGACTGATGAGTTCATATCTGATTAGCTAGAGGGCTTGAAAAAGAAGATTGCATTTGGACTTTAATATGTATAAACTTATTATATAAGATTAAAAACTAAAAAAGGAACGATGACAAGACAAAATTTCATACATGACTAAAATGTGTTTAATTATGGAAAGATGTTTTGTGATGTTATCTGCCCTAGAAGGAAGTTAAAGAGCCGTGAAACGTTGATCTTATTTATGAATGTCTCACCTGAATTATTTGAAATAAGGCACAGTCTTATCCTCAGGACAGTTACATTTCATGATATAAAGACACTTGAAATATGATGATAATGGGTGATGGGTGTTAACATAAAAAATATGTTAACAAATTTGGGACCATATATAGTAGAATTTGTCCTTTTTATATAGTAAGATATCACTTAGATACTACTTAAAGATAGCTAGGATTTAAATATTGAATAAGACAGGGAATGGAATTCCAGGCTTAGGGGGAATGGGTGTTTTAAATGGTATGTTGTGTCTAGAGCCTGCTGCTGAACTCTGACAGAATATAAGGTGACAAAGTTTGCAATGTGGCATTTTCAAATGAACTTTATACTCTAAGCAATGGTTGTGAGCTCTAGTTAGGCTCATAGAATAGCTAAACTCCTGTAATCATATATATTTCTATTACATTTTGTCGTTTTGCCACTGTGACTGCATATCTGAAAGTTAATGATGCTGTCTGTCAGATGGTCAACTAGTAGACCAGTAGAGTTCAGAATTAGATGCAGAGGTGGGTGCCAACTATTTTTATGCAATATAGACAGAGGGCCTGGGAGACAAGCATAGACTACGGTTTGGTGTTATTTTTCCAAGATAATTTTTCAATAGAATTTCTGAAATGGACAAAAGATGAGGATAAGTCTATTGGAATAGTCTTGTGTAGTGTCCACAGATGTGAAGACTGATGTCAAAGATGAGTTTATGATTCAGCAAATCCAGACATCACCTGGAATCAAATCCTTAATAAAGATCTTGGAGGCCATTGTTTACTGTGTGTGGTTTTATCAAGGGGCAAAAGTGGTTGCATAGTACCTAGTCTTCCTTGCTATTTTGCACATGCAATCATTAAAGTTTTAGTGAAATTGGCTTAATGATAATAGCACCAACAGCCTGGCATTGTTCTTGTGAGAATCTAATGGGATTATAAAGAGCAAAATTGGAAAAAAAACATTTTAAAATTAGTGAATAATGATTGTTCAAATAAAGAAAATAAAGATGAAACAAGATGAAAGCTATCATTAGTTTCAAGACTTTTTAGCTTAGCGAAATTGACATTTTGGCCCAGATAACTCTTTGTTCTGTTAGGGAAGGATCTGTGCATTGTAGTGTATTTAGCAACATCCATTAGAGGCTAGTAACAACCCCTTGACATTGCCAGTGACAGCAAAGGCAGTGATAGCAAAGTGATTTTAAATACTACCTTTGCAAAAGTGTGAATACTTAAGACTAAAATAAATGATATATTTTCATAGAAGCCTAATATGCTGTGTATTTTACACTGAAAAGCAGAGAACATTTTGAGACAATAAATTTGATTTTTCCAGTGTATTAAAATTATTTGAGTGGTTCTCAATTTTGTTAAATGCTGAAATCTATTTCAGTAGTGGTTCATATTATTTTGTTTTGAGAAATATTTTGTTCACCTCTTTTATTTTTCTATACAGTTGTAAAAACTACTGTAGTTACACATACGTGCACTTGCATCAGCTGTTTAATTTCTTAACTCTTCTTTCTTATTGTCACTCCACTTTCCTTTACATGTACTTTCTATTGCTTTTTGATTTTTTGGCAAAGATCAAGTTAATTATACTTACTGGAAGATTTCTGATATCTTTCAAAAATTTAAAAGTATTAAATTTTTAAAATAACTATAAATCACTGAAGATGTTACTTTTATTTAAAATACATTTATGTTATAGCTTTTCTTTTCTCTTAACCTTGGCTATGTGCATATTTTAACACCCCCTTTTTCTACTGAGTAGTCTATCTATCTAGTAGTCTATTGATTTAGAAGTTCGTATAAGAGATAGGGTAACTCACTGGTCCAAGATTGGCCAAAACTTTCCTGAGGTTAAAACCAAAAGCTTCATGTTCCCAAACTCTCTCAGTTTGGAAAACCAGACTGTTTGGGAACCACTAATATGGCATGATGTCTGCTTAGGTAACTTCCTTTTGAATACGATTTTCTTACACTCCCACAGGTTACTTTTTAAATGAATAACTATTTCTCCATCTAATATCTATCATCTAAAGTGTTCTTAAATCTTCCATTAGCTATTTCTTCTTTATATGTATGTGCATTTTTAAATATCTTGATAACTAACATCTTTATTCCATTAATATAATGTTAGCTGTATATCAGAGGGAGAGATAATAAATACATGTGGTTAAATTAGCATTTTTACCTCAATTAACAAAACTCCTAAATATATTTTTGATGAGGGGTAGGAGAAGGGGGAGGGGAGGGACATACACAAACACACTCACAGAGAGACAGAGAGAGACAGAGAGAGAGAGAGATCCAAAGAAGGCTGTGCAATATAAAAATTGTTAACTACACAGGAGGTTGAAAAGATGATGAAGGGAGAATTTAATAATGAAAATTATGAATTTTTACTTGCTAATATTAGACAATAGATGCTTATATTTTTCTGAGTCAATGGCATCACTGGTAATGGAATTTCAGGAAGGTTTATTCAGCACATTTGGCAATATAATTATCAAGAAACAAATTTAGCTCCTTAGCATTAGAAAAAGTTGAACTGTGTATGTATTTCTTAAGAGATGATCAGAGGATACAGTCCTGAATATAGAAAACCAAACACCTTTGTGTATCACTGAAATAATTCATATAGCGAGTCAATCCAAATTCATTTGAAGGGATATTCAATTTGTACTCAGACTTGGCAACAAAATATATTTATGTTTAGATGAAACAATTGCTATTTTTGATATATGAATTTAGGCAGGGTAGACAATCATCATAACTTATTCAAGAAGGTATAGATGTTTTCCTTTTGCTATTTTATGAATCCATACAACATTTTGAATGTAAACACTTAACTAGTAACCTTATGATTTTGGATTAAAGAATGGTATTTCATTTTCAAAAGAGGAAACAGTGATTATTCAGTTAAGAACTGGGTATTCCCAAAAAGTCATAGATTAAAAACAAAACTGAAAAACAATTTTCAAAAAGCAGGTTGCAGAAGTTTTAAATTTGCTTTGCATGCTTGGTTTTTTCTTTCAGGAAGACAAATGAAGAACTTATGGAGAATTACAACCTAACATCAACAGATTTCATTTTATTGGGGTTGTTTCCACCATCAAGTATTGGCCTGCTCCTCTTCATTCTCATTGTTTTCATTTTCCTAATGGCTCTATTTGGCAATTTGTTTATGATCCTCCTCATCCTCCTGGACATTCATCTTCACACACCCATGTATTTCCTAGTCAGCTTTCCCTCATGGACCTGAACTACATCTCCACCATTGTCCCTAAAATGGCTTACAATTATCAGTCTGGAAACAAGTCTATCTCCCTCATTGGATGTGGAGCTCAGAGTTTCTTTTTCTTGACTTTAGCAGGTGCAGAGGCACTTCTGCTGACATCTATGGCTTATGATCGTTTATGTAGCCATTTGCTTTCCTCTACATTATCCCATTTATATGAACAAAAGAGTTTGTGTGCTGATGATAATAGGGTCATGGATAATGGGCTCTATCAACTCCTGTGCTCACACTGTGTATGCTCTCCACATCCCTTATTACCGATCCAGGGCCATCAACCATTTCTTTCTGATGTCCCAGCCATGCTGACTCTGGCCTGTATGGACACCTGGGTTTATGAATACACTGTGTTTGTGAGCGCCATCTTCTTTCTTGTGGTTCCTTTCGTTGGTATTTCATGTTCCTATGGCCGCATTCTCCTTGCTGTGTACCACATGCCCTCAACAGAAGGCAGAAAGAAGGCCTATTCAACTGGTAGCACCCACCTCACTGTGGTGTCTTTCTACTATGCTCCCTTTGCTTACACTTACCTCCGTCCTAGATCATTCCGATCTCCAACAGAGGACAAGGTTCTGGCAGTCTTTTACACCATCCTGACTCCGATGCTCAACCCAATCATCTACAGTCTGAGAAACAAGGAGGTGATGGGGGCCCTGAGAAGAGTGATTAAAAAAATACTCTTGAAAATACAGACAAATTTCTCACTATTCATCCAGCCTCAATTTAATCTTGTAGTCATTAAGAAACGTATTCTAGGAGTGAAGACAGACTGATTTTTTTAGATGATTAGTTTAATTGAGATTTAATAAAATGTTTGCATGTGCCCATACTCATTTTCTTATGCTAACTTTTCAATAACCAAAAAAGCATAATTTTTTTCTAACTTGTGAGATTTATTTCCTAATATGTAGTGAGATAATGGAAAATATCAAACTTGAATTTAATTTATAATATTTCAGATTTAATATAACTGACAGTGATGCTAATACAAATTTACAATCAATTTTATAACATTACCTGGTCTAATTGAAGAAGATTCGTTTTAGTTGTACAATATATAAGAAAAAATACTCTATTTGTATTATAGTTTACCCTTTTTTAAAGAAAATTTGCAGGGACAAATTATGGTGAGTAGAGGCAGAGAGGCACGAAGAGAGAGGACTAAGAAGCACACTTTATTTCTTTTGTTTAGTTATTCATCTTGTTTGCTCCCCCAGACCCAGATGTGACCCTGAGTACTTGAGATGTACATGAACTATGTCCAACATTCCACTATGGAGCACTTACAGCATACTCTTCACTAGTGCATATATGCTCTATAATTTCCCAGTTTCAGGGCAAGTGATTGACATAGAGAAGTAGGCAGAGAGCTTCTCTGGGAGCTAGAAGTATTTACTCTTCTATAAACACAGATTTATGCTATTTTATTCTCCACTTACTATTGTCATACTTCTATGAAACTATTAGAATTAATTAATTATTATTATTATTATACTCTTTTATTTGTGGAATGTGCTCATTTCCTATATCTTTTGGTGACTTAAAAATCTAGTGTAGAGTATTTGTATATATATGTATAAATATATGTGACTCAGTCATAGCTGAGGGAAGTATTTATATCCTTGCATAAGTATCTGAACTTTTGCACTCATGACATGTTAAAAGAGAAGTCAGATACAAAATAGTGTTCGTTGCTGTATAACTCTTATGATGAACCAGAGGTACTATGACTCATGATTTATTTGCTATATGTTCCATTATTTAGAAGAAATAGCAATATGTAAGAAGTGTCATTTCAGTTATCAAATGTAATTATGCATTTTGGAAGTCATGTAATTTTATAATAAATTTGATTAAACTGAACACAGAAATATAAAAAGGTACATAAATAGCTCAGTGTTATTATTTAAATTCCTCATTCTTGCTTCTTCCTTTAGATACACCAAATGTGGCCCCATTCCATGCTCAGCTTTGGTGTGTCTTAGAGAAATATGCAGTTCTCAATGCACACCACCCCATAGTGTTTTTGGGAAGTGCTGTGTCATTTCAGGGTCCCTTTATTGCCTGGGTGTGCTGGGACATTAGAATTCACTCCATTCTTCTATGATGAACACAGAGTATCCTGTTATGTCTGCCAGTCTGTAGCTACCTGCGGTCATGTTCGCTGTGATTCCCTGAGGAATAATAATTTGCTCTAAACTAGAACAGGCTCCGTGGTGTCAGAAAACCAAATTTCACCAGAATTGCTAACATATATACAGGTAGGAACTTGTATATATGTGAGCTCATTAGGTAGTTTGGAGGTGTTTGCTAAAATGCATTTCTCTTCCATACAAATTCTCTCCATTGTGTTTCCATATCTATACCAAATAAGTGATATTGCTTCCTCTTTTAAGACATATGTGTTTTTTGGTCTGTGAAAAAGTTAATACAGTGGCCTGAATACATTTTTATCTTGATAAAGAAACCTCTTAACTTTTCCAAACAAGATTATTGAAAATGGTTGATAGAAGCAGGTATGATTTTCCAAAAATTGGCATATTAATCAAACTTCTGGTTCTGTATCTAAGGAACCTGGAAACCGCCTTTCTTCTTAATAAGCAAAAGGCTGGACTGACTGAAATATCAATAACTCTTCTAGGACTCATAAGAGAATGAACATATGGGATAAACCATGGCTCTGACGTTGGAGATGCAGTCAAGTGAATATAGGGAATCATAGCATTCTGGAGTGTAAACCAGAGTGGGAACTAGTAGCAGGACAAGAAAAACTGGGTGAGTAATTGACCATTTACTAGTGTCAGTGTGGGCAACACTGAAAGTTAGAAACTCCAGGAAATACAGAAATGAGAGTAGAATATATTTGTGACTTTTATTCATAGGAATTCAACTAGGTTTCCAGATTAAATAAGAGAAGTTTTCCCTCAAGTTTCATTCAAGAAAAGAAACATTTAAAAATATTCAGAATGCTCTTTTCTTCTTAATAAAGTTTGCTCTTGGAGAAAATAGTTAACCAGAGTCAAAAATGGATAATTACCAGAGCCTAACCACTGGGGAAAGAGAAGTATTCAAACTCTAGTCAGCTATATGGGAGTCTTCCGCATGAGAGAACAGACATTCCTAATTCCAGCCAACTCTAGACATATTCCCCTGCCTAATGAGGTATGAAAAATTGAGAAAAACTTAATCAAACATCAGACCCACTTGTGGAAGAGATCTTTAAATGATCAAACCAGTAATTTAGATAAGCAATGATTGATATATTAAGGACTCTAATGGATAAAATTAATAATGCAAATGAACAGATAGGTCATGTAAATAAAGAGGTAAAAAGCCAAAAAGAACCAAAAAGAAATGTTAGAGGTAAACAAAATCCAACCAAGCAAAACAAAAAACATTAATAGATATGAAGAATAATTAAGAATGACATATTACTCAGCTGGATGGACATTACTGTCAATAGAATCTCTGAGCTAGAGAATATATTAATAGAATTCTTAAAAATGAACAAAAAGAAGAAACAAACTCAAAAATAAAGCCTAGGATACCAAGCATTATGAGATTGTACAAAAATTGTAATACAAGCTTGATGGACGCATCAGAAGAAGATGAAAGGACAAAAGAAAGAGAATAAATATGTGAAATGAAGCTATAGAGCCAGGGATAACAGAGAATTCAAAACAAACAAATGAAAGCAAAAAACAAAACAAAACATAAAAAATTGAAATTTATATCTAGGCATGCAACTTTAAAATTACAGAAATTAAAAGGTAACAAAAAATGAAAGAAGCCAAAGGTGGGGTGGAGGGGAGGGAAAACTTTACTTACACAATACCAATGAAAAGCATCATATCTAACTTCTCAGAAATCATGTACGCAGGAACAGAGTGGAGTGAAATATTTAAAGTGCTATGTCATCTTTTATGTCAGAACCCCTCTCAAATAGAGATAGACGGAACCAGCTTCAAACAATAAAGGTCATATATGAAAACCCCATATCTAACATCATACTCAATGGGAAATAACTGAAAGTTTTTCTTCTAAGAGAATGAACAAGGTAAGGATGCCTATTCTCACTATTATTTAATAAAGATTTGGAAGTCCTGGCTGGTGCAATTTAACAAGGATGTAAAAGTAATCCAAATTGTGAAGGAAGAAATGAAAATTCACTATTTTCAGATGACGTGAATCAGTGTCAATCTGTATGTATCTATATATGTATCTATACCTACATCTACATCTATCTATATCTATATCATCTATCTCTATGTATCTATATTATCCACACATATGCCAGTAAATAACTACTAGAAAAAATACATTAATCCACTAGAGTGGCAGGCTGAAAAATTAATATAAAACACTATTGCATTTCTATATGAAAGTGTGAACTAGCAGAAAGAGAACTCAGTAAAATAATCCTGTTTGCAATTGTTTCAAAGAGTGAAATACCTTGGTAAATGTAAGCAAAGTAGTGAAAGACCTGTATTCTGAAAGCTGCAAGAAACTGTTAAAAGAAATAGCAGGCACAAAGAAATGGAAATTCCATGCTAAATAATTGAAAGAATTAACATTGGCCACATTACCTAAAATAATATGCAGGAATACGTATTTATGTATACATATCAGATGTACATGTTGCCTAAAGCAGTAAACAGATTCAATGCAATCCGTATTTAAATCTCAAAGATATTATTCACTGAAATAAAATAAAGAATATGAAATTTATTTGGAATGACTAAAGACCCCAAATAGCAAAAACAATGTTGAGACAAAAAGAACAAAAATAGAGATTTCATGCTCTATGATTTCAAACTCTACTATGAAGAAAATCAGCCTGGTATTGGAATAAAAACAGACACAGATCATTGTGATGAGATGGGGAGTGTGCTGAGACATGCTGATGAGATGCTGGGTTCATCCGGAAAGAATTCGTAGAGAGAGAGAGTAGGTCAGGAACATATAGTGAGTTTATTAAAAATAAAAAACAGTTAAGAGAATGCACATATGTGCTTGTGTGGGACTTATGCTGCCTGTTTTTCCCTCTGGCAAGATGGAGAATTAGGGGCTTTTTGTGCATGATCAGGCAACCTAGAGAGAAAGGGCTCCAGTATCTAAGGATGTGTCCTAGAAACAGACTACTAAACTGAGATCCCTTTCTGGGGTCTCTTTCACGAGTTTCCAGTTAGTTAGCTATTCATACATCTGTCTACTGCCCTGTAAGATTTTAAGTTAAGCTGTCCCTGCATCAATTGAAACAAATTGGAAGCCCAGAAATAAATCACCAAATATACCAAAAAGGAACCAAGAATATACATTTGAGCAGACAGCATTTTCAATAAATGGTGTTGGGGAACTGGAAAGCCACACACAAAAAGTTGAACCCAGGTCACTACCTAACACTAAATCTAATAATTGATTCAGAATGAATTAAAGACTTGGATATAAAGCCTGAAATGATAAAATATGTAGAAGAAAGCATAGGGAAAACTGTCCTTGACATTGGCTTCAGTGATATCTTTGGGGTCTCCTCTCCAATGGCAAGGGAAACAAAAGCAAAAATAAGCAAAGGGGATTACATCAAACTAAAAAACTTCTTCACTATTAAAGAAACAATAATAAAAATGAAAAGATACCTTACTGAATAGACGATATTTGCACATCATGTATCTGAGAAGGGATTCATACTCAAAATACACAATAGAAAAAAACAAACCTATCAAAAATGACTAGAAGAGCTGAATAGTTACATCTTCAAAGAAGAAATGCAATAACTAATGGGCATACAAAACTGTGTATCATCTCTTATTATTAAGGAAATGCAAATCAAAACAACAATGAGATATCACCTTGAAGGGACTAAAACAGAACACTCTAAGCCTCTCAGACATAGTCTTTTGTATATACCCTACTCCGACATAAAGAGTCAAAGACAATAGAGGACAACCAAGCAGGCAAAGGAGTTCTTCTAACCCTGCAGTCCTTTTCTTAATCAAGTAAATCATCTGCCATTCCCTGAACCGCCAACATTCTCCTAATTCAGAGTGGTTTTGTACCAACCCCTAGAAGAATATAGAAAGGGAAATTATTTATTTTTATTTTTGGAGTAAAGATGACTCACTTCTCCTTGCCATATGGTAACCCTTTGCTCTTTCCTTTACACCCTAGGTCACCTTTTCATGCCTCAGCTCAGATAATAAATAATTGGTTTTCTACCATTGGTCTACATGAGAATTTACTGCTATGTAAATTCTCAATACATATGCTATTAAATTTGGGTTTTTCTTCTACTAATTGTGTTTAATGTTAATTTGTTCATTTGTTCAGTGTGTGAAGAACCTCAGACAAATGGGGGGAATATTTCCTTTCACCTCCAAAACCTAATACCTGTGAGAATGACTATTATTCATAAGTCTGGAAGCAATACGTGTTGAAGAGGATGGGGAAAGAGAACCCTTGTATGCCCTGTGTAAAATGGTAGAACAATTTGGGAAGCATTATGGAGTTTACCCAAAATTTGGCAATAGAAATTTTATGTAATCTCATTAGTCCACTCTGAATATTTATTTGAAAAAAAAATACAACACTAATTGAAAGAGATATGTGCATCTGATTTTCATTGCAACATTCTCTAAAAAAGCCCAGAGATGGAACTAACCTAAGTGCCCATCAAAATATGAATGGATAAAGAAGATGTGATATATAGGTAAAATGGATATCATTCAGTTATCAAAAAAGATGAAGTTCATCCTTCCACTTGAAACAACATAGATGGAAGTGGACAGAATATGGTTCAGTGAAATAAGTGAAACAAAAAAGACAAACAACATATGATATCATTCATTTTTTATATATAAACTGAAATTTAAAATACGGACTAAACAAAAATAAATAAAATTTTAATCTATAAAATTCAATTAATAGTTACTGGAGGGAATAGTGGTATCAGGTATTCAATCTGGGCAAAAACATTTGATTATATGTTGAGGGATATAATTAGATTACGGTGGCAAAGTTACTGAAGTATATACAGCTGTTTATTTAGAATGACACACACCTAAAATTTATATAATGTTATACAGTTATATCAATAAGGAAATAAATTAAAAATATAAAATTCCTCGGTGATAACACTAGTGAAATTTATGATCTTATATATGTCATTGATCTTTTAATGGAATGTAAGTCCTGACACATTTTAAGAAATATAAGCTGGATCTTACAGTTAAATTAATTTAATTTTCTTCAAAATTTAAGATTAATTATAAACTCTGGAGGTTATGATGTAGTAATGCAGATTTATCATTTGTAACATATGCGATCACTCTGACAAGGCACATTAATAAAGATGTTGGTCTTAGGTGGAAAAAGCAGAGACTGGAAACCTGTAGATGACTCGGGCAGTAGATTATAATGCACACAATAGACTAATTCCTGAGGAAAAACTGAGTGGAGATTCCTTGGAATATTAAGACACTGCGAAGTAATCTTAATACTATAAAATGGTATGGTGCAATATTCTCTCAAAAACTAAAAAAACACAGGATACCTATTTCCATAGGGTTTGATTATGTCATGTCATACATACATACATACATACATGCAAACATGTACATATATCTAGAATCAAATTTACTAGTAAGAGAACTGGAAATGTCAGTTAAAATCTCTGATTCTTGATTTATCATATATGTATGTTGGTGGTTACATTAACCTTTGAGGTTAATAATATAAACTGATAATCAGGATTAAAAGTAATTCAACCTTGACATAAATCTTGACATGTCTGGTACCATCAAGGGAGATGGTCGAAAATAATTTATATCCCTAATTTCTCCTCTGTGTGTAGGCCTTCTGGTACTAGACTTATATGTCTTCAAATCACTAGGAACTATTCTGTTTGTTCTTCCCTTCTTTGAATATTGTCATTCTTTTGCATGTGACTGTCCAGTTTTTCCAACAACATTTATTGGAGAAATCCATTGCATGCTCATGTCTCCTTTATCATAAGTTAGTTGTTCATATATGTTTGGCTTATTCTTAAACTTTCAATTCTATTCTGTTGATCTGTTTTGATTCCAATACCATGCTGATTTGACTATTATTATTTAGTACTGAAGTTTGAAATAAGAAGATTAATACCCTCATGTTCTCTTGTTGTTTTCAGTGTGTTTTTGCTGTTTGGTTATTTTGTAGTTTCAAATACATTTCTTGATTTAATTTAAAATTTCTATGAAGAATGCCATTGGTATTTTGACAGGGGTTGCATTAAATCTGAGTATTGCTTCAATCTAGGCATATTAGCAATATTACTCTTCTAATCCCTCAGCATGGTATATCTTTCCACTTTTTTGTGTTTTCTATTTCTTTTAATAATGTCTTTCAGGGTTGATGTATAAGTCTTTCACTTTTTTGGTTAAATTTAATCCAAGATATTTCTTTTAGGTGCAAGTGGGGAATTTTCCTGATTTGTCTTTCTACTAGATTGTCATTTATGTGCAGAAAAGTAATATTTTTGCATAATTTTTTATTCTTTCAATTTACTTCATTAATTTATTATTTCTAGTAGCTTTTTACTGAGAGTCTTTGGGGTTCTCTCTCTATATGATCATGCTATCTGCAAATGATAGTTTCACTACTTCTTTTACAATTTGAATAGCTTTTAACACCTTATCTTTTCTAATTTCATTGTTGAGGATTTCCAGCACTGTAATGAATAATGTTGGAGAGAGTGGACATCCTTCCTTTGCCTGACCTGATTGTTCTGTAATTCTCACCTGTACATTAAAAGTATCTCTTTTAGATCCTTAGATTAATGCTAAAATACTGTCACCTATACTCCTGTTTTATTATTTCAACATACCATGTTATGTTCTGAATATCCGGTAGATAATGAATAAGAAACATTTTTAAATAATTTAAATCATACAATTAGATCTGAAGTGATCAATTTGCCTGATTTGAACAAAACAAATTTACATTTTAAATTATCATTTGATTAAGTTGAATCTAGCAATTTCAAAGGTATATTTTTCTCTTAACATATATCATGTGTGGAAAATATTTCAGATATATGGATTTTAACCTCAATTTTGAAAATGATGAAATGGCTTAGAATTAGTTTGTTACTCATCCCAAGACATACAGTTAATAAATGCAGGAAATAAAACCTAGGCATTGAATTTTGACTTAAAATCTTATTCTCTCATTGCACAAATGGGCAGTTACCAGGATGCTTAATTATGTCTGATTTCTCCGATTATTCAATTTGAAATATTGCAAAATACAGTTTTAAAAAACTTGTACTTATTATAGAAGCAAACCAACACTTAATGATAATTCAGGATAATCCCACAGGAATAAAGCATAATAAGGCCGTAAACATGTTAAGGATCATTGTAAAGAGGATCATATTGAGGTAGAATAGAATGAAGGATGACTCTACAAGGGCTGGAGTGGCCACATTGCTTATGAAGATGGTAGGCTACACTTGTGTTTTCACATTTTGGTACACGCCAAGTGAGGAAAAGTGAGGGATTCAGATGAGAAGAATTGTGAGTGAAGATAGATTTATGTGATGATTCAGGCATTTTTCCTGAAGCATAAAACTTGCAGTATGAATTATTCTGAAAAGTGCTATTTCTATCAAAAGAGTTATTGTTTATCTTAATTCCAATTAATCAGAAATTACAATACTCACTATTATTTTTGCATTAAGGAATGTCACACTTTTTTAGTACCTAGACATGTAAATATTTGTGTAATGTTAGTTAACTGCTGCTTTAAAAACTTTGCTGTTTTCTGTTTATCAAGCTTATCATAACGATATGTTTGTCCACTTTAAATTTTGCATTAACTTGTTTCTCTGTTTTGATAATCTTATATATTATATTGAATGATTTATGTAAATATACAGGTTATGGAACACTACTTTTGAAACTTTGACATCAAAATACATTTGTACTTCAGTGTCCAATAATGACCATTATCCTTCCCACTTTATGGATATTCAGAACATCTTTTGATAGTATGGTTTTTATGATATAGAGATAATTGAAATCTTGATAACTGCTTTAAGCAACAGTGATGAAAAAATTATATATGAGGCAATAATTTGGCTAATTGAATTAAATGGTGACATGACTTCAAAATAAAAATAAATAGATATTTAAATGGTTTAAAAAGATATTTGTGCTGAACCATAGTTTTCAAGAGAGATTGAAACTACTATGTGAAAGAATGTTCTTGAAAAGCTGAAGAATTATTAGCTTAGTAGATGATGAGGAAATGATGCATATTTGAATCAGTATTTTCTGTGTTAATATACATTGTTACGTGAGACTATCATGGGCATAGAATTTCTAAAGTGAACATTTATCATTGGAACCCAGTATATAATTTATTTTTATCTGGATTAAGTGATCATATGAATATTCCCTACATCTCCATTTGTTCTCAAAAGTTTAGTAAATGGTTCAAATAATGAATGATAACATCTGTGGGTAAATTGTGTATAGCTTTTTTTTATCAAAATGTTCAGTGTCAGAAGTGAGAAAAATACACCAAATTAAATTAGGATAATTTGATTTTACTAATCAACATAGAATCAAAATGCACTTAGAGGTATAGTATTTGATGTCTCCAGGCAAAGTCCATATAATTTTTAACAGACTTGTTTACAAAATTTGCTTTATTCTGAGGGTCAAATTCTGTAGCCAAGTGGAACTTGTAGACATGGATCAAAGGTATTTCCTTATTATTTGTATTCCACTGGAAGACCATCACCAAAAGTGCTGGTATATCACTGATTAAGCATCCTTTTTATTCAACCTATCTTGGACTGAAAAAGTCTGTTTATAAAGATATTAAACAGTGGAAAACATCTATCTAATTGACTCACATCTTGTAACACTAAACAAGACAAGAAAAATATAATTTTATTAGGTTAGATTTACTGGAATCATCATTTTCCCTCAGAATAGGTAAAATGAATAATGGTTTTTGATAGCATAAATTGTATGCATTCCACTATTAATTGTGAAAAATTTTCCATGTTTTATGAACATATTTATTTATTGTTATTTTTTTGTTCATTTTGGTTGGGTGGAACTGAGTGTATTCTCTTGGGTATCATGTCCTATGACAAATATGTTGCCATTTGAAAACCTCTTCTCTACCCATTCATCATGAACTGGGCCCTCTGCAGGCACATGACTGTTAACTCATGGACTGATCATACTTTAAATGCCTTGATACATACTGTCTATACCATGAGATTCTCCTTTTGTGAACTAAGAGAAATCCATTATTTCTACTGTGAACTTCTTGGTGCATTGTGTCTCTCCTGTGAAGACACCTTGATAAAAGAATGGTGTGTGATGAGTACCAGCATTCTGCTTCCTATTCTATTCACAGCCATCCTTGTGTCTTACATACTCATCCTGGTCACCATCATCAAAACGGTTTTCCCTAAGGGTAGGATGAAAGTATTCCCCACCTGCTCATCTCCCTTGATGGTGTCAGGCTTATATTATGATGACATTGTATTCATGCATATGCAATCTCTTCCCATATTGCAGACCATGATAAAATAGTGTCTGTCTTCTACACCATTCTGACAGCCATGCTTAACCCTATGATCTATAGTCTTCAAAATAAGGATGTGTTAGGAGCTGAGGAAATAATCTGATGGAAGAGTTCTTTATATTATAAAAATGTGAAATTAAGGCCCAGTGGATATTGTGTTATTGGGTTTATATGTTGTTTGTTTCTGGTAAACAATGTATATGATGTATATGGTACATCTGGGAATATCTGATAACAATCACATACCAGTCAGTTGGATATAGTGTTACAATCAATTTATTAACATAAACTAAATTTATAGGTATGCACATGGAACCATAGTACAAAATATTAATGCCCTGGCTGTTGAATTGAGAATTAAATTCAAAATAATAAATTCTGAAATTACAGTATCAGTTGAGAAAGAAGTCAAGAGTCATGTTAAGTCTTTGAGAATGATCAGAAATGTGAACTCTGGATTCTTATGTGAAGGGACAGAAAAAAGGAAGAGAGGATTGAAGGATTTCCCTGACATATTAAGCCTCAAGTTGCCATCCTCCAGAGATATTTTATGCCAATAAGACATATACTTTTGTAGATTACATTATAAATAAGGGACTTATTAGTATTCCCTCTGTTGATCTAGAATTCAGAATTTTAGAACCTTCAAATGATGAATTTCAGGTTTTATATTTTCTATGTGAATTAGGAGCTGGGAAGCTCTCTTATTGTGTCATTGATTATAATTATTGTCTTCTTTTAGAAATTAATAACATGGATTGAAAAATGATGACAGGTGGTTGACCATTATCAGTTTGAATGATAAAATTTTTTTAAAGAAAAGGTACAGGTGGGCATGAATGTGTGTAAACAGCAGGCAGGAAGTTGTTTACTCTGGTTTATACCCCCATACTAGGACTCCAACCTAGGCGTATGTGGCCTGGGCTACTTTGGACATGATTGACCTAGATGCTGATCCACCAGGAGGTGCCTTGAATTAACATTTTATGTAAACCCAGCATTCATTGATCTCAGTCTAAGATCAATACCATTTTAGTATTTAAAGGCCAATGAAAAGATCCCAAATGTGTCTTTTAAAGCATGGGTAGTTAGGTTTCGAAACCTTTTCCACTGATCTACTGAAACTACATTAAATTAAAAAGCTTCTGCAAAACAAAAGAATCCCTTATAAAACAAAAGAAAACTCACAGAATTAGAGAAAATATTTATACAACCCACATCAGATAAGAGCTTAGTTAGTCTAGAAAATATTCAAAGAGTTCTTACATCTCAACAATAGGATGCATTCAAAAATAGGTAGAAGAAATGAACAGACATCTATCCAAGGAGGACACACACATGTTTTGTAGAATCATGAAGAAAGTTCTACACTATCACCATCAAAGAAATGCAAATAAAAACAATGAGATAACATCTTACACCATAGAGGATGACTTCTATCCAAAATTCTAGAAACAACAAGTGTTAGAGGGGTTGTTGTGAAAAAGAACTCTTCCTTCACTGTTGGTGGGAATGTAAACTAAGACAATCTCTTTGGAAAGCACTATGTAGTTTCCTCAAAAAATAAAAATAGAAGTACCTGTTGATCCAGTAATTCCACCCCTAGTCATATACCCAGGAGTAAAATATCTCTAATCAGGAAACATATCTGAATCTCTATGTTAATGAACTGTACGGTTCACGATATCCAAGACATGAAATAATCTAAATGTCAGCCAACAACTGACTGGATAAAGAAACTGGTTCATGTACTCAATGGATTTCTAAACAGCTACTAAAAACAGTGAAATAGTGCCCTTTGCAACAATATGGCTAGAACTGGAAGGGATCATGTTAAGTGAAATAAGTCATAAAGAAAAAGAGAAATTACAGGATGGTTTTATTCATATGTGGGATGTAGTGAAGTTAAACAAATGTTAAACCTCAGCAAAATCCCACAGACACAAGAATTTGCCTTCCATGGGGGAGTGACGGGGAGGGAACAAGGTGGTGTAAGGGACACTGGGACTCTGGTGGTAGGTATGGTGTATAAAACCCATAGACTGAGAAATGTGTTCAGTATCTTAAAATGAGTATAATTTTAAAGAAAATAAATAATCATTAAATATTTTATTAAAAATAAAAGCATGCAAATTAAAAACCAAAAAGAACAAGCAATTGGAAAGACATGACATTTTAAGGCAAACAATAAGTATGAAACGCTATATCCCTTCTCTGAAATGTTGGAGATGCAATATTTGAAATATATATTAACTAGATCAAGTCCTTTATTTAGAACCAGAAAATCAAGTAAAATGACTTATTAGCTCTTCGTATAACCCTTCATTTTTGAGCTGAAATGTTCAAT
The DNA here is from genome assembly GCA_004363575.1 of Solenodon paradoxus. Lineage (NCBI taxonomy): Eukaryota > Metazoa > Chordata > Mammalia > Eulipotyphla > Solenodontidae > Solenodon > Solenodon paradoxus. Next base: position 39,645 of record RJWH01001577.1, read on the forward strand.
TTCATGGCACAAAGTCTTTACCATAGCAGATCAGAAGGAACTGGAACAGAATTCAGTTTTCTTAACTCCCTTAATGTCCCTGATTAGAACCTCTCACAGAGGTTCTAAGGAAATATACTGACTATGAAATAGAAAATTCAGTTCAAAGACTAGTAGATCAGTAGTATAAATTCTTCGAGATGGATGCTATTGTTATTAATTAGAAGAAGTTTGAAATCACTAAATCTATACACTAGCTACCTAAACTTAGTAGCTAAATGTATCAGGGATTAGTTTGTATTTTCACCACTATTTAATATAATTAGATTGGACATTTTGTTTAATATTAGTATGTTATTTCCTTCATTTGCGGTTTATTATAAAACAATGTTATTCTTACAGTGATATTAAGAAAATTTTAATAAAGCTTTTTCTAAACTTGCTTATTTGTGTCTTTTCTTTACTGTCCATGGACAAATATTCATCTTTTCATTTATATCTATGGAGGCATTTTAACACTGTCATTGGAGACAAATCATTCTTCTTCAGTACAAAAGAATAGAATATAATAAAAATAACACCTAGCCTTATTACCATCTCCCTTTAACTAAAACAAGATCATTTTCACTAAGAGTAATTAAGTTAGTCTATATTATGTAAAATACATGTATGAAAGACTGTGCTTAATGACTATCCATGTAACCTTCTATACTCCTCAACTTTCCTGGATTTTTAAGTTGCAGCAACATAATTAGTTCTATGCAATATATGATTATAAGGTGCAACATGAGTCTTCTCTAGTCATCCATCTCTGACTTCTCCAGTAATGGAGATACTGTTGATCACATGACCTAGATGGGTCATCCTAAATCAGAGAGTTATTCCACCAGTGTCAGAATATATCATCAAAAACAAGCAAACTTTTCTATCTTAAGTCACTTAAATTACTGATTGTGATAGCTAATGTTAATTGCTCTAATATGCTATCAGATTTCCTTAAACAGTTCATTAAATTGTGATAGCAATGATTCAATCTAATACCAAGTTTTGTGATAAACTTGAGGACAATGTGTGCTGATGTTAATGATTATACTTTTTTCTCTTTTGTAAACTTGGGTGGCATTCTATGTTTATGTTTAGAAAAATGAGAAAAACTAGATCAAGTTTTTTCTAGTCTATAAATTCCAAATATAAATTTTCTTTGTGACTGAATACTTAGAGAATATTTGTCCATTTTTCCTATGAAATATAAACTACAACTTGAACATTATATAAGAATGACTAAAATTATTCATCTATGAAGAAAAAAATACTTTCATATTTTGAGTCTACTCTCTGGAAATATCACATGTAATGACAGGTCTAGTGGATATGTCATGATTATCCTGCTTTTAATTTGCATTTTATTCATTCTGATTTCATTTATATTTCACTACCTCTATTGCACCATCCTCATATACTGAAATAATGGTTATATCTTTGAAGTGAATTCACCTAAACTTATGAGACCTAGTTTTATTCACTGAAGGAAAAGTTAAAACACTAAAATACCCCCTTGAAGGGATTGAAGCATTACTAAATTTGCAGTGGCAGAGTCCAAGGTTTATACACTGTGAAGTTGTGATTCTCCTGCTTTCTTTATTCTACTTTCTTTTGAGACTCAGTAAAGATACAGGTGTGACCTGTATATAGGATCTCCTGATTTTAACCGTATTTGGAGAAATGTTTCTGGTTTGATGTCTTTGCCTGGTTATCACTATCTTCCTTAGGTTTTATTTACTAGTGAACTTAAGTCTTAGTTTGATGCCTTCTATCATGTCCTCATATAATTCATAGCTAACTCTATAAGAATAGTGGGAGTATGGAGGAGGTCTTGACATGCCCTCCCATGCTCTGGCTTGGCCTCCAGTTTGCCATTCACTGGCACCAACTACCTTCCATGCTCAGCTTCATCCTTCACACACTGGGTCTCCAGCTGGTAGCCCAGGTCTATGCCATGGCCCCAAGGTATGCTCTAGGCTCTGGTGGTAACAGGGAATGCACATAGCCATACAAACCTGTTCACTTTTTCACACAAAGAATTGTCCATTGTGGTCTTCTGAGGATGATTCTAACCCTAAACATGAGCCACAGACTTCTCTGTATTTACCGTCAAATCCACACGGTGTTATGCTTATTGAGACAGGAGACAAAATAAAACAAAAAACTGAAAGTTGTCACTTTCCAGTCAAGAATGAAAAATGGAACCTTTTGCAGTCTGAAGCAAGACCAGATGTTGTTCAACCCCTCCCATTTACCAAAATCAAGGACTCCACCCACACCCCTCCGAGCTTACCTAACATTCCAGCCCAATCTGATAAAACATCCCAAACTCCTTATCCTGCTAAATAGCACATCAGGTGGCCTTATCAGGATTTCACCCCTACCCTTCCACAGTGCTTACCAGAGACTTCCACTTAAAAACTTCTTTCCCTGAGCATAGAATTTGGTTGCTTCTTCTGTCTCTTCTCTGAAAGGAGCTTTCCTGGTTGGTCTGCACTTGGGACAATAAAGTCTCACTTATAGCCCATATGGCTCCCTTGTCTCTGCCTCTTATTGTTGAATTGGTTTACACTTATCTCAGATCCCCCATATCTATAGTTGTGCTCCTCAAGGGTCATTGTGAAGCAGAGTCTAAAATGTATTAGTTCCTTGTGGAAGACATTTACAACCTCCCTCCATAAGACAAATAAAAGCTCTTGACAGCTTTTTCATCATAGGTATAATTTCTTCTTGTCTTTTGAAGAAGATAAATATGCTCTGCTTCTTCAAGGTTTTTATGTGGAAAATCAAATGCTTAAAAACCCACAAAAGAACACTTTTCCCAAATACCTTGGGTTGTAAATTCAATACACTTTGACATTAAAATAATTTTATTTGTCTGGAAATTTTAAACATTTTTCTGCTTAAAAGCTTTGTACTGGGTAAACATTACCATAAATTACATTTTGGAGACATGTAAATGCTGACAAAAATAGGTACTATCTGGAGTAAACATGATTTAATGTGTTTTCAAAATATCACAAAAATACAATGAATAATATATCACCAGAAATGTACACATAATTTAATTTTTTTCTGGAATTTTAGAAAGAATTGAAAAAAAAACCCAACAAAACTTTAGACAGCTATAATCCCTTTACCAAAATTTTAAAAGTTGTATCATCCAAATTGCATAAGTGTAAAAAATTTGAGATTGAAATTTCAGCCAAATAAATATAAAATAAAATAATTTAAACATAATAATTTAACAAATTGAGTATAATTAATTCATGCATATATAATTTTGTTTATATGTAAAATATGTTTTTAAATGCATACACTTTTATTTTAATATATTGACACACTGGCCAATTTAATAAAATCTAGAAAATGGATAATCTTTGTGCATTGTAATTATGCACTGGAAATTAATACAAAAATATAGAAATATAGAAAACATCAATAAAATGATTTTTAGGTTTTCAAATAAACAACAGTTGGCATTTTCTCTAAGGAACTGGTAGAGACAAAGTCTGTGACAGCATCTGGGAAGCTCTCACTACTCCTCCCCTCTGGCTGGCCTGAGTCCATCTTGGGTTATTAGTGATTCTATTCTCAGGGGACATTGCCAAATTAACAAAACATCAGCAAATATTATAATTGACTTCTAAATAGAAAATTCTAGAGTCATGGTTGTAGCAGTGTCTCCTGAATTTACCTGAAATGTCAAGTACAGAACTGAGAGGTAAGTTTTTACTATCCTGCAGAAAGTCCCTGAGGAAGTCTGACAGGTGCTGCCTGTGGAGTTGCCCACAAGTTGAGAAAGCAGTGAGCTAATGATTCTAACTTTTGATTTTATGGCGAAACATACAGATGCTTTAGGAGGTCTTTAATTATAATTAATAAAGAATTGTTTTTCGTTAAGCTTTGGAACAGGTGACCCTTGCGTTCAGTTCTGATTAACTAGAGAACTTGAAGAAAATTATATTTGGACTCTAAGAAGCATAAAATTATTGTGTAAGATTAAATAACAAATAAAATAAAAGAACTAAATGACTACTTGTGAACTTTTTAAGATAAAAAGTTGGTATGTTAATACAACATGCTATCTTTAGTTCTGGGAAGAATTTTTGTAATAAGTTATCTGTCCTAAAAGTAAGTAAAGAGTGATGAAATGTTGATCTTTATGAACTTCTTACCTGAATTATTGGGAATAAGGCACAGTCTTATTCTGAAGGCAGTCACATTCTTGACATAAAAACATTTGAAATATGATGATAATGGGTGATTGGTGTTAAAATAAAAATATGTTAAAATTGGAACCATATATGACAGAAGAATTTGTCCTTTTTATATAGCAGAATGTAATTTAAGAGAATAAGTAAAGATAACTAGGATTAAACATATTAAATAAGACAGAGAATGGAACTCCAGGACTAGGGGATATGAGTGTTTTAAAATGGTATATTGTGTCTAGAGCCTGCTGCTGAACTCTGACAGAATATAAGGTGACAAAGTTTGTAATCTGATGTTTTCAAATGTACTTTATACTCTAAGCAATGGATTTGATCACCAGTTAGGCTCACAGAATAGCTAAACTCCTGTAATCATATATATTTCCATTAATATTATCATTTTGCCACTGTGACAGCATATCTGAAAGTTAATGATGCTGCATGTCAGATGGTCAGCTAGTAGACTTGTAGAGCTCAGAATTAGATCCAGAGGTGGGTGACAACGACTTTAATAAAACAGTTGACAGAGTGCCTGGGGGACAAGCACAGACAACAGCTCAGTGTTATTTTTCCAAGATAATTATCAGATAGAAATCCTGAAATTGGCAAAAGATGAGGATCTGTCTACTGGAACAGGCTTGTATAGTGTTCACCTATGTGAGGACTGACGTCAAAGATGAGTGGATGATTCAGAGAATCCAGATATCACCTGGAATCCAGTCCTTAATAAAGGTCTTGCAGGGCATTGTTTCCTGTGTGTAATTTTATCAAGGGGCAAAAGTGGTTGTGTGGTACCTAGTACGGAATTTTCCTTGCTGTTTTGTCTTGTGCACTCAATAAAGCTTTAATGAAATTGGCATAATGATGTCAGTAACAACAGTCTGGTATTGCTCTTGTGAGAATCAGATAGGTGTATGAAGAACAAAACTGGAATAAATTCATTTTATCATCTTAGCGGATTATGATTGTGCAAAATAAAGAAAATAAAAATGAAAAAAGATGAAAGCTATCATTAGTATTGAGATGTTCAGCCTCAGTAAAATTGACATTTTGTTCCAGATAACTCTTTGTTCTTTAGGGAAGGTCCTGTGCATTGTAGAGTATTTAGCAACATCCATTTGAGGATGGTAACACCCCCAGACATTGCCCAGTGACAGCAAAGGAAGTGATAGCAAAATGATTTCTGAATAGTACCTTGGCAAAGTGTTTATACTTAAGACTAAAATGATTTCTTTTCATATAAGCTTAATATGCTGTGTATTATACTGAGAACCAATAGACATTTTGAGAAAAAAGTTTACTTTTTCTTAATTAGTGTATCAAACTTATCTGAGTGGTTCTTATTCCTTTTGTTGAACTCTGAAAGCTGTTTCAGTAGTGTTTCATATTATTTAGTTTTGAGAAATATTTTGTTTACCTCCTTTATTTTTTCTTTGTATCTGTAGATACTACCCTAGTAACATATAAGTACTCTTGCTTCAGTTTTTAATTTTTTATCTCTTCTTTCTTATTGTTACTCCATTTTTATTTTACATGTACTTTCTATTGCTTGTTGGCTTTTTGGCAAATATCAAGTTAATTACAGCTACTGGAAGATTTCTGATATTTGCTTTTTCAAAAATTTTAAGGTGTTAACTATTCAAAAAATTTTTTCTAGAGAACTTGTTTTTATGGATTTAATATCTAATAAATCACTGAAGATGTTAGTTTTATTTAAATACATTTTGTTTACTGCATCTCTTTTAAATTTTGCTATGTGCATATTTTAATATCCCCATTTGCTTCCTCAATTATCTAGTAATCTATTGCTTTAGAAGCTCATATAAAAGATAGGGTAACTCACTGGTTCAAGATTGGCCAGAACTTTCCTGAGGTTAAAACTGAAAACTTCATGTTCCAAATGTCTCTCAGGTTGGAAAACCAGAGTGGTTGGGAACCAGTGACATGGCATGATGTCTACTTATGGAATTTCCTTTTGAATATCACTTTCTAAACTGGCACAGTTTCTCAACTAAATGAGCAACCATTTGTCCATCTAATTTCTGTCATCTAAAATGTACTTTAATTTTCCATTGGACATTTATGCAAATTTAAAATATCTTGATAACCAACATATTTATTCCATTGGGATAATGTGTCCTGCATTTCGGAAGGAGAGATAATAAATACATATGGCTAAATTAGCATTTTACCTCAATTAACAAAACCCCTAAAATATATTTTAAGTAGGGGATGAGGTGGACAGGAGGGAAGACCAAAACACACACACACACATGCACACACATGTACAAACACATACAGAGAAAGATCTGAAGAAGGCTGTCATAAAATAATAGTAAGTAACTACACAAGAGGTTGAAAAGATGATAGGGGGGAATTTAATAGCAAAAACACTAATTTTTGCTTGATAGTATTAGATGATAAATATTTGTATTTTTCCGAGTCAATGCCATTACTGGTATTGGACTTCCAGGAAGGTTTATTTGGCAAAGTTGATGATACAATCATCCTGAGACAAATACAACTCCTTATGAAAAAGTCGCAATTATGTATATATTCGTTAAAAGATAATCAGAGGATATAGTCTTGAATATAGAAAACAACCCCTTTTGTGTATGACTAAATTAATTAGTATTTTGAGTTGATCCAAATTTCATTTGAAGGGATATTAAATTTGTGTTCATACGTGGAAGCAAGAACATATCTATATTTAGCTAAAACAATTGCTAGCTTTGATATATGAATTTAGGCAGGGCAGGCAATTATCATATCCTATTAAAGTAGGTGGTATAGATACTTTCCTTTTGCTTTTTTATGAATCCACAAAAATTATTCTGAATGCAAACACTTTCCAGTAACCTCATGACTTTTTTCAGAGAGGAAACAATGATCATTCATTTAAGGACCTGGTTATTTCCAAAAAGTCATAGATTAAAAACAAAATTGAAAAACATGTTTTTGAAAAACAGTTCAAAGATTTTATTTAATTTGTTTTGCATGCTTCGTTTTATCCTTCAGGAAAACGATAGAAGAATTTATGGAGAATTATAACCAAACATCAACTGATTTCATCTTTTTGGGGTTGTTTCCATCAACAGGAATTGGACTGTTTCTTTTCATTCTCATTGTTCTCATTTTTCTAATGGCTCTATTTGGCAACTTGTCTATGATCCTACTCATCCTCCTGGACACTCATCTCCACACACCCATGTATTTCCTACTTAGTCAACTTTCCCTCATGGACTTGAACTACATCTCCACCATTGTTCCTAAAATGGTTTATAATTATCTGACTGGAAACGTCTATCTCTCTCATTGGATGTGGAGCTCAGAGTTTCTTCTTCTTGACTTTAGCAGTTGCAGAAGCACTTCTGCTGACATCTATGGCTTATGATCATTATATAGCCATTTGCTTTCCTCTACATTATCCCATATATATGAACAAAAGAGTTTGTGTGCTGATGATAATAGGGTCATGGATAACGGGCTCTATCAACTCCTGTGCTCACACTGTGTATGCTCTCCACATCCCTTATTGCCGATCCAGGGCCATCAACCATTTCTTCTGTGATGTCCCAGCTATGCTGACTCTGGCGTGTATGGACACCTGGGTCTATGAATACACTGTGTTTGTGAGCACCACGCTCTTCCTTGTCATTCCTTTCATTGGTATTTCATGTTCCTATGGCCGCGTTCTCCTTGCTGTGTACCGCATGCCCTCAACAGAAGGCAGAAAGAAGGCCTATTCAACTTGTAGCACCCACCTCACTGTAGTGTCTTTCTACTATGCTCCCTTTGCTTATACTTATCTCCGTCCAAGATCATTCCGATCTCCAACAGAGGACAAGGTTCTGGCAGTCTTTTACACCATCCTGACTCCGATGCTCAACCCAATCATCTACAGTCTGAGAAACAAAGAGGTGATGGGGGCCCTGAAAAGAGTGATTCAGAAAATAAGCTCTTGAACATATAGACAAAGTTCTCATTAATCGTGCAGCCTCAGAAGTATATCAGTTTAACCTTTCAGTCATGAAGAAAAATGTTCTCTGAGTGAAGACAGACTGATATCTTTTAGAGGATTAACATACTTAAGATTTAACAAAATAATTGCATGTGCCCAAACTCATTTTCTTGTGTTAAATTTTCATTAACCATAGAAGCATAACTTCTAACATAATCTTCTAATTTGTGGGAATTGCTTCCTAATATATAGAGATAGAACGGAAAATACTTTGTCAAAATTGTTCAGATTTAATATAATTTCTGGAGTGAGACTGAGACAAATTTACAATAAAAGTTATTACTGGATCTTACTGAAAACAAAAATGTTTTATTTGTATTATAGTTTTTTTTTTAAGGAATGTTGCAGGTAGGAATGATGTGTAGTAGAGACAGACAGACTGGGAAAGAGAGGATGAAGAGGCATTTTATTTATTTATTTTAGTTAGTTGTTCATCTTGGTTGTTTTCCTGGCCCTGGGAGGTGAACCCAGATTCCTAAGGTATTTGTGGACTGTGCTAACTGCTATTCCACCAGTGTACCCTTGTAGTCTACTTTTAACTATTTTATATTGGTTGTTTAATTACCCAGTTTTCAGGGCAAGTGATATACACAGAGAATTAGAATTCTTCTGGGAATTGGAAGCACTTACTCTACTATAAATACAGTCTATATAATTTTATTCTACACTTAACTATTCTCATAATCCTACTGAAATAGCTGTTGCAATAGTTATTATTACTGTTCTTTGTAATAGTAATAATATCAAAAATAATTATTATAATGCTGTTTCCTTAGTGAATGTGCTCATTTCTTATATCTTTGAGTGACTCACTCTAAAATTAAAGCCTAAGACTAAAAAAATCTATCCTGTAGATATATTTTCTTGTCAGAGCTGAAGGAAGTATTTACATCCTCACATAAGTGTCTGAACTTCTGCATTCAAGACATGTCAAAAGAGAAGTCAGATACAGCATAATGTTCATTGTTGTATAAACCTGATGAACCAGAGGTCCTACAGCTCATGATTTTTTATTATATTATCGTAACTCACATGTCTTATCAAACAGGGTCCCTGAGATGGGGGCTATAGGAGCCTAAAGGAAAATCAGACAGACAACATTCATTTAGAAAAGCAGGGGCCAGATGGGACACTTCTCTCCTCTCATAGGCAGTCATGCCGACTCTGGCTCCTTGACTTAATGTATAGGGCTGGATTACAAATGAGGTAATGGGAATAAAACAAAGAAGGACTTGTAGCATAGGCTGTTCCCCTGCTATTGGGAACAGGTGAAGGTATAGCAACTTTGAAGGTCGAGGCTCAGTTTGTAGTTTGCTATTTATCTACTTCTTGCTCTGCTGACTGTGAGAAATTCTGCCTTGGGAAACTGCAGAAGAGGCCAGAAAGCAATTAGCTCCCTACACTATATGTTCCATTTTTGGAAGAAATAGCAATATGTAGGAAAAGTCATTTCACTTATCAAATGTGATTATGCATTTCAGAAGCCATGAAACTTGATAATAAATTTGGCTAAATTGAACACAGAAATATAAAAAAGCACATAAACAGCTTGGTGTTATTATTTAATTTCCTTATTCTTCCTTCTTCCTTTAGATACACCAAATGTTGTGGCCTCATTTCATGCTCAGCTTTGGTGTGTACTAGGGAAATATGAAGTTCTCAATGCACACCACCCCCATAGTGTTTTTGAAAAGTGCTGTGGTCCCTTTATTACCTGGTTGTGCTGAGACATTAGAAGTTCTCTGTGTTCCTCTATGACGGAACACAGAGTATCCCGTTATGTCTGCCCCTTTGTGGTCACCCATGGTCATGTTCATTGTAGTCCCCTGAGGATAATACTGTCCTGATCTGGACAATAGGCTCTTAGTTATCACAAAACCAAATTAATCAGAGTTTCTAACTTAAATACTCACTTGTATATATGTAACTCCAGCAGGTAGTTTGGAGTCATTTACTAAAATGTACAAATTCTCTGCGACACACTCCCATCTCTATACCAAATAAAGGATCTTGTTTCCTCTTTAAAGACATTCATGTTTTTGTTCTATGAAAGAGTTACAGTTACCTGTTTGTTTATCTTGACAAAGATACCTTTTTACTTTTGAAGCAAGATTACTGAAAATCATTGAAAAAAAAGTGCAAGTATTTTACCAAAAATTAAAATATTAATCAGATTTCTGGTTCTGTGTCTATAGAAAGTGGAAGTTAACTTGCATCCTAATAAGTAAAAAGCTGAACAGATGTAAATATCAGTAACTCTTTTAGGATTCATACACGGAGGGATACATAAGATAAACCAGGTTCTTGAGGTTGGAGACAGTGTCAGGTGAATATAAAGAGTTATAACTTCCTGGAACAGAAGCTCGCTACAGCAGAACCCAGAGTGGGCACTAGTGAAAGAACAAGAAAATCTGAACTAATAATTGATCATTTGCTGGTCTCAACATGGATGACTCTGAAAGTTAGAAACTCCAAGGAAACCTGAAAAAGGTGAAACACACTTTTGTGAGTGAGTTTTACTCTCAATAACTCATCTAGGTTTCCACAGTAAATACAGAGAAAATTTTCTCCATGTTTCTTGCAGGAAGAGAAATATTTGTAAATATTCCAGAAAGCTCTGTTCATCTTAATAAGGCTTGCTCTTGGAGAATATAGTTAACCCGAGTCTGACATGGATAATTAGCAGTCAGGCTTTTTGGAAAGAGAAATACTCAAAGTCTAGCCAACTACATGGAAGTCTTCCATATGAGATGAGAGACACACCTAATTCCATTCAACTCTAGACATACACCCCTACCTAAGAAGGAAGAAAAAATCTGAGAAAAACTTGTGAGGTTCACGGTTCACAGGCATAGGTTTATTAAAATATTAAAACTTAATCATCAAGCATGGACTGTTTTTCTTCCCCACTAATTTCACCATCACATTGTTATAGATCTTTTGATAGCTGTTTATTTTCTTGGCACAAAACACCTGCCCAAGAGAAGAATACAAGGTTACTAAAAGGTAAGATAAAAGTACAGCTCAAAGTGACAGATCAAGAACAGATAGATCATATAAACATAGGGATGAAAAACCTACAAAAGAAAAAAGAAGAAATACTAGAGATAAGCAAAAACCAAGCAAACCAAACCAAAACATTAACAGATATGAAGGGTAATTAGGCACGACATATTACCAGCTGAATGGGCATGTCTAACAAAAGAATCTCTGAGATAGATATTATACTTAAAAACAAAAAAGAGAAGAAGGTAAATGTTGAAAAAAATAAAGCCCAGACTATATAAACATTGTGGGACTGTAAAAAAAATTGTAACACATGCTTAATGGAGAAGGAGAAGAAAGAACAAAAGAAACAGAATAAATATGTGAAACTAAACTATAGAGCTAGGAAGATCAGAGAATTTCAAGTCACACAAAAGAAAGCAAAATGAGAGCCACAACAAATTGAAATTTATACCTAGGCATGTAACTTTCAAATTACAAAATATGAAATACAAAAATAATTGAAAGGAGCCAGAGGGGGCAAAAGGAAATCTTTATGTATACAAGACCAGTGAAAAGCATTATATCTGCCTTCTCAGAAACCATGAAAGAAAGGACAGAGTGGAGTGAAATATTTAAAGTGTTAAGACATCTTTTATGTAAAAAACCCTCCCCAATATAGAACCTACTTCAATATAATGAAGATCATATATGACAAACTTAAAGCTAACATCATACTCAATGGGGAAGGACTCAAGGCTTTTCTTCTAAGACAAAGAGGCAAGGATGCCCTTTCTAACTACTATTATTCAATAAAGTTTTGGAAGTACTGGCCAGTGCAATTAGAAAAGGACATAAAAGTTATCCAGATCGGAAAGAAAGACATGAACTATCACTATTTTCAGATGTCATTATTATATCTATCTAAGTATATGTACATATATATATATAATGGATTCCAGTAAAAAGCTACTAAAATAATACATGAATACAATAGAGTAGTAGGCTATAAAATCAATATATAAAAATTTGTTGCATTTCAATATTCAAATAAGAAACTAGCAGAAAGAATTCAGTGAAACAGTTCCATTTACAATTATATCAAAAAGAATAAAATACTTTGGAATTGATTTAACATAATTAGTGAAAGATATGTATTCTGAAAGCTACAAGTCACTGTTAAAAAAAATAGAGGACACAAAGAAATAGAAATAAATTCCATGCTTCTGAATTGAAAGAATTAACATTGGCCATATTATCTAAAGCAGCATATAGATATTAGGTGTATAGATATACACATTACCTAAAGCAAACATATTTAATGCAACCCCCATCTAAATCTCAAAGACATTATTCACCAAAATAAAAATATGAAATTGATTTGGAACTACAAAAGACCCAAATGGCAAAAGTAGTTGTGAGACAAATAGAGCAAAGATAGAGTTGTCATGCTCTATGATTTCAAATCTACTATGAAGCAGTGGCAATCAAATCAGAATGATATTGGAATAACAACAGACACAGATAAATGAAATAAACTGGAATCCCAGAAATAGATACACACATATACTAAAAAAGAACCAAGAATAAGCAATTTGGCAGACAATATTTTTAGTCAATGGCGTTGGAAAAACTGGAAAGCCACATGCAAAAGATTGAGACTAGATCACTACCTAACACCATATACAAACATTAATTCAAAGTGGATTAAAGACTTTGATATAAGATCTGAAAGCATAATATACATAGAAGAAATCATAGGGCAAACACTGGCCTCAGTGATATATTTGGGGTCTCCTCTCCAACGGCAGGAGAAACAAAAGTAAAAATAGGTAAAGGGGATTACATCAAACTAAAAAGTTTCTTCTCCATGAAAGAAGAAACTATCAAAATGAAAAGACATCCTATTGGATAAGAAGATATTTGCACATCATATGTCTAAGAAGGGATTCATGTCCAAAATATGCAACAGAAAAAGAATGAACCCCACCAAAAATGGACAGAAAAGCTGAATAAACATATCAAAAGAAGCAATATGATTGCTATCAGGCATATGAAAAGATACTTATCATCTCTTATTAGGGAAATGCAAGCCAATACAACAATGTGATATCTCCTTGAAGAACCTAAAATATAACACCCCAAATCTCTCAGACTTGGTCTTTTACATACCCCTCTCTGACAGGAAGTCAAGGACAATAGAGGACGACCCGACCGGTTTAGGAGTTCTTCCAGTCCTGTAGCCCTTTTCTTAAGAAAATTGTCTGCCACTCCCTGGGCCTCCAGCCTTCTTGTAATCCAGAGTGGTTTTATTCATAATTCCTACGATGACTCATTTTCCTTGTCATAAGGTGACCCTCTGCTTTTCCCCTAACCCTAGCTTGCCTTTCCATGCCTCAGTTCAGAATATAAATCACTGGTCTGCCCCAACTACTTCAGAATTTACTGTTATGCAAATTCTGTATACATATGTTATTGAATTTGGGTTTTTCTCCTACTAATTGTGACTAATGTTAATTTATTCATTTGTCTAGGCTGTGAAGAACCTCAGAGAAATGGAGTAACTTTTCCTTTGATCCCCCCAACTTCATACCTGTGAGGATGGCTATTATTCATAAATCTGGAAGCAACAAGCGTTGGTAAGGATGTGAAAAAAAGAAACCCTTACACCTCGTGTAAATCAACAAAACAATTATGGAAAGCTCTATGTAGATTCCTCACAATTTGAGAATGAAAATTTCATGTGACCCTACTCATTCTCTTGGAGTATTTATCTGAAAAAAATACAACACTAATTGAAGATAAATATAGATGCTATTTTCAATGCAGCATTCTTTACAATAGCCAAGAGGTGGAATAACCTAAGGGTCCATCAACATATTAATGGATAAAGAAGATGTGATATAAAGACACAATGAAATAAAATGTAGTTATCAAAAAAGATGAAGCCATTCCATTCTCAACAACATGGATGGAACTGGACAGTATATTGTTTAGTGAGATAAGTGAAAAAAAGAATAAACAGCATATAATTTCACTCATTTGTGAATAGATAAACTAAATTTTAAAACATGGGTTAAATAAAACAAAGTAAATGTATAATCTGTAAAATCAAAGTATTAGTTACCAAAAGGAAATGGGATATGAAGTGCTCAAATTGGGCAAAAGGCATCAATTAAATGTTGAAGGATACCATTAGACTTTTGGTGGTAGAGCTAATGAAGTATACACAGATGCTGATTTAGAATGATGCACACCTAATACTTACATAATGTTATATGAAGCAACTTCAATAGCCAATTAAAAATATAAAATACCTTGGTGACAACATTTGAGAAATGAATGCAATATTTCAGTGATATTTTAATGGAGCACCAGCATCATGATACATTTTTCATACGATTTTATTGAAGGAATATTGTATTTTAACTTCAACTTGTTTTGAGGTATACATAATGGCAAATGTACATCTGTATATAGCACAATAAGGTCTATCACTATTTCTTCTTTTCCTTCACATTACAATTCCCTTTATCCTGTTTCCCCCACCATCCACCATATCTTTCGTACCCTTTTATTTACCTCCCCCACTAGTCTATTTTTGTTTGGATTAGCTCTTTTTTAAGTCTAGTATTGCTTACGTCATTCATTTGTTTTCTATCTCTATACATACAATATGAGTTCAATCCTATGATGTCTCTCTTTCTCCTTCTGGTTATCTTGCTAAGCATAATTCTCTCCAACTTCAGCCATCTTGCAGCAAATGGCAGAATTTCTGCCTTTTTGGTGGTTGCTCAGTATTCCATTGTGTATATATATACCACATCTTTATCCACTTGTCTTCTGATGGGCATTTAGGTGGTTTCCAGCTCTTGGCTATTATGAATAATGTTTCAATGAACCTGAAAGTGCATATACGAGTGTTAATAAGTATTGTGTTTTAGCATGTGTCCACTAAGGGAATAACTAGATCATATAGAATTTCCATTATCAGTTCTTTGAGGAATCTCCATACCATACTGCTTTCCAGAATAGTTGCACCATTTTACACTTCCACCAACAGTGAATAAGATTTCCCTTTTCTCCACATATTCTCCAGAACTTGTTTCCTTTTTTGCATGGTAGCCATTGGCACAAGTATGAAGTGGTATCTTATTGTTGTTTTTGTTTGCATTTTCCTAATGATAAGATAATTAGAACATCATTTCATAAATTTGCTGGCCATTTGTATGTCAGCTTGGAGATGTCTATTAAGGTAATCAGCCCATTTTTTATTGAATTGCTTGCTTTTTGTCAAATTTTGAGTTCTTGGTTTATTTTGAATATTAACCCCTTTTCCAATGTATAATAGGCAAATATCTTTTCCAATTCAGTTGGATGCCTTTTTGTTTTGATGACAGTTTCTTTTGCTGTGTAGAGTATTTTAGCTTGTTGCAATCTCATTTGTTTATTTTGGATTTTATTTGCCTTGTGATGGGGTTTGAGTTCCCAAACTTATCTCTTAAGTCTATGTAAAATAATTTATTGCCTATGTTTTCTTCTATGCATTTATGGTTTTGGTCTTACATCTAAGTTTTTAATCCATTTTGAGATTTTTGTGTATGGTGTTAAGTAGTGCTCTAGTTTCAGACTTTCGCATGTGACTATCAAGTTCTCCCAGTGCCATTTTTTGAAGAGACTACTCTTGTCCCATGCAAGTTTTTGGTTCCATATCAAAAATTAGATGTCCATATATTTGTGGGTTTATATCTGGAATTTCCATTCTGTTCCACAGATCTATATTTCTGTTTTTACTCCAATATCATGTTCTTTTGATTATTATTGCTTTGTAATATAGTTTGAAGTCAGGAAGCATGACATCTCTATTGTTGGTATTATCCTGAGGATTGTTTTTCTATCTTTAGTTGTTTGTGGTTACAAATAAATTTTGTGATTATTTTGTTGTATGTCTATGAAGAATGTCTTTGGAAATTTTGATGGGGATAGGATTGAATCTGAATATTGCTTTGGGCAGTATGGCAATTTTGATTATATTAATTTTTTCCAATCCATCAGCTTGGGATATCTTTCCATTTCTTTGTGTCATATTCTGTTTCTTAGCAATGTCATAATTCTCATGATCTAGGGCCATTAGTTCTTTGGTTTATTATAAGGAATTTCATTTTTTGATGCAATAGTAAGTGCAATTATTTTCTTGAGCTTTCTGTATTTTCATTGTTAGCATACAGAAATGCGACATATTTTTAGTATTAATTTTGTAGTTTGCCACTTTACTGTATTTGTTTATTATTTCTAGTAGTTTTTTATTTGAGTCTTTGGGATTCTCTGTGTATATTATCATGTCATCTGCTAACAGTGATAATTACACTTCTTTTTTCTTCTTGGATACATTTTGTATCTTTTTCTTGTCTATTGCATGGCCATGACATCCAACACTATTAAATAGCACTGGTGAGAGTGGGCATTCTTGTCTTTTTCCTAATCTAGAGGAAAAGGTTTCATTTCTTTCCATGGAGTGCAATGTTGGCTGTGGCTTGTCAGAGAGAGCGTTTTTATGTTAAAGTACATTCTTTATCTATTTTGGAGGATTTTTAATATAAAATGGTGTTGAATCTTATTAAATGCTTTTTCTGCATCTATTGAGATGATCATTTGGTTTTTATCCTTTTTTACTGATGCAGTATATAACATTTCTTTATTTGCTTATGTTGAATTGTGCTTACATCCCTGGAACAAATTCCTCTTGATCATAGTGTATAATTCTTTTGATATGTTGTTGAATTCAGTTTGATAGTATTTTGTTGATAATTTTGCAACAATATTCATTAAAGATATCAGTCTACAATCTTTTTTTGGTTCTGTCTTCTCTGGTTTTATAATCAGTATTATATTTGAAGTTTGCCATCTTGTTCAGTTTTTTGGAACAGTTTAAGAAGGATTGGAATTAATTCTTCTTTGAATGCTTTGGAAAAAATTCACTAGTGAAACCGATCCAGATCTTTTGTTTTTGGGAAGCTTTTAAATCACTGTTTCAATTTCTTTGCTTGTGATTCATCTCTTCGTGATTTCCAATTTTCTTGGTTTAATTTTAGGATATTGTACATTTCAGGAATGTGCCCATTTTTTTCTATGTTATTCAGTTTGTTGACATATAGTTGTACGTAGTATTCTCTTAGAGTCCTCTGCATTTCTGCTGTATCTGTTGCTATTATTTCTCTTTCATTTCTGATTCTATTTATTTATGTTTTTCTCTCCTATTTTTGTGAGTCTGGCTAGTGGCCTATTTTATTTATTCTTTAAAAAACCAAATTTTGGTTTCATTAATATTTTGAATAGTCTTTCTTATGTTTATTTCATTGATTTCTTCCCTAATCTTTATTATTTCCTTCCTTCTTTTGGGTCTAGGTTTCTGATTCTATTCTTTATTCCAGTTTCTTTAGGTGAAGGGTTATGGTTTTTATTTGATATTCTTCTTGTTTTCTGAGGTAGGATTTTATTGTTATAAATTTCCCTCTTGCTACTGCTTTTGTTGCATCCCATAATTTCTGTTACATCATGTCTTCATTTTCACTTGATTCCAGGTATTTTTAAATTTCTTTCTTAGTTTCTTCCTTTACCTAATGGCTGCTTAACAATATATTGTTCATTCTTCACTCTTCTGTGGTTTTCCTCTCCTCCTTTTGGTTGATCTCTATCTTGATGCGTTTGTGAGCTGAGATGATAGATATGATTTCAATCTTTGAGAATTTATTGAGACTTGTTTTGTGTCCCAACATATGTTCTACCCTTGAGAATTTTCCACAAGCACTTGAAAGGAATATGTAGTCTATAGTTTTGGGTGAACTACTCTTTATATGTTTATTAGGTCTGGATCTTTTGTTTTGTCATTTAAGGATCTTGTTTGTTTACTGATTCTTTGTGTGGAATATCTGTCTTTTATTGAAAGAAGAGTATTGAAGTCCCCTAATATTATTGTGTTGCTCTCAATATCTCTATTACATCTGTTAATATTTGCTTGATATATTTTGGTGCTCCTTTGTTGGGTGTATATATGTTAATCAGTATTAAATCTTTTTGCTGTATTGATCTCTATCACTATGTAATGTCCATCTTTATTTTTTTATTTTCTTTGGTTGAAAAACTTCTTTATATGATATGGATATAGTCCTTCCTGCTCTTTTTGATTCACCAGTATCCTTGGAATATCATTCGCCATCCATTCACGTTAAGTCTTTGCTTGTCTCTTGATCTTAGATGAGTTTCTTGCAAACAGCATATATTTGGGTTTTGCCTTTTAATCCATTTAGCCACTCTGTGCCTTTTAATTGATAAGTTTAGTCCATTTACATTTACAGTAATTATTGACATTTAAGAACTTCCATTTTGATTTTTGTTTTCTGTTTTTGTTCATATATTTGTTGCTTTGTTTATATTTTTTAAAGTTCCTTTTCCTTGATTTAGATAGAATAGCCTTTTTAAACATTTCGTGTAGAGATATTGTGGTTGCAAACTCTTTCAGCTTTTGTTTTCTGGGAAAAGCCTTTATTTCTACCTCAAATTTGAGGATTTTGCAAGATTCTTGGTTGGTACTTTTTATCTTCTAGCATTTTGAGGCATCATTCCGTTCTCTTCTGGCCTGTAGCATTTCTGCTGAGAAGTCTGCGATTAGTCTGATAGGACAAACTTTATATGTTGCCTGCTTTTCTTTCTCTGGCTACATTTAGGATTCATTCTTTGTCTTGGATTTTGGATAATTTCACAACTATGTGTCTTGGGGTAGTTTTTTTTTCTTTTTTATAGCTGGATGTTCTGTTGGCTTCATTGACCTGGATGCTGGTTTCTTTTTCTAGGTTTGGGAAGTTTTCAGAAATTATTTCCTTGAATATGCTCTCTGCTCCCTTCTTTTTCTCTTCACCTTCTGGGATATTCAATATTCTAATGTTGCCTTTCCTGATGGTGTCAGATATTTTTCTGAGTGCTTCTTTTTTTGCATGTATTTTCTCTTTCTTCTTCTTTCTGGCTCCTTTCTACATTACTGTCCTTTATATCACTAATACTTTTCTCCATTTGGGTTATTCTACTTTCATAGTTTTCTGTATTATTCTTAGTTTCATTAATTATCTACTTTCAATCTTTTATCTCTGGTAGTTTTTCTATAGGACTTCAATTTTGACCTTTTGTTAATTAATTATGTGCTTAAGATCAATTTGCTTATCTGAATTTTCTTTTAATTCCTGAATTTCTTTATGATTGCAGTCTTGAATTCTTTATCTGTTAGAAAGAACCATTCTTCTATGTCTTCAAAGTTAATTTCTGGTGAGCTGTCATTTTGGCGTGATTCCATTTCTTCAGGTTTCAAGGTGTGTTGTGTTCCCCCCACCCATAATATGGGTTCTTGTTGATCAACTGCCAGTTTTATTGTTTTCTGCCAGGGGGTGCTCTATGTTTGTTTTATTTTACATTTTTGACCCTTACAATCTTCTATAGTATTTCTTGCATTGTCAGTGAGTGAAGGCGAGTGTTGGGAAGGGGCGTATTATGGGGAGTCGATCTGGGACTGTGCAGCTTTTGCAGCCTGCTGTGTTTGGGGGAGGGTTGCTTGACTTGCAGGGCTCTGTGACTTGATCCTATTGGCTGTGCCTGGATTCCTTGCCCTCACCAAATCATCAGGCCTGAGTTTGCTCCTCCAGGGTTTCAGCCACTGGATCTTGAGTCCCAAGGGTCTCAGGATTTGTGGTAGGAGGAGCACAACATCTCTATGCTCCTTCTGTTCCTTCTGCCCCCAACTCTCTGCTTCTGAGCGTTTTCTAGCTGAGTTCATGCCAGCAGAAACCACAGTCTCTTTCCTCTTCTCAGCTTTACCTAGCCTTGCCATTCCTGATTCTGTCTGTAGTCACATTGCTAGAGGTTAGCAGGATTGCCTCTGCAGTTTCCTCAGGAGTGAAGAAAGGCAGTGATGGGAATTGCTGCTACTGCAAGCCCCATGCACTGGAGAACAGAGTGGCCTCTCTGTACTCTTTGACTATATTGGTATGCCCACACAACTCCAGAAGCTGACAAATAGTCTCTGTAGCTCCCTGCACCTGGAACAAATACCTCATTTTTACCACAGAACTAGCCTTTACCACTGAAGTTTCCACTCAATGCTCTTGCTTCTTTCTCTCACTCCTTCTATTATCCAGTTTCTACTGGTCAGCCACCAAGTTCCAAGATCTAGGTTATGCTTTTCAATAAGTTCAGCCACTTTGTCATTTGACTGGAGAGTTCAATCCATTAAAGTTTAAGGTTATTATTTTATGTAGCTGATTACTTTCATTTTGTAATTTGCCTTCTGTGTGTTGTACTAGACAGTGGATTTGTTCTTCACTTTCTCTTCTTAGGTGAATTGGGTGTGGTCGTGTTTTGATTGGTTTCCCTTTGTGTTTTCTTTGAGGATGTATTTTGAGTTTACCTTGAAGTTCGCATTAAGAATTCAATGTTTGTTTCCTATTTTATTTCAAGGCAGATTAGTCTTCCACTCATTCTAACATCCATATTTTTGTTCTTTTCTCCTCTTCACTTTTAAAATTTGTTGCCTTACTCTTTAAAGCAGGGCTTCTTTGCCCTTTATAGAGCATCTTTTAGTATTTTTGTAGAATTGGTTTTGTGGTGATAAATTCCTTTGACATTTGCTTATTGGAAAAGTTTTTTTTAATGATTCTTTCATTTCTTAATGATAGTCTCACAGGGTATAGTAATCTAGGTTGACAATCCTTTTCTTTAAGTCTCTTGAATATATCATGTCATTCTCTCCTTTCCTGTCAATTTTCAGTTGAGAAATTTGCTGCCGATATTATGAGGACTCCTTTGCATATGACGATTTTATCTGGATACTTTCAAGATTCTTTCTTTAGGTTGTATTTTTGAAGTCTTCTTGGGTTTCTTTTACTAGGGACTCTTTGAGTTCCTGAGTCTGGAGGCTGACTTCATTCTTCAGGTTAGGGACGTTCTCAGCTACTATTTCTTCAAATACAGTTTCCCCTTTTCTTGCTCTTCTCCTTCTGGGATTCCTATAATGTGAATGTAGGTTATTTTTAATGTTATCTCATAGGTTCCAAATATGGTCTTCATTTCATTGGATTATTTTATCTCTTTGCTTGAGTGCTTGAGTCCTCTGTCCTATCTTCTATATCACTGGTTCTATTGGAGGCTTCATCCATCCTATTAATGAGTCCCTGTAGTTTGAATTCTTTAGGTCAGTTATTGTGTTCTTTATTTCCTTAACATCTATTTTGAGCTACTTCATATCTTCTCTAAACTTTTTTTACTGTTATCTTCTTTTACTATTATTATCTTGATTTCCAGAGTGTCTATCACTGTTGTTTCAAATTCATTATCAGGTAGTTTGCAGATGTCTGTTGTATTCAGATTTTTCCCTGTTTTTTATTGTATCCATCATTTCATGTATATTTCTTTGTGCACTTGTTCTGTTTGGCATTATGTGTATGTTTCTGTGTATTAGGTTTCCCTATAGTGATGGCCTTGTGTAGGGTGTTGACTTGTAGTGAATGAGCCTGGATCTTGGTTTGGACAGTTGGGTTTCTTGAGTTTTGTGGTGTCACCACTGGTGGGATTTATTGAATTTTATACCTGGGCCTTCTGTTGCTGCCTGAAAGTTCAGTCTGTGGGGTTGGATTTTGTTTGGGGGGTGCAGAGCCTTCCCTCAGAGTCCCAGCTCCCACAGCAAATGACCATATTGCTTTTGGCACACAATTGGCAATCAGGCTGCAGCTACACCTACACCCACAAGGTGGTGCTAGAGGGTAGCACTGAAGGTTACCCTCTCTGGGAGACTCTCTTCTTCCTTTAAGCCTGAAGGCAGGAATTTTGCTCTTGGGAATGAAATGGTAGGAGGAGATGCATGGTGGTGGGCAATTCCCCCAGCTGACTGCCAATTATAGCAGTGCTCAATGTAATTTCCTTGCAAGGTTTCCCAATCAAATCACCAGGGAACTGGTGCCTCTTCACCCTTTGCCTAGACCCTCTTCCCTGGCTCTGTGTCCTGGTACCACTGAGTAGGCTCTCCACGGATTTCATGATTCCTTGGAGGGTGGGTTCTTCCTGAAGTTCCACCCCATACATTGTGGTTAGAAGTCTGAGTCCTGTGTGTAGCTCTGAACTTGAACAATTTTGCCTACACTGTGTTGTAATGATTGTCTCTACAGCATCTTTGCCTGCTTTCCCTCACCATTTCTGAACAACAGGTGAATTTCTAGTTGCTCTGTGGGGACAATGTGAGTCTTGCTCCTACCAGGCCTCCATCTTGGTTGGAAGTAAATTCGATTTTTGAATGAGCTCAGCCATTGTGTTGATGACAGTAACAGATTGTATACAAATAAAACATAGTCTTCTTAACATATCTTTTCAGAAGATAAAACCACACAAAATGTCCAATTGGGCATCGGAACAAAAAAATTGCTAGCACATACTAACAAAAAGAAAACTGGTTCTAATATTTGAAAAATAAACTTTAGGTTTAAAGTATAATATGAGAAAATATATTTCATATTGAGATGAGAAAATTTAAATTTATATTAATCTTTACATTCTCATCATCATCTATGGTTTCTGAACGTCAGGGTGATCACCCAACCTATTCTATTTTCCAGGTGCTCTAGACAGAACAGATGGATCACTGTATTGAATCAACAGATGGACATTTACTTCCATGCCAGTTGATATATATTTAATGTTTGCAGACTTTTCAAGGGCAAAGAATGTTTCTTTCTTGTATAGTGATTTAACAAAAGAACAGGTGTTTTTTAAAAAGACAACTTGGTATTAGTTATTTATAAATTCATTAGAGATATAAGATGTTCGTTACTGTTTTTTTTTTTACTGGATATGGTATTTGGTTTTCCAAAAATACTTTCATCTTTGGCTGGAAAACATTATGTTAAAAACTCATCCTTAATTTTATTATTTGCATCCAACATTTTTCAGTCTAGAAGCATATTTATAGACTAATATTTGCTATGCTACTTTTATAAAGAAGATTACTCTTGAAGGATTTTCTTGATGGTTAAAACTATGATTAAGGTATAAGAGAGGTAGATTGTAATTTAATATTTTTATGAGGAAGTAACTCATTAAACACATATCACTGAACAGATACTGTGTTATTTATTTGTATACTTATTGTCATTTAGTCTCTATAGAACTGCTAACTAAATATAACTATTTGTGTTATTTTAGATGAAGACTCAGGTCAAGTGAATTAACTATTCAAATTTACATGTACAGCAAGTGATGAAACAGGGACTTAACTCTTGTCTCTTCTCTTAAGTTTTTCCTAAGGCTTTTTTGAGAGTTATTTATCCTTTTGTGATTTATGCAATAAAATTGCATAGCTCAATGTTTTCTAAACATTATCTCATCAGAGTAATAAATTTTCTTATTTTAGTTTGAAACTTATTTATGAATTTTATAAGTAACAAATCAATTAAAATAAATTGAACCTCAAAATGTCAATAACTAACACATTTGTATAATTTTCATAATATCTATTCATATATATAATTTAACATTAATTTAGTATATGTAAACATGAGGGTAGATTGCTAGAGTTCAGCAAGAAACGATATTAATTCTAGATTTGACTTCTTATATTGAAAAACTGTTCATTGTTTACTCTTATAAGTGAAAATTATTTAATAGTTTACCACCCTCTTCCTTGTGATTCCTGTCACTGGTATTACATCTTCTTATGGATGTGTTCTCCTTGCTGTGTACAGCATGCCCTCATCAAAAGGGTCTATTCAACCTACAGCTCCCACATTACTGTGATGATTTTCTACTATAGTATCTTTCTTACACTTATCTATACCTGAGATCTCTCTGATCTCTAAGAGAGGACAAGGTTCTGGCAGTCTTTTAAACCCTCCTGATCCCAACACTCAACCCCATCCTATTCAATCTGAGAAACAAGGAGGTAATGGGAACCCTGATAAGAGTGATTTTGAGAATATGCTTCATGATAATATAGACATTAAATGTAGAAAATGTTTGAAATTAGTCCACAATCTTCAGGTAGATATCAATGCAAATGTGTTCCTTCCATTAAGAAAAATAATATTTATTCTATGCTGAGAGTAAAGGAACAGAAAGTAATCTAAAGGATTAGAAACTGAGGTTTTTCATTAATTGCAAATTCTAAGGCATCCTTTTTGCTTTTCTTTGTGATCCTTATTTTATATAAATATAAAAGGAGTGTCTTTCTATTAACTTGCAGACAGTAAGAATTAACTAGTATTCGAAACAAAAATGAAAAATGCCTAATCTGATACTATTCCCACATAAAATTCTACAATACATTTTAAAGTCTCCTAGTGTAATTTAATTAGGATCAAGAAACATAATTTAGGATTATATATTTAAAAATAAAAAATATTGAATTTTATGCATAAAATTTACAACTTTTGGCAATGGGCACTGGATCTCTGATGGTGGGTTTGGTGTGTTAGACATACAAAGATTTTTACCCTTTCAAAAGCTTTACTGTGATAAAATTGACAAATCTATATATTTTGTGGTGTGAGTGCTTGATTTATATACACTCTACAGGATCATCACCACAGTCAAAATAGTTAAGCTTTTCATCATTTTGCATTAAAAATGTATTGATTGATTGTGAAAGCAGTGAAAATCCACTTGTTAGCAACTATAAATAAAACAACACTGGTAACTATAGTTTGTTCTACATTAGAAAACCAGAACTATTTCATACTGTATAGATGTAATTTTGTAATTTTTGTCTAAAATATCTGTTTCCTCCATCCTCAGTTCCTAGTAAATGTTATCTACTCTCTTGTTCTAAGAGTTTGATTTTTTTCAGATTCTACATATAAGTTAGATGATGCAATGTTTTTGCCTTTTATCACTGACTCATAGAATTTAGCATAATGTCTTTCAGATTCATCCATATTGTCACAATTGACAAGATTTCCTTCTTTTATAATACTGAAATATATCATTGCACATATATTTGCCCCATTTTCTTTATCCATTCAAATATGGTCTCATAGCTTGTTTCCTTATCTTGGTTATTTCAAATAATGCTGCAGTGAACACAGGACTACAGATGCCTCTTCAACATGGTGATTTCATTTCTTTTGACTACTTACCCAAAAATCAGTATGATGGTTCACACAGTAATTTATTTTTTTGAGGAAACTCCATATTGTATTTCACGGTGAGTGTTCAATTCACTTCTAATTAGTGGTGCATCATATTTGAAGAGGTGGTATGTATTTGGATAATTTATGATTCTTTTAAATAAAGTATTTAGCATTTACTAGAGTACTAACCAATCTAAGGCTTGATTTAAAGAATGGTAATGAGTTTTATCTTGTTATCTTCAAATTTAAACTAAGTGGAATTTTCTTATCAAAAAGGAACTGAATAGTAATGTCATAATAATGTAAAAATAAACAATGAAGGAGTTACTTTCACTAGGGAATTTGGGATATTCAAAGATTCACATTTCCTTAAAAATGATCAGCCAATATAACAATTGCAAGTTAGCATAAGCTTTTTTTTTCATTTTAATAGAACCAACCATATCTCATTACATATTTGCACGTACATTTATAAAGGTTAGAAGCACATCCACATCCTTTAAATTAGTATGTAGCTTATTTTTTTTCCATGCATACTTAAAAATTATGAAAATGTCTATCACTTGAATCTTTCATCTTTGAGACAAAAATGAGAGTTTTTCAAAATAAGTAAATGTGATTATTAAGAGCTGTGACATTCTGTGAATAATTCAACTGAACTAAATACAGAAATACGAAAAGGTAAAAAGATCAAGATTTTAGGTTTTATATTTTTCTGAATGTCATATTAGATTTCCTGGTAGTTGCTGGTGTGTTACATGTACTTTATCCCATCTGCTTCTACCACATTCTTCTGCCATAGAGGGATAATTAAGAATCAGTTCATTCTTGAATTTCTTGGGGCATAATGTGGCTGTGAGTAATTTGCTCTATATTTCTCTGACTCAACACAGAGGCCTCCTGGTATAGACATGGTTGCTCTATCAGGGGTTGATGGAAAAGGAGTTTCCAACATTTTTTTTCACAGAAACATAGATATAAATAAATATGTATAAAATACTGTCACAAAAGTTTTGGATTCCATGAGTTTATAGCACTCATGTAGAGCACAGAAACTGGAAATACAGTGAAGAAAGTATGAAGGATAGACTAACTGTAACAAAATCATGATGTAGAGAACAGAGATGGCTTCTGCCTTAGAGCTCTGTTGTAGGGAAAGGAGAATCAAGTGAGCATTCAATTTAATTATGGACCCAGACACCAGTCCTAGCCACCCTTGGAGCAGGACTGCCCATGTTAACCTCCCTCCCAGCTTGCCTAAAATCTATGACTGAATAGGTGGTGGAAAGCTTTCCCTTTACATCCAATGTATTAAGATAGGAAAAAGTGACTACTTTTACAAATACCCAGACACCAAGAGAAAGCTAAAATGTTCATGAAGTGTCAAAGAAATATGACATTTCCAATGGAACAAAACAAAACACATGCAGTTGAGCATAAAGAAATCCAGAACTAAACACTTCCTGACAATTTAGAATATTTGTCTTAAAGATTTGTCTTAAAGATTAAAGATTAAATGAGAATGTAGATAGATAACTAAATTAAATCAGTAAAAATAATTGAAGAAAATGAAAAGCTCAACCAAGATACCAAAACTGAAAAAATGTAACAGACAGCAAGTCTAGAACTGAGGAAAATAATGACCACTAAAAAATTCATAGAGACCTGGAATAACAGATTTATTAGGCAAAAGAATTAGTAAGTTTGAGGACATTTCATTTGAAATTACATAGTAAGAGTAACAAAGATAAAGTAGAATAAAAAGAATGAAATATAACCAAAACAGGATTTATGGGCTTCTATAAGCAAATCAATATATACATTATGGTAAACACTAAAGGAGCAGAGAATAAGAAAGGGGCAGAAAAAGTCCCAAATCTGGGGAGAGAAATGGGCACTCATATTTAGGAAAACTGAATAATTCAAATTCGATTGAACATAAAGGTGTCTTTGCTGAGGCACGTTATGACCAACTATTCAAATATTTAAAATACTAAAAAAATTTAAGCTGCACAAATATTATCCCTTCCCACATAAACAGCACAAATATTATCCCTTCCCACATAAACAGCAATCAGTTTAATCATGGGAAATAATTAAATACATAAGGATATTTAAGATATCAGCTGCAATAAAATTGCATAGCTCAATGTTTTCTAAACATTATCTCATCAGAGTAATAAATTTTCTTATTTTAGTTTGAAACTTATTTATGAATTTTATAAGTAACAAATCAATTAAAATAAATTGAACCTCAAAATGTCAATAACTAACACATTTGTATAATTTTCATAATATCTATTCATATATATAATTTAACATTAATTTAGCATATGTAAACATGAGGGTAGATTGCTAGAGTTCAGCAAGAAATGATATTAATTCTAGATTTGACTTCTTATATTGAAAAACTGTTTATTGTTTACTCTTATAAGTGAAAATTATTTAATAGCTTAATGGTATAATTTCATAGTTTAAGTCTAACAGAATTGAAACTATTTGAAGGTATTCTATACCTAAAATCCATTAAGAATAACTCCTATATGTGAGATATTATAAGAAATTATGCTTGTATGTTTTTATTAAGCTAACTATATACCATTTAATTTATTAAATGTGTTGGGTCAATATAATTTAAGCTTGAAAATAAATTTACATATGCAGAGTCATCATTACTGCATACTTACTGAATAATTTATAAAACATACAATCAATAGAACTTTAGAGACATAATAATATTGGAATAATATGAGTAATTTCTTTCTTTCTCCAATGAATTGACCCTTGACACACCTGTAAAAATATCTAAAGAAATTATCAGAAGACTGTCCCCAGTGCTGGCATATGGCCATTGTGGGCCACTGGTGTCTTCACCTGTGTTGTGTAAGTCATAGTGGATATTCCCAAGGTAACACAAAACAAGAATCACACTAAATCTCCAGGTAAAGAAGGTCAGGATTATGTTTGTTGCTGAGTATACAGGAAGATATCTAAAATATAAAGTGTAGAGATGAAATATTAATATGTACTTTCTTCGGAAAATGTTCAAAGGTATTTACTCAATGAATGCTTTTGTTTGTATGATAGACACATTTGGACTGTTGTCAGATAATCAAGTCAGTAAGTTGGTGAAAGTTCAAGAATAATAAAAGGTACTCTTCTTGTTTATTTTTTTATTATATCATTCAGAGGAGGAACTGTCCAGAACTTTATTCAGAGTTAATAAGCAATTGATACATACAGTCATCTCTTTAACCAGAGACCTGTAATAAGAAAATTTTATTTGACTGAAGTAGGTTTAAACAAAGTATATGATTCATAATAAAATATGCTATTCTTAAAAATAAAAATGTATTGTCTGATAGAATACTTGTTTATGTTTTTAAAGACATGAAGCTCTTTTTAATGCAAAATGTGAAACAATTCTGAGAATTAATATAATTGTGAATGATTAAGGTGAAATTTAAGCATTTTAAAATCAATAATAAAGACTACTACTGATACTGGTTTTGGAATACTGCTCCTGATTTATGGCAAATAAGGTAGGGTCTATGTTCTACTCTACCATAATCTGGAATATAATGAAAATATTTATGATACTCTATGACAAAATATATAATAAATGTTTATATAAGTTAAAATGCTACCTCGAATGAACATAATTCATTTTGCATAATTAAACTAAGACATTTATAGGCAAAAATGAGTTGAAAGATAAACAATATTTATTAAAGAATAGCCAATAGTGCACTGTATCCACAATCTGTGAAATGTTCTCTGAAAGAATGTATCCAAGTAGAGACTACTTTTTTAAAGCTGCATAGGTAAAATGATTATCTTCTTCAGGAGCACAGATGTTTTTATAATCAAGCAGCTAATATGATTACACAGGTGCTGATTCAATTTTATTAAACATTGAACGGTGTTGACTACTGTTTGGATTAAAATCATTCAGGGTTGAAGGTGATAAATCTAGTAAGTGAGTGATATGAGTCAAGTAAACATAGAAATGGACATTGGAAATGGAATTGAGGTTGAATGAGTGACTGCACTTGTTAAAATTCTGTTCAGCAGAAACTGTTGAGTATGATATTGACAACAGAGAGTAGTTTTGGAGGTGATTCATAAATGTATTCTTTAAATTGGAAGATGAAAGTCACAAAAGAGTCCAATTCTTAATGGAGTGTTTTTTAAGGAAAGATGCAGTCAGAAATGAAGGCAAGTAGGCAGGCAGGACGAGAGGAGGAGGAATCGTCTTTATTTTATTTTAATTTAGTTGTTCACACTGGTTGCTTCCCTTCAGACTTAGGACTTAAAGCTAGGGGCATGTGGTGTGGCCTGTTCCTGTGGGAAGAAATTGACCTAACTGCTGCTCCACCAGGGCGTTCCTTCATAATGGAGCATTTTTAAATAGATGCCAAGTAAAATTTGAAAAAGAAACAGGGTTAAAATTTTCAGTAAGAATTGTGGAGAACAGACTTCCTTATTTCCTGTTTGATTATTATTTTATCTTCTGTGAATAAATATTAGTTACATGGTATTCATGGCCATTTTTATGTTGCTTTATAGTTATTCTATTTTCCTATTCAATCCATATTTCCAATCTAAAACTAAAATTTGCTTGTCTAGATTTTATATGAAAACGTGAAATGAAATATATGGTGAAGTAAATTCATGACTAAAATAATCTGTCTGTGAATAGATTGATCCTTCCTGAAGTTGGAAGTATATATAAGATGAGATACATAGCTAATGGAATAAAGATAGATATCACATATATATGTCCATGTATATCTAAGATATGGAATAGATTTAGATATAGATATCATATTATATATGTTTTATATAATAAATGTTATATTTATCAATATATATTTACTTGGATACTTTTTGAAAATAGTCAAGTTTATGTTTTGCTGTGGTCACCCATTTTTTCAACATCAACTGCGATATTGAAATGGATTATGCTCTTTTGATTTTATTTATTTATTCATTGCTTCCTTTATACAGCAGTAAATTTTCAGGTTAACAATAATGACTATAGTAATAATAATAGCTGCACTAGCCAACTTGCAGAGTTGTTGTGAGAACAAAATAGGTATATAATGTAAAACAAGCTGAAAACTATCATTATGCAATTGTAGTGAATGACAATTGCATGACTGTAAGTAATGCAATGGAAATAATAATGATGAAGACGTCAAAATTTATAGCACTTTTCAGAGATAATTTATATCCAGGCATATACTAAGTTTTCATTATGTTTTATCTCATAGTTAGCATGCAATATCCCATGTTTCTTTAAATCTGTTCTACATAAAGATGCAAGGTTAGAGAGTTAACTACCTTAATCCAAACTTAACATTTCTCAGAAATAGGTGAGCTAGAATTAGATGTAGCTTTAAACCTAAATTCTATCTCAAGTACTTGCGCAATGAAGAAGAATGAACTCATTCTCCTTTCAAAACAAATTGTGGATATATTAATATAATCTCTGCTGAAAATATCTAATTACCTATTTAACTGCTAACACTGATTCACTGTTATGGAATTTCATGGAAGTTTATGATTTATAAGCATAGAATCGTATACACATTGTGTGTTCTAGGTCTGTTTACCAAAGTTAAATTAAAATACACATTGCTTGGATATTAAATAAAATTTTTAAAATTCCTAAATATGTAGGAGTTCTTAATCCTAATTCAATAAAATAATTTAAATCATTATATAACTTTTTTTTTAAAGAAAAGGTACAGGTAGGAATGAAGCTGAGTAGGCAAACAGGAAGGAAGGAAGAAAGAGGAGGAGGATGAGCTTTTTTTTTTCATTTAGTTGTTCACATTTGTTGTTCACCCTGGTCCTGAGTCTTGAACCCTGGACCTTGGGATGCATATGAGACTGTGCCGAGGTATACTAGACCACTAAGCCACCAGAGCACACCCCATTGTACACCTTTTATATCTTCTTTAGTAAAATCTGTTGTGGAAACAACTGAAAAATGTGGAATTTTAAGTAAGACTTCCACAAATACACTATAGAGAAATTTGCTTGTCTAGACTCCAGAGATCATTCTCCTAAATCATCTGTTTCTGATTCTATGAACACAATTTTGCAATGCTATAAAGCCTGCATAACTGACAGCAATACAAAACAATTCTTATTAGAGACATGCAGATTGAAGTATGATCAATTTTTTGGAATTAAGATTGGCTATGTGTCTAATACAGTCAAACCCTTCTCTGTAAAATGGACATAGTAACATTGTTTACTGACTTGTGGAAGAGTAAGAAAAACACTTTTTAAAAAGAGGGCAGGCAGGCAGGCAGCAGGTAGGAAGGAAGAGAGAAGAGGAAGAAGCATTTTATTTCTTCAGTTCTTCACTTTAGGTGTTCCCTCTGACCTGGGCCTGTTAACCCTGGATCCTTGAGCTGTAGGTGAACTATATCTCAGATGTGGGCTTAACGCCTGAGCCAAAAAGGCACTCCAGAAAGGCTCACCCTTTAAAGATATATCAGGGATCTTGGGAAGAGAGGCAGTGATACAGATTTTTGTAAAATCTGGTCTTGGATTTTAGCAGTTATTAAAAAGTTTACCCTTATATTTATATAAAACATCTATCATAGCCAACTCAAGGCAACTTCTTAGGTAAATTCATACTCTTGAAGCACCTTTGTAAGTGATCAGTCCAGACTTGTGATCAAGGATGAATCTTTCTTTGAGAATAGTTTTAATCAAAAGAAAACAGAAACAAGGAAAGAAATCTGTACACCAAAAATATCTACATCAGTGGAAAATTCTGATTATCTACACAATATAGGACACTTATTATTCACTCTATCACTGGGTCATGTTACAGTCTTGAATAATATTTAATACTTCTGTGATTCATTTTTTAAAATAATGAGACTATATTAGAATAATGTATTCTATAAACACATGAATACTTAAAATGAGACCTTTTCATCTTTATTTTCAACCCTAAATGTGAACAAAGGAAAAAAATCTGTGCAAAGAAATTGATGCATATTGGCTTCAAGAGAGATAATATGTAACTAATTTTGAAACTTGGTCACAATTTGGGTGGTTTAATATATACACCTAATACCTGAATTACACAGGAGATAATAGGGGTTTTCATTTCTAAGAAAAAGCTCCTAGAAAAGATTCTTGTGCATTGGGAGCATAACATGACTTGTATTATGTTTAGAGGCTTTGAGATCATTCTTGTGATATATATGCAATCATTCTGAGGTCAAGTGGGAATATAGTAAAACTAGTATATTTGAGAAAGTAGAATGTGCTGATTTGAGCAAATTGTAAATGCTAAAACAATTTTTTAGAAACATTTCACGTATTGTTCTTGATCATCTAATGCCTATATAGAATTTCTATTTTATTAGTTTTCTATTTTTTCTTTTTTTCCTTTTCATTCTTTTGAACATCAGTGGATAAAAAATAAATTACCTGATTTCAAATTCATTGTATCAAAGCACTTGATATTTGAGGGTAATATAGTGAATGATTATAGATAAATGATAGATGATATAGATAGATGATAGATGATAGGTGATGTATGGACAGATGAGATGGATAGACAGATAAGTAGATGGATGATAGATGACTGCTCAGGTAGATCTGGGAATGAAGATGTTCAAATATATATTTAAAAGGAAATTTACTTAAAATTTATGAATCTCCATTTTATCATCTATAAAATATCAAGGGTAACCTCAAAGTCAAGAGATAGTGGTAAGGATTAATACTATTTAATCCAGGGACATATCCTGAAACATTCCAGGTGCCAACTTGTGGAGATGGTCAATACAAATTTACTTCTGATATTGTCTTATGTGATTCAGATACTAGGTTTGTTTATTCTATTAATTATGAAACCACTATTATATTTTTACTGCTATTTTTTCCTCTTATTTATAATGACATTAATGCTGAATCCTGGATCACAATGTTTTTAGGGAAATTAAAAAATTAAAGGCATTGAAAATATTTGTGAATGGGTAGGGAATATGGTATTTGTTTCTGGATTAAAAAAAGAGTGAAAGACACAAAAATAAGTTATTTGGATTTATTTTTACAAAAGAAAAGTCCCTTTTATGTTAGATCTTGAAATGTTCAAAACTGACATTCAGCAGTTGAGAAAACGTCTCTTTCAGATGCAGGGATCTTTTAAATGACATCACAGGACGTATATTAGAATATTAGAGCAGTGCAGCCTGAATAATAAAAACAAGCTCCGCTGGCAGCCATGTTAGATGACATCAAAATCTACATATGATGTGATACTCATTATTTCTGTTGGTGCAGAATTCTTTTATCTTTACAGTGGGGGATAATACTATCTACCTCTTGGAAATTTTGTCATAATCAGCCCTATATAAAGTACATGTGATGACCATAATTTCACTGACAATTTTAAATGTTCTTAATTAGCAATAATCAAACTGTTAATATAAATAGTGTATTCTGGAATCAGTCTAAAGTACTATCTCACATTGAATGCAAATGCCATTTATGAAAATCATGTTTACTCTTCCATTTATTTCTTTGAAAGTTGTTAGAGTTCACACATCATAAAAGATTAATTGCTCTGCACACCTTCAGGACTGCTATAGGTTTTGTGCAATAATTTCAAGTTCCAAATGTGGATTAATTTAAGTAACAATTAAATTCTATTTTGACTATTTATTGTGGCACATCTACATAATAAAAATTTTGCCATTTTATCTATTTTAAGTGTATGTGCATTGATGTTAAGTACATTCACATTATTGTGAAACCCTTACTGTGGAATTTTAAAATCTTTCCCAACTGAAATTCTGCAACCATTAAACATTAACTCCCTATTATTCTCACCTTCCAGACCCTGACAACCACCATTCCATTTTAATCTCTGAATTTGATCACTCAGTAAGTAATGTATGTGAAAGTGTGTTTGTGACTAGTCACAGCTGGCTTATTTCAATTAGAATAGTGTCTCCAAACTTCATCTATGTAGAAGTTGGAGAAATTCCTTCTTTTTATGACTAAATAAAATTCCATGGTATGTATGTATGAATGTACTCATTAATATAAATGGTTTTATTTTTCTTTAGTTTGAATTGCTGCATGATTTTAGGATAGTGAATTTGTACCTAATTCTGTGTACATTTCACTTCACACCCACCACCAGAGTTATAGTGCCCACCATTCTCACTATACTATCTCCTTTATTTCCTTGCTCCTACCCCATCCTACACCTCCAGTAGACACAGTTATTCATGTTGTGAATTTTGTTGTGATTTATCTGTTCATTTCTTTGGTTTGTTTATATCCCACAAATGAATGAAATCATCATGTACTTTCTTTTCCATTTTTGGCTTATTTGCTTACATGATCCCCTCCAGTTCCATGCAGGTTGTTGCAGAAGGCATAAATTCATTTTTAACAGTTGCATAGAATTTCGTTTAAAAAAAACACAATTCTTTTTTAACCAAGTCATCTGTTGATGGCCATTTAGACTGTTTCTACATTTTGGCTAATGTGAATTGTGCTGCTATGAAAATAAGGGTGTTATTTTTTTAATTAGAGTTTTTGTGTTCTCTGGGTATATGCCTAGTATTGGGATTGCTGGATTAAATGCAAAGTCAATTTTAATTATTTTGAGATATACATAGTGTTTTCCAAAGATGTTGCACTAATTTGCCCTTCCACCAAAGGTGTAGGAGAGATCCTTTCTCATCACACTCTCACCAATGCTTTTTTTAGTCTTTTTAATATATATATCTATATATATGATTCTAAGGATACATATATATGTATATAGATAATTCTCACTGGTGCGATTTTTTCTATTTGCATTTTTCTGATGCTGAGTGGTATAAAGCACTTCTTTGTGTGTTTGTAGGACACCTGGTGTCTTCTCTAGAAAGGTGTCTATATATATATCCTGTCCATTTTTTAGTATGTTGCAGCTTTTTTGTTGTTGAGATGTATGGGCTCTTTATATATTTGTAGATTGGCACTGTACTGTGTGAATGGGTAGGAAATATAGTATTTATTGTGTGTTGTGCAAATATCTTCTCCAATTCAGTGGGTGCCTTTTTGTTTGAGTGATGATTTCTCTTGGTGTACAGAAACTTTTTAGTTTGATAAGTATCAATTGTTTAGTTTTACTTTAGTTGTCTTTACCATAGAATTCACTTACACAAAAAATATATAAGCATAAGGTCATGGAACATTTCCCCTATATTTTCATCTGTGTATCCTTTGGTTGCAGGACATATAGTTAGGTCTTTGGTCTATTTTGTGTTGATTTTTATGTATGGGGCTTATTAGTAACCTAGTTTCACATTTTATTGGATTTTCCCAACTCTGTTTATTGAAAAGACTTTCCTTCCTCTATTGTATGTTCTTTGCTCCTTTGTCATAGATTACTGTCTAAGTGTGGTTTTATTTCTGGACTCTCAATTTTATTTCACTGGTCTGTTTTTGTTCCAATGCCATATCCAAAACCACTCTGAAGTATATTTTAGAGTCAAGGACTGTAATTCTTCCACTTCTTTTTCTCTGAGTAGGGCTTTGTTTCTTTGATGTCTGTTGTAGTTCCATACAAACATCAGTATTGATTGCTCATTTTACTTGAAGATTGTTCAAGGAATTTCAATAGGCTTTCCATTAACTCTGTATATTGCTTTAGGAAAGATTGCCATTTCAAAGGAAAAATAAATCTGTATCTCTTTAGAATTTGGTTTTATTGTTACCATGTAATTTGTCTAACTTTGCCACTCTATAAATTATTTTCTTAACCGATTTTCATTGTGTTTAAATACTACATGTCATTTATCTATTTAATAATGGACACTTGTATTTCTTTTGCCTTTTACTTACTTTGAATAAATAATAGGTGTACTAATAGCTGAGAGTCTTTTCTTTTGGTCATATACTCAGAAGGGAGATTGCTATATCATGTAGTGATTTTATTTTTATGTTCAAGAAATCACTTTTCCAGAGTGGTTATACAATTTTGTATTCATCACAGTTTTGCACAATATTCAAATTTCTTCATATACTCATCATATACTTTATTAGTATTTCTGCTTTGTAATGGGAGAGAAGTGATATCTCACTGTATTTTTGAAATGAACCAAATCAAACATAAATGAACTTCCAGTTTATGCAATCAAGTGAATGATTACCAGAAGGGCAGGGAAAGGGTTGGGAAAATTGTGCAAAAGGGGTCATAGATATGGTGAAAGGTAAAATTCGACTTGTGGTAACAATGGGTATGTAGTCATCCCTCGCTATATCACAGTTCACTTATTGCAGCTTCACTATATCGCAGGTTTGTTTTTTAAAAAAATCTAATTCTGTATTGCGGAATTTTCTCTATATTGCTGGGTTTTGCGGTATACGTAAACTTCACTGGTGAGTACCCATATATAATTTTATATGCTGTTAAAGTTATGTGGATTTAAGAGTGTGGGAAGGGTTTATAAAGCCTTAAAATACATAAATAATAAAATAAATTATAATGCCGCTATTCGCAGATTTCACCTATTGCAGGAGTCTCTGGGGCATAACTCCCACTATAGGTGAGGAATTACTGTATAAAGATATTGATATATATATAGTCATGCACACTTTGAATCTATATATAATTTTATAATGAAATTTTCCTTCAATATAATTTAAAAAATAATTTCTCTATAATTAGCAATGTTTAAAAACTTTTACTGTGTTTATTGATTTGCATGTTACTTGGAGATATGTTTATTAAAGGCATTTCCCATTTTTATTAGTTTTTTTGATGTTTTTGCATTGTAGGAGTGGTAGAATATATTCCTAATAACAATACCTTATCTTATAAATTTTATACCTAAGTATTTTTTCTTTTTAATAATATTATATATAGAATAAAACTTTCTTATGATTATATATTATTTTGTATCTTATAATTTTGATGAATTTTAAAAATTATATTTTTTCTTTATAGTCTGTGTTTTTGTACATGTAAAATCATGTTGTTTGAAAATCAAGAGGATTTTACTTGTTTCTTGCCAATTTGGATATTAGAATATTTATTTATTTTTCTTGCTCAATTGCTCTGGTTAGTACTTCTAGTACTGTTGATAGAGATGACGAAAGTGGAGATCATTGTATTGATCTTAGAGAAAAACTTTCAGACTATGGAATATAATGTTGGTTCTGTATTACTTTCTTAACTGAACAGTTTGATATTTTGATATTTATCAAATAAAGCAAAAACATCATATCAATATATCATGGGGTAAAACGATGGTTCTATCAACTACTTTCCTAATTTCAAAGGCAAATACTTCATATTATTTTATCATTTTTCACGCCATTGACCCATGCACTTAGCATCAATAAAATTACCTTCCAGAATGCTTGATTTTTAAATACAGTGATCATGTCTTGACCCATGATTCTATTCACTCTGGATGGAGATATTCCCATAAAACTGTATCATAACTTCTGTCTTTTTCTCCTTTTTCACCCTTTTAGCATAGTTACATCCCACTTTGTATTTAGGGTAAAAGGTTGAAGGCATTGCTCCATCTTCTAGAATTATTGCTGAATCACAAGTATATAAATTGTTGTGCAACTTGATACATTTTTGCAACTATTTATGTACATAGTTATTCTCGTTATTGTTGCTATAGTCTCTGTCATGAAGTTATTAGGAACAAAATTTATGACCACTATTGAGAACTTTCAGAAAAAAATATATTCTGAAAAAATTTAGAATTTTTAATAAATTATCTTTTAAAATTATTTTCCATTTATTTTTCGTGTTATTGCATATTGTTTAAGCATAGTGGCACACATACATAAATTCTGAATCTTTTAATTTTGATAGTATTCATTCATTCTTATTACTTTGCTCTGTACATTGTTATATAGGACAATAATCATACATGGTTAACCTATATTAATTCTCCAATCTCCTATAATTTCTAAATGTCAATCTTTGCATATTTTTGCTGTTTTTTAAAAAAAGTCTAGCCCTTTCATTTTTCTTGAGATTCTTAATCTTTTTAGTCAATTATATATTTAGCTAAAGAGATTTTATTAGTAAATACTTATATACAGCTAGTGATACCTATATTGTATATTAATAACATCTGAGTTCTTTGAAAATATGAATCTTATTTCAAAAATGAAAATTCCGAATTTTCCCAGTTGTGTTTAATCCATTTGAATTGTATGTATATGTGTGTGACTGAATATATATGTGTGCTTATCTCTGTATCAGTGCACACATACACTAAAGTTTATCTTCCTCTTTAGTGTTGGAGACTTTCTTAAAAGTGCAATAATATTTAACGCTAGAATAATACTTAAAATTAAAACAATAACACTATGTAGAGATTGTTCATTTGTGATGTTTCTGGAGAATTCCCTGCCCATGAAGATTACCTTCAGGATGCCATTTCCTATTTAAGTGACTGACAATTTCGCTATCCAAATTCCTTCTTTCACAGGATCCTAAAATTCTGAATTTCTTATTGGGTATTTTCTAACTTGGTCTTTTGATTTATAACACATCTACTGCTAATAACAAGGATAGGTTTTAAGAGGGAGAGATGATAAATGCAGTGCCTTGATATCACACTCTTGGAGTATAAATTTTAAATACCAGAAAAAAGGGAAAAATGAACATACAGATAAAGTGCTGTAATGCAATGAATACTATGTAAAGAGAAACATAGAAGACATGATTTGGGTAACTGCTGAGCAGAATTATAAAAGTTACAAAATATGTGGGTTATATATGTTCAGGTGTTTTACCTACAACATTCAAAAGTTGAATGATTAGGCAGAAGAGAATGACTTTATAAATTATGCTCTATAATAATGATTCATTCTGCATTTTTAAACAGAAAAACCAAATAACTATATATAACTTCAAGGAAATTTTGATTGACATTACTATGTAAAAAGGATTCACACAAGAAATATAACTCTTCAGCTGGACTTGATACTCTACAAAAATTTTAAAGGTTGTTTATGGTTTAAATATGAAAGAAATATGATTCCCTAAGGGATATAAATTTTTATTTATAACTGTATAAAGTATGAATTTTATATGTCATCTGAGTTTGATGATACCTGAGTTTGAGTGGGTCAGTAAAAATTATTTACTTATTCTAATAAAGTCATAATAAAGCATTATTTTTAAATTAACTAAAGTTTTCTTAGAAAGCAATTTTGTCACAAATTTCTATAACTTCTAATCTTTGGGTCAGAAATATTCACTCATATGTGGATTATAAAGAATCAAAATGATCTCACAAAATACAACAAAATTCTCAGGAATCTGATGGTAATATTGTGGTTTCTAGACAGGGAGAAGGCTTGGGGCCTGGGAGAAAAGGACCTGGAGTTGAAAGAGTAGAAATAATAGTGATGACTGACACTAGAACTTTTGTGGCAGGTGCAGTGTGATGTATACATTGATTGATATATACATTGATATATACATTGATGTATGAATTTATTATCTTGAAACATATAGTTTTATAAATTAATGAAAGAATAGTGCATTTTGCAAAATACATAAACTCAATTATTCACTTAAGAGCTGTAAAAATTTAGGTATTGCACAATTTGACAAAAATAGGTCAAAACAGCTTATTGCTCTGTATCTAATGATCCTTATATCTGCTTTTAGGAAAAATCATATCAATGCCCCATGGAAAGTTATAATCAAACATTGACTGACTTCATTTTATTGGGTTTGTTTCCACCATCAAGTATTGGCCTACTCCTCTTCATTCTCATTGTTCTCATTTTTCTAATGGCTCTATTTGGCAACTTGTCCATGATCCTGCTCATCCTCCTGGACACTCATCTCCACACACCCATGTATTTTCTACTTAGTCAACTTTCCCTCATAGATCTGAACTACATCTCCACCATTGTACCTAAAATGGCTTACAATTATCTGTCTGGAAACAAGTCTATCTCTCTCATTGGATGTGGAGCTCAGAGTTTCTTCTTCTTGACTTTAGCAGGTGCAGAAGCACTTCTGCTGACATCTATGGCTTATGATCGTTATGTAGCCATTTGCTTTCCTCTACATTATCCCAATTATATGAACAAAAGAGTTTGTGTGCTGATGATAATAGGGTCATGGATAACGGGCTCTATCAACTCCTGTGCTCACACTGTGTATGCTCTCCACATCCCTTATTGCCGATCCAGGGCCATCAACCATTTCTTCTGTGATGTCCCAGCTATGCTGACTCTGGCGTGTATGGACACCTGGGTCTATGAATACACTGTGTTTGTGAGTACCACGCTCTTCCTTGTCGTTCCTTTCATTGGTATTTCATGTTCCTATGGCCGCGTTCTCCTTGCTGTGTACCGCATGCCCTCAACAGAAGGCAGGAAGAAGGCCTATTCAACTTGTAGCACCCACCTCACTGTGGTATCTTTCTACTATGCTCCCTTTGCTTACACTTATCTCCGTCCAAGATCATTCCGATCTCCAACAGAGGACAAGGTTCTGGCAGTCTTTTACACCATCCTGACTCCGATGCTCAACCCAGTTATCTATAGCCTGAGAAACAAAGAGGTGATGGGGGCCCTGAGAAGAGTGATTGAACAGTTCTCTGTGAAAATATAGGCAGAGTTTTTTATATTTTCCCCAGGAGTTAGTTGCAAGTCCATTTAAAGCTTTATGGCATTTAAAATGATATTTTCATGCTATAGGGAATAAAATTAATGTTCTAGAGGAGAAGGATATCACTCAAGTCTGTACAAAATTATCTTAAACTATGTGTATAATCCCAAGCCTTACTCTTTTTCCTTCATGGTATTTTTCTTATCAATTTCAAATGCATTTATTTTATGCTAGTTTATCATTACCAACAATATTTCTTTGACATGTAGAAATGAAAATGGAAAACCTCTTAATAATGTCTTCTAGCCTATCATCTCTCCTCTTTTCAAATTGTTTTATATTATGTCTGCAGCAGAAAAATAAAAAGTTTCCCAAACAACTAATTTCAAGTGAAAACTAAACATATCACTTATTGTTTTACTCATTTTATTCCCTTAAATTATCTGCTACTCTTTCTTAAAGAAAGAGGGATTTTGGTAAAAATTTATCAGAGGTTCTGAAGTTTTTATTTCTCACAAGAAAGAATATGATAAGTCTATGTTTCTAAAAGGGAGATAAATAATCAGGATAATAATCAGATAAATATCAGGAATAAGTAAAGAGCAACTATAATGACTGGGAGTTATCAATAAGGTTATTTATAAAATGTATGGGTTTAAGAATCCAATCATTATGTACTTTGCTTATATTCTAGATAGCCACTGCCACTCTTATGTTAGATAGCATAATGCAGATGATATTTAATTTTTTGTCCTATTTATGTCATAGTCTTACTGAATCGGACTGAAGAAAGTCATTTCCCATGGAGTAGTTCTAGTCATTGATATTATAGCTTAGCCACTTCTTAAGCAGGCCCTACTCTTCCATACATTAAAAATCCATGAGCTCAGGGAAGCTCTCCAGGTGAGATTCCATCATTACCTATTAGAAATAAGTGCAATAATGCTCTTTGCTCTTTGAGGTGTGGCAGGAAGAAGGGCCCAGGTTTTAACATAATTTTCTGGGACAGTGTAAATTAATAATGTAAGACCTATTCAAACAACAGGAAAATGTTTCCTCGTTGATACTGAAATATAAAGGAAATTTTTCCTTCATAATTTATTAGCTATAGAATTAATTAAAAATTACAAAAGAAGTGTGTCGTAATTTTACACAAAGATACAGATATTTATTACGTGACACTTCTATTGATTTTAATATTTTTCTGGCTCAGTTTTCTCAAAATGTATATATTGGGTTTTAGGAAATTCAATTCCAATTAAATATAATAAATGTTTTGTCAGTCATTCGTAGAAAAATACTAGAATGCAATTAAATGTTTATAATTTTTAATTATGAGGAAAATATTCCTGCTTACGTTACTGAAGCTATTGGTAGTATGCATAGGTTGTGTAAATAAACTGGATTTCTGTCAAATTATACCAAAATATAAGTATTAATACATCTAATGCAGATGAGTCTCAAGAAGAAAGTCTTTTCTAAAGATCTTTAACCCTTATAAATCAATTTCTAACTATCAATTGATAAATGTGATCAATGATATTTTACTGATTATTCTCACAATTGTTTTGGATGAACATTTATAAAAAATATAAGTGGCTTTATGTTTCAAATGCATTTTTATATTAATATACCATTGGTTTGCAATAATATATAATATTCATGAAATAGACTCACATCTCAATGCGTATATCATAGCAC
Organism: Solenodon paradoxus; assembly: GCA_004363575.1. Taxonomy (NCBI): domain Eukaryota; kingdom Metazoa; phylum Chordata; class Mammalia; order Eulipotyphla; family Solenodontidae; genus Solenodon; species Solenodon paradoxus. The sequence goes on from RJWH01001577.1 coordinate 82,389, forward strand.
ATCACACAGCACCAGAGTTACAGCGTCATTCACCAATATCTATCTGATTCCCTCCTTTCTAGGTTCCCTCTCCCTTCCCCTGACTGGTATTCACTGTTTTAATTTCAGGGTATAAGGAGGAACTTTGCTGGTTTTCAGTTATTCTCCTTTTTTTGAAGGTAGTGATTAATATGTTTTATTTTGTTGGATATCATTTTTTTTATTGAATGACTTTTAGTAAAGGAATATGGCATCATAATATTGTATAGATGTATGTGTGTATATCACAAATCAACATCTGTATAGAATACATTGAGTTTGCTACCACAAGTTCAGTTCTTCCTTCACCATATCATTGATCTCTTTTATCCAACTTGCCCATCCCCTCTTTCTACCCCATTGCAAAAGCTGATTTGTTTCTTTATATTCTAGCTATCAGATGAAACCATCTGGTAGTTTCCTTTTCTTTGTGACTGATTTTCTCAAGTTCTGTTTAAGTTGTCACAAAATACAAGATTTCCTCCTTTTTATAGTTGAGCAATTTTACATAGAGTATCTATATCATATTTTTATTCAAAAACTAGTCATGGGCATTTAGATTGATTCTATATTTTAGCATTGGTGAATTGTGCTGTCAGTATAGGTCTGAACATATCCTTTTGAATTAGTCTTATCACATTTTTGGATATATATGTAAAAGTGAAATTGCTGCATCAAAAGATAATTCAATTTTAATCTTTTGAGGAAATTACATACTGATTTCCATAGAGAGAGCATTAATTACTTTCCCCACCAACAATGCAGGAGAGTTCTCTGCTGTAACGCTACCAACTTGTTGCTTTCAGTCTTTTGGATATAGATCAACCTCATAGGTCAACAGTCATATCTCATTGTAGTTTTTATTTGCATGTCCCTAGCAGTAAGTTTCACTGAGAATTTTCAGGTGCTTATTGATTATTTGTATGTTTTCTTTGGAGAAGAGTTTAAGTATTATGCCCATTTAAAAAATTTTGGTGGCTATTATGGTCTATAACATCTTCATATAATTTGGAAATTAATTCCTCATCAAGGTGTAGCATGCACAAATATATCCTACCATTAATTAGACTGATTTTTCATTTTTTGCATACGTTTCTTTCACTCTACAGAAGATTTTTAATTTTTTATAGGCCTATTTCTTTATTTCTTCTTTTGTTCTCTTGCTGTTGGAGTCCTCAAAGTCATTTCAAAGTCATTGTTATGGAAATTATCACCTAATTTCTGGATGTTTCCATAATTTTCAAGACTTTAATACATTTTGAATTTCTTTTTGTGTATGGCAGTAAATAGTTCCATTTTCTTTCACCGTGACTATTCAGTTTTCCCAAAACCAATTTTTGAAGTCTTTTCTTTCTTCATTGTCTGCTCTTATCTCCCTTGTCATAATACTACTGCTTTTATATGTGTGGCTTCATTTCTTGAATCTTAGTTTTCTACCATTGGTATTTATGTCCATTTTTATTATAATATTATATTCATTTGATTATAATCATTCTGTACTAAAATAACTAAAGCAGAAATAAAAATATCCCCAAAACAAAAACTTAGGATCAGATGACTTGTTAAACTTTCAAAGGATCTAATATCGATCTTTCTTAACTACTTTCAAAAAATCAAAGAGGTGGTAATGCTCCCAGTCACATTCTATGAAGCCAATTTCCAAGCCTGATTCCCAAACCAGACAAGAACAGCACACAAAAATGAAAAATATTGACCAATATTTATGATAAATATTGATGCAATAATCCTCAGAAAATCTTGTAAAACTGAATTCATCAACACATTGAAAGAGTCTTATATCATATTCAAATTAAACATCCTCAGGATACAAAGATAGCTCCACATTTTCAATTAATATGCTCAAAATATACTACATTAATGAAGGGAAAACAAAAATTATATAATCATGCATATAGATGCAGAAAAAGCATTTGATGTTATTCTGCCGCTATTTATAAGAATATTCAATGAAATGGGAATAGAGGGAATATTCCTAGATAATAAAGGCCATATATGCTGAAAGCAATACTTTATACCCAGTAGTTAAAAACTGAAAACTCTTCCCCTAAAATTAGCAACAAGTCAAGGATGCCCTCTCTCACCACTATTGTTCGATATAGTTGTGGATGTCCTAACTAGTAAAATTCAGAAAGAAAAGAGAAAAAAATGAATTCAAACTGGAAAGCAAGAAATAAAACTTTTACTATTTGTAGATGAAATTATATACTTAGAAAACCTTGAAGAATGTACTAAGAACTACTAGAAAAAAATACTGAATACAGTAGTGTCAGAATAAAAATTTAACATACAAAAATCTGTATTTATATATGCAAGCAATGAATTTGAGGAAAGAGACTTTAAGAAAACAATTCCACTCACAATCTCATCAAAAAGGATAAAATATTAGGGAAAAATTAACAAAAATGCAAAAGACACATACTCTGAAAATTCTAAGAAATTATAAAAGAAATAGAAATGGGAAAATATTACATTCTCATAGATAGGAATATTGACATTGTTGAAATGATCATTTTACCTAAAACAATATACAGATGCAATGATTCTCTATCAAATAAATTCCAGATTGTTTTTAAAAGAACTATAACAAACAATACTAACATCTAAATGGAGCTTTGAAAGACCCTAAATAGCTAAAGGATTCTTAGAATAAAGAACAAAAATGAAGGAATCAAATGCTTTTTTACTCATTTTATCACCACATCTTCAATTACAAGATGAATTGATATTTATTTCATTAACAGGGAACTATTTCTGAAACTTCACATAAAGAATATTTAAATTTTATTTCTGTATCTAAGCCTGTAGATCTTTGCTTTGAAATACTGTAGCAGATTATAAACCATAGATTCTTAACTCTGAATATTTTTATTGTTATTAATATTTATTATCTCTTGTTCAGAATCCTTCATTCATTTTTGAATATTGACAATGCATCTCAATCTATATTTCACTCCACACCCTCCACCAGAGCTCCAGTGTCTTTTAACCCCTACCTTTTCCCCTTTAGTCTCCTCTACCCCCTCATAGTCCCCTGGCAGTCATCATCTTGTGTCCTGAGAGTTTTCCTGGGATTTCTCTGTTTGTTTCATTCAATTTTATTCCACATATGAGTGAAGCCATCATGTATTTCTTTTTATTACTGATTTATTTCACTCAGCATGATCTCCTTCAGTTCCAATCAGATTGATGCAAAGGGCATACTTTCATTATTTTAGCAGCTGCATTACAATTCCATTCCATACACATCCAGGCATCTGTTGGACATTTAGGTTGTTTCCATGTCTTGGCTATTGTGTACTATGCTGCAATGATCATCAGGTACAAATATTTTCTTTATTGTCATTAGAGATTTTGTATCACCTGGGTTTGTACCCTAGAGTAGGATTGCTGGATCAAATGATAGATACTTCTTTATTTTTTTGAGGTGTCACCACACTGTTTTCCAAAGAGGTTGCAACGACTTGGATTCTCACCAACAATGTAGAATGGTTCCTTTTTCTCCACACCCTGCTCCAACATCTGCTGTTTCCAGTGTTTTTTGATATAGGCAATTCTCACTGCTGTGAATGGTAGTTTTTATTTGCATTTCTGTGATGATGAGTGATGTAGAACATTATTTTCGAGTGTTGTAGGTCATCTGCATGTCTTCTTTTGATAGGTGTCTTCATTTTTTTGTCTGTTTTTTAATGGGTCATTTGCCTTTTCATTGTTGAGATGTAAGAATTCTTTTCATATTTTGTGGATATTTTATCTGATGTAAGCTGTGTGGCTATCTTCTACAATTCTGTGGATTCTCTTTTTGTTTTAGTGGTGGTTTCCTTTGCTGTGCAAAAGATCTTCAGTTTGATTTACTTCCAGGTGCTTAGTTTTACTTTGGTTTCTCTTGTCATAGTTGTTTCTTCCTCAACGGTCTCTTAGTATCATCTGCAAATAAAGACGGTTTTATTTATTCTTTTCTAATTTGGATTTCTTTAATGAACTTTCATTGCCTTATTTTTCTGACCAAGATTTCGAGATCTATATTGAATAGTAGTGGTGATAGTGGGCAACCTTGCCTTCTTCCAGATCTTAGTGGAATATCTCTCAATTTTACCATTTATGATGATATTAGATGTAGGTTTGTCATATGCTGCTTTTATTTTGTTGAGATATTATGTCTATATTCTTACTTTGGGGAGAGATTTTTTATCATTATGGTTGACTGCTGTCAAATGTTATTTCTACGTCTAGAGATAATTGCATGGTTTTTCATCTTGACTTTGTTGACATGGTATATTACTCTGATTGGTTTGTGTATATTAAACATGATGTATCCCTGAAATAGCACCTATTTGATTGTGATGTATATTTTTGATGTTATTGAATAGTTGCCAGGATTTTGTTGAGGATTTTTATGTCTTTGTTCATCAGTGAAATTTGTCTGTAGTTTTCATTTTTTTGCTATTTTTGTCTAATTTTGGAATCAAGGGAATTGTACTCATAGAATATATTTCTCTCCTCTTCAACTTTGTGGAAGAGTTTAAGGAGGATGGGGATTAACTCTTCTTTGAATGCTTATTAGAATTCACTAGTGAAGCCATGTGGATCTGAGCTTTTGCTTTTAGGGAGTTTTTTAAATTACTCCTTGAATTTCTGTGCTTGTAATTGGTCTATTTAAGTTGTCTGTGTTGCCCTGACTCAGTTTTAGGAGGTTGTAGGATCCTAAAACACTATTTTTTCATGACTGATGTATTTGTTAGAATATAAGTGTTAATAATAGTATCTCATGATGCTTTGATTTCTGTGATGGCAGTTATAATCTCAGCTCCTTCATTTCTGATCTTTGTTATTAATGTTTTTGCTCTCGCTTTTTTTGTGTTTCTAGGTAGGTATGTATCAATTTTTTTCAAAAGAACAGCTTGGATTCATTGATCTTTGGGATGATCTTTATGTTTTCAATTTAATTTATTTTTCTATAATTTTAATTTTAATTTAATTTAATTTAATTTAATTTTTATTTCCGTTGATTTTTGGTTTTGATTCTTCCCTTTCTAGTTCCCTCAGGTTTGAGACTAAGGATTTAATTTGGGCTCTCTGTTGGTTTTTGATGTGTGCTTCTATGACTGAAAATCTTCCTTTCAGAAAGACTTTTGCTGCATCCCATATGTTCTGGAATTTCATCTATAAATTTTCAGTTTTTCCAGATAAGTCAATTTCATCAGTGATAAAGGGGTTGATCAGAAGCATGTTGCTTAATCTCCACACCTTTGTGGCTCTTCAAGTATTGTTCTTTTGGCTCATTTCACCCCCTTGTCAGAGAAGATATTTTCTGTAATTTCAGCTGTGCTAAATTTGCTGATACTTGTTTTGTGCCCTAGAATCTGATTTATTATTGAGAATGTTTCATGTCCACTTAAGAAAAATGTATACTCTTTTTGTTGAGACAGAACACTCTGTATATATATGTTAGGTACAATATGATCTATTGTTTCAATTAGGGTCCTTATTTCTTTGTTGATTTTCTACCTGGATGATCTATACAGTGGTTTAAGTAGAATGTTGAAGTTCCCTATTATTTGTGTGTTACTGTCAAAGTCTGCCCTTGATTTGGTCAAGATTTGTTATATGTATTGAGGTGGTCCTTAGCTGGGTGCAAATATGTTGATGATAGCTATTTTTTCTCGATGGATTATCCCTTTAGCATAATGCTGTGTCCATACTTGCAGCATGAGGCATTTAGTTGGACATTTTTTTTACTGGTTTTAGTATTGCAGTTCTCAATTTTTCTTTATCACTGTTGTTTTGATATATTTTCCATAGTCCTTGACTTTCAAACTGTGTTTGTCTGTGGATCTGAATTGTGTTTCTTATAGGCATAATATTAGGTCCTGTTTTTTGACCCATCCATCCACTCTTTGTCTTTTTATTGGCAAGTTTATTCCATTTACATTTAGCATGGTGATTGAACTGTAGGGCTTTATTATTGTCATTTGAGGCTTTGTTCTCTGTTGCTTTATTTTGCTTGTTGTTTATGTGTATATGTGTGTGTTTGTTTAAAAACCATCCTTTGGATTGTGTTTAGAGTCCATTTTGTCAGTTTTGTTTATTTACTGTCTATGCTTCTCCTTAGAATTGAGTTTTGTTCCTGTTTTGTGAGTTGTCTCTAACTGTGCTCCTCTATGATAGATTTTTGTAAGCTAATTCCACATCATATTTATACATTTCTATAGGTTAGCTGTTTTTCTTTCTCCACTAAGTATTTTTGTATTCTATTCTATCCTGTTGGTTTCATCTTTGTTTCTTCTCTTTACTCTTCATGAAAATTCTAGAGCCTTGGTTGATCTTGGTTTTCATTTTCCCTGTTACAGGGACAGTTTCAAGAATTCTTGAATGACAGATTTTGTGATAGAAAAATCCGTTAACTTTTGTTTGTCATTGAAGACTTTCATTTTTCCATCATATCTGAATGATGATTTTTCAGGGCAAAGTATTCTTGGTTGGTAATTTTTGTGTTTCAGTATTTTGAATACATTGTTCCACTCTCTCCTAGCCTGTACAGTTTCAGTTGAGAAGTCTAATGATAGCCTGATGGGTGTTCCTTTGTAAGTTATGTTTTTTCCTCTCTAGAAGCTTTGAATAGCTTTCCTTTCTCATTAACTTTTGCTAGTTTTGTTATGATGCATCTTTGATTGGTCTGTTTAGATTTAGATATTTTAGTGTTCTTTCTGCCTCTTGAGCATCCATGGTTACTTTTTGTAACAGATGTGGGAAATTTTCTGCTATTACCTCTTTAAATAGGTTTTCTCCTTCTTTCTCCCTCTCTTCTCATTTTGGGGCATCTATCATTCTTATTTTTGTTTTTCTCACAGTGTCTGATATTTTTCATAGGGCTTCTTCATTTTTCCTCAATCTTGTTTCCCTCTCCTCTTCCATGAAGGCTGCCTCTGTAATCTTGTCTTCAATATATGATATTCATTACTCTGTATGATTGAGTCTGTTTATGGAACTATACATGTTTATCTGCAATTCCTTGACTATAGCATTTTTTCTAGGACAGTTTATGACCTCAATCTCTTTGGTAAAATAATCCCTTTGATCTGTCACATCTGTTCTGAGGTTTTCCGATTTCTTTTGAGAGTTGTGTGTGCCTCCTGTATCTCATTCAGTTTTTTTAATAACTATTATTTTGAACTCCTTATCTGTGAGGTTGTTCCAATCCATATCAATGGAGTCCATATCTAGTGAACTCTTGGCACTTTCTTTTCTTGGGCTTTTTGAGTTTTATTGGGTGACTTATATTTCTTTTCTGCTTTAAATTTAGCACTGTGATTTTCTTTTTCTTTTACTTCAGATTCCTTCATATTTGTATAATGATACGGCATGTGCCGGCCCATTAATTTCAATGGGAGTGGGGCTGGTTTTGCTCTTTAGGATGCCCTCTTGTAGTGGACCACTGATGCCTTTTCAGGAGGTGTTTGAAGACTTTGCATCTCTCCAGTGCAGGGAGTTTCACAGTAAGTCCAGGTACTGTCCAGGAATACAACTCATAGGTGGCCCAATTACATATTTTAGGATTCATGTGCCTAGTTGAGGCACTGTGGGTGTCCTCAGTCTTTGATGCCTAGCAGGTGCTTGTTTATGGCATTGGCTGGGCAGCGTGATGTCAATGGCATATGAGTCCAGAGGCCTAGCAAGCATTGGTTCCAGCTCTGGTGGTTGGATCTGTGGGTCAGTGGATCTGAAGTCTGGAATATACTGCTTTTAGACTGAGGCCTGGTGGATGAACACTAGTTCTGGGCAGGTGGTCTGGGAACTGGGGCTCCAGGGAGCAGAGGTCTTGAGTCTCTGGAGGCTGATGATTCTAGTGAAGCCAGGTGGGCACAGCTCAGGTTCTCTTTTGAGTGGGCCTGGTGATCCAGGGTTCCAGGGAGCAGAGGCCTGGTGCTGGGGTCTGGTGAGAACAGGGAAGCTGGGAAGGCACAGCTTCTGGCCTCTTTCAGTGGGTCCTAGACCTTGGTAACCAGGAGAAGAGAACTGTGATTACTGGGAGCTGGGTAGTTGAAGCTCTGGACATCTTCCTGGTGGTTCTGGGTACCTGGAATTTCAGGGGAGCAGGGGCCAGGGGTCACTGGAGGCTCAACAGTACAGGGAAGCTGGATGGGAAAGCTGGACAAGCAAACTGGGTGGGCTAACTCCAGGGTCTCTTCCTGGTGGGTCTGGTGATCCAGGGTCCCTGGTAGCAGAGGGATGGGGACTCTTTACTTGGAGAGAACAGTGGCTATGAAAAATTTTAATAACTCACTGATATACTTTGTTGTAATGGCTATGTGTGCACTTTTATTTTATAATAATTTATTGACAAATTTGCTCCTTAAGTTCCCTGATATTTTCTGTGCAGACACTTGGGTCTCAATGTTTATTTTTTTATAGAACACCACAGGGATGGGCTATGAGACCAAAGTGTAAGTGAGTTCCACCATGGGTCAATGCTGTCACCACTGTTATGCCTTTCTCTTGGACAGTAACCACTTGCACTCTAGTTGCTATATCTGTGCCAGCTACTATCATAAACACCCACCTATCTGGGCTGTAGCCTTAGTCTAGGCACTTTTGGGGGCGTTGTGTGCACCCTGAACATGGATGTTCGTGTGCACCGGAGAGGCCAGGTTAAATGCTCTGTGTGCATGCTGCCTGAGCCACATAACCAGGCACTGCTGCTATACCCAAACTACACACTAATGCTGCTATCCAGAACCTGCTCCTCTGCATAAATGCATGCTGTTCAAACAGAGATTACATGCCCCAAATGAAGTCACTGGACTAAGCCCACATCACCAAACTGAGTCTTAATATACCTAATATAATTGTAATTTCAACTTGCTCCAGGAATATGGCATTTAACTGGTAAATCTAGAATTACCTGGTCAACATTAATGAGGTAATTGATCTCATGTAGCCTATAGGTCTCCTATAGGAACATTACTTTGCTGAAACAATGAACTCTTTGCATTTGAAGCATATTTATCCTGCCTTTTCTGCCTATAAAAGCCTTTCATTTTGTAGAAATCTTCATAGTGCCTTCATATTGGCTAGATGAAATATTGTCTGATTCGTAAATGATTGAATAAATTCAAAAGGGTCTCTAAATTTTATTCACTTGAATTTTGTTATTTAACAATAGTCAGAGAAATCATTAATAATGTCAAGATGACAGCAACAGAGCATTAAAACAAGCAAAGGATCCTTTTTGCAAACACATAGGTCATATGCCTGTGAATGCAGTCCTGGGGAGGGGAGAATGTGAGTAGGAAGGAAGCTAGGAATTGATGGGATGTCTGCTCTTCTGACAGTTGTTATCTTAGAAATAATCTGTGGAATTAGGGAGGGTTGCTCACTCCAGACTCCTTACCCATTTCAGGTTATTAATGAAGGTGAGAATCAGGTAACCTGGACCTGATGCATCATGGAATTAAGGGAAACCACACCAGATTTCTGGACTCAGTTTTATGAAAAGGGATGGAGGAATTGTACCCTATAGCAAAAGTAAATGAAGGAAAAATAATTTCCCAGTGCATTCTCCATCTTGTGTGCCAAACCTCTTTAAGGAAAATTGAAATGAATTTTAACTCCCTGCCAAATATGCCACTTTGACATATGGAATTTTTTAAATTGAAAGCAATTAGGACTCAGAAGACATGGGAAAGGTTTTACTTTTATCTTTCCATTGTTACCTAAAAGAATTTAGATAAAGGGTTTTTATCAGGAAGATAACTATATGGAGATAACTTTCATATGAGCAAAATTTATCTGCATGCCATAGCAATTATTTATTTACCCAAACATTTTCCTTTTCCATATTCCTGCAAATTGTTTTCCTTCCCTTCCATGTCCCAGACCCTTACTCACTTATTAGCACAGGATGGTACTTAGTTACCTATCCTGACTTTCATGTCTTTGGGGTTCTAGTGCTTATCCAATTAATTTTCTCCAGATAACTAGTCCTTATTAACTTAATTACTAGATGAGCCAAGGAACCTGCATGGAAAGAAGGGAAAAGTTTACCACCTCTGCAATGCTGTAGCCCCCCATTCTTCTGTGGGACACACAACAGGTGTTCTTTCAAAATCACAAAGAGCTTAACCCTCTGATGACACTGACCCAGTGACCCACAAATTTAATGGATGTATTTTGGTTCACTAATCAGGAAGATCTCTGAATCCCATCATTTTGGAGTTTTATGGAGGCTTTATTACATAGGTGTGATTGATTCGATCATTGACCTTTGATGATTGATTCAACCTTCTGCCCTGTTCCCTTCCTGATGGGGAAAGGTATTTGGGGTAAAACTGAATGTTTCTACTTCACAATCAAAAGATTTTTTCCTCCTGGAAACTTAGCCTCATCCTTAGATTACCTAGGGAAGTTCCAGAAGTCATCTCAGTCTACAATAAAAGACACATTTATTGTTCTCATCACTTAGGAAATTCCTAGGATTTTAGGAGCTCTGCACCATGTATTAAGACTCAGACCATATGTGTTTCCATTAAGAATCACAATATCACAGGAACCCAAACCAAAATGGTGATAAAGCTTATTTTCATGTTGAAGCAGAGTGATATGGAAACAGTCTCAGCTCTCATTCAAAGAAAACTGACTTCCAAAGAGAGACTTACCTGTTGTAATAGCACCATAAATTAAAACATTGTTTAATTCAGTATACTATTTGAATTAATTTCACTTTCTAAATAGAAGTACTAGAAAAATTGAAACTACATATATGGTTATGTATTTCTATCTGACTGTTGCTTTAAGGTGTTCTCATCAACATGGAAAGAGGAAAGAAGTAAAGGAGAGTAAGGAAAACCATGGTTATTCTTTCTTGGAAGAGAATACCCCAAACACTCTAGTCATAGCCCCTAGGACTTCCTTATTCCTCAGACTGTAGATGATGGGATTGAGCATGGGGGTAAGGATGGTATAAAAGACTGCTAGAATCTTATCTTCTGCTGGTGAGCGGAGGTTCCGGGGCCGAAGATAGGTATAGACAAAAGGTGCATAGTAAAAGGTCACTACCGTCAAATGTGTAGAACAAGTGGTAAAGGCTTTTTTTCTTCCCTCCTTTGACTGCATGTGGTAGACAGCAAAAAGTACCCGACCATAGGAAGCAGTGATACCAAGGAAAGGAAGAAGTAGAAAGAGGCTTGTGCTTACAAAAACCATGTACTCGTAGACCCAGGTGTCCATACAGGCCAAAGGCAACATGGCTGGGACATCACAGAAGAAGTGATCAATGGCCCTGGACCTGCAGTAAGGAATCTGGAGAGCATAGACTGTGTGTGCTAAGGAATTGATAGACCCTAAGATCCAGGATCCTATGATCATCTTCACACACATCTTTTTACTCATCCGGATGGGATAATGGAGGGGGTGACAGATGGCCACATATCGGTCATAGGCCATAGTGGCCAGGAGTAAGCCTTCAGAACATGCCATTGTCAGGAAGAAGAAACTTTGTACCCCACATCCTAAGAAGGAGATAGTTTTCTGGCCAGAGAGATAGTTGAATGCCATCTTGGGTACCGTTGTGGAGATATACATCAGGTCCATGAGGGACAGCTGGCTGAGGAGAAAGTACATTGGTGTGTGGAGCCTGGGATCCAAGCGTATGAGGTGAATCATGGTTGAGTTGCCCACTGAGGCGAGAAAGAATATGAGGACGATAAGGAGCAAGAGAAGCAGACCAGTGTTACTTGGGGAAAACAACCCCAATAAAATGAAACCATTTGAAGTGTGATTCCATTTCTCCATGAAAACTTACTGCTTTAGTTTCCTTGAAAGAAAAATAAAAACAAAGTTAAATCTCAGAACATGAAATTAAACAAATAAGAAGCATCAAGAACTCTGATTTTATTAATAATTGTTTAGAATCCATTGTTTTTCCTTAAATAGCTTGTTACTCATACAGGGGTAGAATAACCACTGATGATTTTTTCTCTTTGTCTTGGAGCATTGACTGTCATGCAGGGTCTCTTAATATTTTATCAGCTTTATGAAATGACTCAATATTTTACCTTACATATAAATTAATATAATTTTTCATGTTGACAATGGTTCTACAAATCAGTTCAGAAATCCATCCTTAGCATAAATGACCCAGAAATCAGGAGAGAAGAGCATCTTGGGGTTATTTTCCTCAGTTCTTGCTTTAATGTGGATTTAAAATCAAAAGAAAGGTGAGAGCATGATCTCCTAGGAATTGTTTCCAAATGTAGGAAATGATTAGACAGAGCATGTTCTAAGCTTATTTCATGTTTGAAAGCGTTTGCATTTTAATAAACCAATGCATAGATCAGTGTTCAGAATATTATAAAGATTTTGATAATAAAACAACTATTTTGTTCCCTAAATTGAAAAAGGTTGTTTTGTAAGGAGATAACAGTTTCAGGATTTTGAAAATCTGTGACTTAAAGAATTTAGGTAATGGAATCTAGAAACAAGGGTTCAGCATCTATTTTCAATAGATTTTTATTTCACTGTGGAACCTTATTTAATGTACTAGAATTTTATGAGGCATTACCTCCTTTATTACACTGTAATTTAGAGACAATTGTTCCTGTGCCTGTAAGGTGTACCTATATGAATATCTTCCTTGATAATTTTAATACATTGCAGATGTTTATAGACTTAAAATTAAAAATCCTCTACAGTTACAGAATTTATAGTACCTTTATGTATACAAGACTATACGACAATGAACCCATATCAGTGTCCTAAATATATTTTTACAAAATTCACATGATCAAGTTCATTTTTAAAAGAATTATAGACAACCAACCCAGGACAAGTAAGCAAAATGTCTGAGCCTCAGATAACTCAATTTTTACAACCTTACAAGATAGCTGTGAAGACTAAATTAAATGTACTCTGTGTGGCCAACACATAAAAGGTCTTCAATAGTTGTCAATCTCTTTTGTCCATTCCATTTCTCTTTAGAAGTCTGAAGAGTCCAGAGGATTTAGGTTTCTTAACTAAGTTCACACACACCACTCTAGAACCATGAATCATAGAATTCTATCAGGTTAATATCACCTCTTTTTACATTTTAAGTTCACCGTTAGCTTTTATAATTTATTATGTAACTACACATTCTTTGTTTAGCAGAAAATGTTCCCTAAGATAAGAAAACCAAATCTCTAAAATATACCCCTGGGCTAAAGCCAACTGAAATCAGCTCAATCCAATAATATTACTATGACTCACCTTGTGAGATGTTCTTGAGCTTGTATTTTAGGAAAGAAAGTAGGTTTATAATGACATCATTTCCTGATAATAGTTCATTACATTATTTTAAAATCTTTTAGCACCGAATTTGCTGACTTTCTTTCAGGCGATGCTACAAGTTTATGTTGCTGATAATAGGCTCTGCATCAGATCATAAGTCTCTATGGCATGAGAAACTTCTTTGATAAAATTTTTGAGAAGGAAATGTCCAAGGACACTTTGAGACATCAGTTCTTCATTACTTCTACTGTTCATCATTTTCTTTGACATATGACTGTACTTATAGCCTGTTGTCCAGGATTTGTTGGAATCATAAAAGAACACCACTCTATCTAAGAGTGAGCTATTTTACATTTTCATGTGTATTGGTTAACTAAAACACTTTCTTTCTTATTACCTTATTTGCTTGAAATCAGACTTAAACATTTCACATATGATTCCTTCTGCTCTTGGAAGACAGAACCAGACAAGTTGTGACATTTTATATGCACAACTTTGCATCATCAAGCCTTGATATTCTTTCTCTTATAATTGATCCCTAATGTCCAAACCCATAGGGGCCAAATTCCAGGTCACTTCGTTTGACTCTGCTTATTTGGATATCAACTCAGTTCTGCTCTTAGAGGAAAGCAATGAAACCAGTCAATGCTGTTACATTTTGCTGATGCCAAGAAGGGATGCATTATTATTGGAACAATGAAGGATGCGTGTTTATTCCAGAACATGATTTGAGAATTTTAAGGGATCTAAGACGATATTTATTCAAATATCTCAATTTCGTAAGTTAGAGAGCTAAGGATTAAAGGGATGTTGGAACCACTTTGAGTTTTCTAATAAATAATAAAAGTATTAGGATCAGGCTGAGTTTCTTGCCTATTGTCAAATGAATTGGAAGACTAAATTATTGGCAATAAAAATAAATTAAAATTTTCTCTGTCAAAGCACTTTATTCTATGTGTAGAGGGCTAATAAAAATATTAGTTCAGTGAGCTGTTCAGCTGACGTGGCAAGTTTTAGAGACTGTAACAGAATGAACACTGAGAGAGATAAAAAATTGACTGGGGAAAGTACTTAAGATTATAGCTGATGCTAAGTCTTTAAAGTTGTTCTCTGGGATGGTCTAAAATTAAACAGGATGATGGTATATACCAAATGTTTATATAGTACCTAACTTAGATTACAAGTCCAATAGACTTTGGGATTTATTATTCTGACATTCAATGCACAAATTTGCAACTCAGAGACATGAACACTTAAAGTAACTTTGGGCTCTTGCTTTTACTTAAAATGGAGTCACATCCTAAAAAGATAGATATTGTTTAACATGATTATACTCAATATTACTGCCTCATTATGTATATATATATATATATATACGTATACCTATGTACTATTAAAATTTTATAAAATATGAAGCTAGAAAATTAGTTTTGCTCCTTTATATTTGGGAAGGGATGTTATAAGCACATGTATATTATTATTTTATTGATTAACAACACCCCTACTACAGTGTAGTCCTCCTTTTGTATTTACCAGGAAAAATTCAAACTGAGTTTAAACCCCATTGTCATTCTGTTATCATGTCCAAAAAATTCATCTGGAAAAAATGAAACCTGACTGGATAAAAGCCAGAAGCATGCTTGTGGATCTCACCTTAAGTATCTGGACGTACATTTTAAGTTGGCCCTGCTGCAATGTCACAATATGGTCGTGGTCTGCAGAGTTTTCTCTGAACTAGTGATACATGTTGCCTCATCTTCATGAGCTCCAAAATATTTCTACACTCCTAGAATCAGATATAAAATGAAAATAAATACATAAAGAAAACATAGTCTATCAGATTTCAAATACTCCTTTCAGAATCCGTCTCCTATACTACAGATCTTTATACTGTCTTGTTTCCTATGACAGTAACTGAAGTGAGCCTTCTGTCCAAGACCATCCTGTCTCTAGAACATGGACCTCAGCCCCTCTCACTTTCTCCTCTTTCCTTTGCTGCTTGATCATCCTTATCATCACATAAGCATATCTTTATTAAAAATATGAGTTATTAAATTGCCCATTTTAGCTAATCTAGTTAAACCTCACTCAGTCTGTTTTCAAGTCCACAAAATCCATTTGGAATAGCAATACATGGCTATATAAAAGCCATTTTAACTAAAATAATATATACAGGTTAAGTATAATCCTTATCAAAATTTCAATGCCATTTTTTCATAGAAATGGAACAAACAATACTAAAATTGTATGGAACTACACAATATCCCAAATATCCAAAGTAATCCTGAGACTAAAGAACATAAATGGAAGTATCATGCTCTCTGACTTCAAACAACACAATAAAGCAATAGTGATCAAAACAGTTTGATATTGGAATAAAAAATAGACACAGATCAAAGGAATAGAGCAGAGATTTAAGAAATAAGTCCACATATACAGAGACAGCAAAATTATAATGGAGTCAAGGATATACAGTCTAGAAAGAAAAATCTCTTAAAAATCATTTTGTGAAAATTAAAAAGCCATAAGCATAAAATGAAACTGACCACTGTACTACACCATGCAAAAAAATTAATTAAAAATACCTTAAAAACTTGAACATAAGACCTAAAATCATAGAATACATAGAAGAAAACAGAGATGATATACTCTTTGACATTAACCTGAGGGATATCTTTGTGGACTCAACTATATTAGCAAGAGAATCAAAAACAAAAATTAACAAGAACTACTTCAAACAATAAACTTTTTGCATAGGTAAAGAAATGATTACAAAAATGAAAAGGCTACTTACTGAATAGGAGAAGTCATTCCCAACTCACATACCTGACAAGAGGTTAATATACAAAATATATGAAGAACTCATACAAGTCAATACTTTAAAACATCTCAGTCAAAATATGGCTGAAGAACATGAATAGATCATTCTTCAAAGATGGCATATAGTCAGTAGGAATATGAAAAGGTCTTCATTGTCTCTTACAATTAGGGAAATACAAAATAACATCACAATGAAATTTTACCTCCCATCTGTAAGAATGCTGAAAAACTGAAAAATTTCCCATAAGACAGTAACTAGTAAGCATGTCCACTCTCATCACTACTGTTCAACATTGATCTGGAATTTTCAGATAGAGCAATAAGCTAAGAAAAAGGCATTAATAGATTCTAAAATGAAAAATAATCGCTACTTGCAGATGGCATGATATATAACTAGGTAAACCTAAAAACTCTACTTAAAGCTAATTAAAACAGTAAATGAGTATGACAAAGAGGCAGGATATAAAATTAAGATGGCTATTATAAAAAATATAAGAAACAAGAGTTGGTGAGACTGTAGAGAAGAGGAACTCCTATGCACTATTAGTGGGAATGCAATTTGTATAAGCAGTACAGAAATCAGTATTGATGGTAAAGATTAGTAAGAGATCTTTGGTGTGATTAATGGTTACATGAATAGTCAGAGATTCAGGAAAAGAAATACTTTAAATGGTGACATTTGAATAGACAGTTTGTGACTGTATCCATGTTATAAATATTCATTTTAGTATAATGTCACTTCATAGAGGGCCCCAATAATGTGGTAGAAATATTTACACATCCCAGAATATGTCAGCCTCATTCTCTAGATACACTCAATGAAATGACTAGGGTAACTTGGATACAGTCCATGTATGGGCTCAGAGACATGCATGCCCTTGGCCAGTATGGCTAATGTTTAGTCTCCCAGTTGTGTAGTCCAAAGGTCAGTCACTGTGATGGCGGCATTCACTGAAGTTATGGGCCAGTCCCCTGAAACTGATTATATTGGATTCTTCCATATATAGGTCGCAATAATATTTTATCCAACATATAAGCCAGGTATTAATCTTTGTGTTTGAATTTCTAGACAGTAGCTCCCTTCAACAATCTGCACAATTCCATTATCCATTCACATACATGATACCTTATTGATGGGCTTCTATAAGGTATGTTTTCTGGACAGCAAATGGGTTTTTATGGCAAAGGAAGTGAACAATGTACTCATCCCCATGGATGCCACTGGTTTTTATCATACGCACCATCACCTCAAAATATCTTTCCTGATACCAGAGTTAAATGCAAGGTGAAAGTTCAGTCTCTTTGCCAATTAGGAAAAACACTTTTTATAGTGTTTTTCTACAGGCTTTAATATGGGAATTAAACCTGTTGTCATTATGTGGCAATATTTCCTTCAGTATCGGTTCCATTAAATAGAAATAGAAGTGGCTGTTTTCATTACTACACAGAACACTCTACTTAAATATGTATTGCTTTCTCTCTCTTGGATCTTGGGTGTATGAGTTCAATAGTCCTAGTGTTCAAGGGAAATAAATAGTCACACAGATCACAGTGTGGATCTAATTGACTGAAATTAAAACTCTATCATCTTTTCCTACTGAACCATAAATTAAAGAGTCATTATACTGTTTATGATAAATTTATAATTGATATAAATTATCATGGGTAAATTATACTGCTCCTACTCCTAGGGAAGAAAAACATTAAAATTCAAATCCAGAGCTTTCTGTGAGGACGTTGTTAATTTTTCCTTGCCCAATGGTTCTGGTAAATGAAAAAATTCCATTCTATAGCAAGAGATTAAAGTGATTCAGATACAACATAAATAAAGTTTTGGATTCTCTTAACATTTATATTTCTATTGTATTGATAAGGTCACTGGACTTGGTCCACATACATCTCAAGGATGCAGATTCGAGACCCAGGGCTGGGATGAATAAATGAGATGAACAATTAAATAAAATAAATAAATGTGAAAGAATATAATCTTAACCAACATGCTGACGTATAAGGAGAACTTGAAATATGTGGTAAAGGAAGGCTGTCTTAAATAAATTAAAATTTATATTTTGCAAAAAATATATTATGTTTGTATTGGTTAATTATGTTTCCCTCTTCCCACATGAAGAAAACTGGTTTTTGATTTCATGTTGTATGTGGGAGTATAGCCAACTTTCTAACATCTTAACGTTAGTTGAAAATAGTTAAAATTCTCTTAAATTTTCTTGGACCCATATGTTACTTTAAGGTTTATTGTTTAACATTCACATATTTGAGGGGTTTTCTTGTTATTGACTTCCTATTTAATTCTGTTGTTTGAGAACAGGTCTTGCATTATTTATATTCTTTGTAATATTTAAGGTCAGAATATGATCTATCTTGGTCTATTTTACATAGGTTTGAGAAGAGCAGGTATTATACCGCTGTTGAATGAGGTAGTCTGTAGAAATCAATTCTATCCAATTGATAGTGGTGCTCAGTTGGACTATGGTCCTACTGATTTTCTGTCTGTATGATCTACAGATCATGGATAGGAGACTTGAAGTCTCCAACTATGGCAGTGTATTCATCTATTCTTTTTGTTGTTACAATTTTCTAAATTTTTCTTCACATTTTTGGTGCTTTGTTGTTAGGTACATAAAAAATATGGATTGTTATTTGAGATAACCCATTTTCATTATGTTTCTTTTTATACTTATAAATTTCCTTATTCTGCAGTTGTCTTGTTTATGAAATTAATAGAGCTACTAATAAAGTTTTCTGATTAATTTTAGTATGATATACCTTTTCATTCCTTATTTTTAGCTCCTGTGTGTCTTAATATTTAAAGTTCCTTATTGACAACATACAGTTGGGTCTTGTTTTTTGATCCACTCTGAAAATGAAAGTCTTTTAATTATATTATTTCATTAAAACATTGATATTTCACTTGATTATCAATATAGTCATATACATATCAATGATATTTGCTGCCTATATTTTGTTTCTTTCCTTCATTTTTTTAAGAAGAAAGAAAGAAGAGGAAGGAGAAACACTTTTTATTTATTTATCTATGTACTTATTTTGGTTATCTCTGATCCCACTCCCACCCTGGGGTTTGAAACCTGGGTCCTTGGGATTTTCATGGTCCATGCTCTAGCAGCCAATTTAGCATCTGTGTCACTGGGCATGCCATTATCTTCTCATTTACTTTCCACTTTTTGGTTGCATTACTTTAGGTAATTTTTTTGTATAATTCCTTTATTCTCTCAGCATTTTAATAACAATATTTGTATTAATTTATGTGTGCGATTGCATTCCATCTAGCAATATAGATTTAAAGTAATCCAATACCCTTTCAGGTAACACTATAGCACTTCCTTCTTGAGTAGCCAAGTACCTGTCACAGTATCTCCATTCTCCCGCCAAAACTTTATTGTCTTACTGACATTCATTTTGCTGTATCTATAAGCTAAAATAACAAAATGTTTTGTTACTGCTTTTATTTTGAATAGTTTTGTTAGATAAATTAAGAATAAGAAAGATAAAATATATTCTACATTCAATTATTCCCTAATTTTCCTATTTTCTTTAGGTATACTTGAATTTCTAGCCTGTTATTTTCCTTCTTTCTGAATAATTTCTTTAACATTTTTGCAACGTGAGCCTATTGGCAATAAACTCAATGCATTGTAGTTTGTCAGAGGAAGCATTTCTCTTTTACATTAAAGATAATTTTTCTGAATACATAATGATAGGGTATGTGAGTTATTTCCCCCCAACTTTAACTGTTTCATTAAAGTCTCCTTTTGCATGATATCTGAAGAAAAATCACATAATTACCAGCATTATTCCTCTATAACCCTTTCATATTATTTTGTTTTTGATTTTTTCTGAACTTTGAATATAATATTCCTGGGTAAACACATTTTTGGTTTTTAAACTGGTGTTTTCTGAACTTCTTGCATTTTTGCTTTGGTATATATAATTAATTTTGTGGAATTCTCAGTCATTTAAAAATATTTCTTCTGATCCTTGTTCTCATCTCCTTTTGTTATTTCGTCACTGATATATCTTCAGTACTCTTCCTGCAATTGCTGTGCATTTTGTGTGTTTTTAAATCACAGCCTTTTGGAGGCTTCTACAGATATTTATTTATGTTCACTGATTGTTTCCTCAGAAAAGTTTAACCCATTAATGTGTTTAGTAAAAACATTCTTCATTTCTGTTACAGGACTTTCAATCTTCAGCAATTTCTTGTACTTTTTCTTAGCTTCCATCTCCTTGCTTATGTTATCCATCTGTTCTTACACTTTGGCCAGTTTTTACCATTAGATACTTCAGTATTGTTTATAGTTATTTTACTTTTCTAATCTGATCACTCCTATATTTCTGCCATATTTGAGTCTGGTTATGATGTTTGCTCCATCTTTTCAAACTGTAATTATTGCCTTTTATTGGCATACCTCGTAACTTTTTACTGAAAGCTGGATATGATGTGCCAGCATTATTTCCCACGGAGGGTCTGATTTGAGATTTTGTGATAAGTAATGAATCTATACATTTGTCTGTCTCTATAATCAGGGGGTAATGGCATTCCTTGTGAGTTTAGTTCTCTTCTCTAGCTAAGAAGAGTTGCTGATTTTCATTTTTTTCAACTTTTTTCATACTAGTGGGACACAAGTAATAACTCCAAGCTCCTTACATGCTGAACTAGAAACCCCCAGTATCACCCTGCAGGAAAAATTTTCAACTATATAAAGGATAGATAGATGTTTCTGAGTAGGTTTAATTTATTCTCTCAAGTTATTTCTCCATCTCAGTTTACTCTGTTCTGTTCCCCAGGAAACTGTCCTAAATGAATGACACAATAGACTCTTCAGCTATGTGATTTCAATTTGGTTAGTGCTTGGGAATTCCTATATTTGAGACAGCTGAAGAGTGAGCATTTATTTCCCCAACTTGTTCCTGTTGGTTGTACCAGATTAGGTTGCATTCCTTGACTGAAGATCTTAGCTTCTATGTAAGGAGATCTCTTCTATGTTACATTGACTTTGAGAATCCCAAAAGCTATGTTTTGGAGTGATAAAGTTATTGCTCAATCTCTCATTATATTGCTTCCCACGACACCTGTTATATAACTTTTCCATTACACCCTCATAAAATGTACCCACTTGGAGTGTTTTTTCCAGAGTCTCTGTCTCATACAGGAACTGAGAAAGAATAATCTTCAGCAGCTTTTCAAGAACCATAGCTAGAAAGAGTAGTCAGTTTTGAATTAATAATAGGCTCAGCATTATATAACCATGCTTCAGTTGAGTTCAATGAGCTACTAATTCTCATCTTTCGAGTATCTTCAGATGAATGTTTTAAGAGTTTAGTTTAGTTTGCAAATTCCCTTTATAACCTATCTCACTTCACCCATGTCTTTGTCTGGTTTGTGATTACAATAGAGATATTGTTAATATGTTTATATAAAAACAAGATCTGAAAAAATAGTAAAATGCTATATCCTGATACCACTAAATTAATATTATGCAACCATAACTTGTGAAAATATTTTAGATGGTAAAATAAGTACTGTTCAAACAATATTTTCATTTCCCTGGCACAATGTAGGAGCAAGCTTAACTGAAAAAAACCAGTCAACAAATGTTGGTGTTTTAGCTTAAGCTACTTTCCAAGTGATCTAATAGTCAGTAGCATTGGACTGAAAGTGGATGCAAAGCACTGAAGGAGAAAGTAAACAATGTATATATTAAAACTCAAAATAGATTGGAACAAAAGAATCTATGTATACTATTCTGACATGGAATTGACTAGAAATTATTTGTTTTTATTTTTTCCAGAGAGTATACTTTACTAAAACCCAAAAGCAAGAATAGCAACAAAAACAAAGACAAAATAGCAATTCCAAAGTTTGCAGTCAACATTCCGTGACTATTTCACGTTAAAGCAATTGTTGGGACCATAAAATTGCACTCTGTCAGAACCCATGCAAGAGCAAGCCTTAAACCAGGGATTAAAGTTCAGCTATCAGGACAATGAATTGCCTCTGGCACCACCAACCAGTCATGGAATGCAACTGGATCGATAAGGAAAGCTGATGGATGAGTTTGACATGTGAAACATGAAGTATGTGACCACGACGACCCTCCACCAAGAAAAAGGGAATAACACCATTTGAAGAAGACCATCAATAACGTCAAAGGACAATGTCACCTTGCCCAATCAGAAACTGAAACCTGGTCTGCAGACCTCCTTTCTCCATACCCACCTTCCTCACCATGTGGGATTTTCCCTTAAAAACTCAGTTCACCAGCAAGGCAAATGGAGTCAGCCTCCCTTGGCTGGCTCCATCCTCTCTTTCTCTGCTCCCCACTAATGGACCCCCAACTTACTTACTCACTGCACCTGTCTGATATGTGGAGCAACAGGGTCTGAACCGCCCTTGGTTGGCTCCATCCCTTTACCCTCTAATTAAATGTCTGCTTGCTCACTCCCCTAACTCTGTCATGGATTCTTTGAGCGAGCCAAATGCCACACACTCACATGAATTCTATTGAAAAACTAATGGAGACTGAAGGAAAGTCACCCTCAATAACATCCATCTGAGATATGACATTGAAATATGATAAATAAGGAAGAAAATTAATTGCAGGGTGGAGCTCAGAGTTATGGGGGATGTTGGGTAAGAAGACCCCAAAGAGGAGAAATTCAGGGGCTACTTTATGGGTCAAACAACTAAGTCAATACTCTGTGAAGTCAGCACACCAGTAAATTTTTTTTTTACGTCTAGGATAAAGAATAAATGTATACTATCCCATCAAGTATGATTTGGAATTCACCTAGCTATTCTGTATTTCTTATTCTATATATTTGAGTATAAATTTATACTGGTCTTTGTGTTATATCTGCATTGATTGTTGTGATAGAGCAGTTTTTCTTTTAGTTCAATAATTTCTAGAATCCAAATGTTGCAACTAGATGGTTTGTAAGACTTCATATTGTCTAGATATCAGAGTTTTGAGATCATTACAATAAATAGGTTGGAATTCCATGGTTATTTTCCCATGGGAAGAGGGCATGGGTTTTTATAAATGAGGAAAGAGGTAGATGTGAATATGAAAGAGGCAGTATTCACTGTAGGAGAAGGCAACCTCTCACTCTTTTCATATGGATTATCTGTAGGCACTCATTTAAACATAAACTTGTCACATTTCAAAGTTTTCAATGTGTTGGTGAAGTAGCGTATGCCAGGGTCCCTTAGATTATGACTCAACATCTGTGCTTTTACAGAATGACAGCACCTCCATGTCCTGTGGATGACAATGTGACTACGTAGAATTATCATCTTATCAACTTCTTTGAAAGTGGAATTGTTTTGGTTTTTTTGTGACAAATCAAGTGGGCACTCTGGGAGCTTTAGAAAGTTTATTACACTTGCTAATAATAGGACTCAGAAGAATATTTTACCAAAGTCTGAGCCCTGGCTTCCTGTCACGCAACATTTATATAGGATTGCAGGGAATTCTAAGCAGGTGAATGGGAAGGTGAATTGAAAGGCAAAACTGAAACCCCTGAAACTCTTTCTCTCTGCCTGTCAGCTGCATTTTGTGGTGTTTCTTGGTATGCACCCATTTGGTTCCAAGAAGTGGGCCACAGAGAAGAAGGGCACACTGGGAGTGGGGGTTACCATATAGCAAGGGGTGCATATATGAATTTCATTTCTTGTTCCCTCACAGAATTGTTTCCAAAGTAAGAATACTTTTTAAATGCACCCAATCTTTCACAATTACCTTAATGAAATGCATATTTGCTGCCTGGAAAAGCAGTTTCTTTATCAAAACCATGCAGAAAAATATCATGAGCACCCCAGAGACTTGCAACTATTTGAGCTGCTGGAACAAAGAAGAAACTGGAGTTTCAGGATTTCTAGGTACTTTAGAGTATAGACTAAATGTTTTAGCCACAGCTTAGGTTTCTTCTACTTGCTGTCAAATGTAGTATCAAACACAAGCCATTTCCATGATTTGGGCTTTCTTAGATACAAGTTACTAATTTCTGGGGAAACTTATGTAAGTGCCTTTATAGATTTCACGTCAACACCTTCGTGGAAGCTTTGGCATTTAATTAATGGAGAATAAATTAAATAGTTACTGTAAGCGGTGTTTAAGAAAACTCAGGTGTTCTACAAAACTTAAAAGGTGAAGTGAAGGCGCTCAGACAGGTTTCCCCAGTATGGGCCAATTTGACATGCAGATAATTTTGAGCTGAGATCAATTGAGGTTTTGTAGGTTCAGAGGAAAGTTTTGAGTAACTTAACTACATAGAACAATGAAAATTGCATAATGATCACAATTAGTTTTATTTCCAGAAAAAACATTTCTTTTATAGAAATCTAAGTATATGGCAAGGCAAGCATCTAATTATGCAACATCTGATCATTATGTGAGTCAACCTTTCTATTTATTACCAGACCTTATCCAGGTGCTTGGTTCTCTGAATTTAGAGAAAAGAAAAAAGCCAGTTTTTAAGAATTTAGGTAAGTCTTTTATTTATTCCCTTTGCAGCAGTGAGGAAGAAGTCAAATAGGAATGCAGTTCGCATTAGGAGTAGGGCAACGCTCTCCTTTTATAGGATCAGGTACTGCCTTTGTTCAGTCCAAGTCTCTGCAGGAAGTTAATTCTTGATTTTTCATGGCTGTCTCCAGCTGCACAGGAATCGTTCTTCATGACTCCATATATGGATGCATACATTCCATGTCTCATTAACATCTTAAGTATCTATCCCAGGGTGTTATTTTTACTGTTAAAATGAATTAAATGTTAATACAGGCACAAGAAGGAGCAATGAGCACTTCAGTTTAAGGTATTTCCCATCCATCACAGAGAAGATGCTGCAGTCAGTTTGGAATATTGTCTCTGATGAACAGATTACTTGTTGATTCCAAAGCATAATAGCCTATTTAGTGACTCCAGCTCAACTTGTTTTTCTTACTCATTGTCCAGGTAATTTTGTTCTGAGTTGGTATGCAGCATGGCTTCCTAGTTCTCTATAGGTTTTTCCCTATAATTTCCCTGTCTCGTTGTTATATGAGTCCCTCTCTTCTTAAAGTCCCAGGACTAGTACATAAATTAGTTTAAGATGCCTGCTGTCTCTCAGTACAATTGGATTCTATATTCTCTACTTACATTCCCCGCATTTACATAATTAGATTGTTCCTTTTTCCTGCTAATCTGTCTGATGTTTTGATTACTTGACCTGTCCAAGGAAAATAATGGATGGATATGAAGAAATCTCCCCTCTGTCCTTAGGGAGTCAGGATGAGAAAATAAAACTTCAATGCTTGTATAATATTGTTGTGTAATGTGCTTTTATCCACTAATGGTATATATTCAAATTTTTTAAATTATTACATAGATATTTATAATTTTAAAAAATTCCACATAAAATTCTATTGTATGAATATAGAATATACTAAATCATAAATATACTAATCATCAGCTTATTGATGAGAACTTGGATCACTTTTATTACATGCAATTATGCAAAGGATATTCTATAAGATGATATTTTCCATATTGAAGGCATATTTACATTATAAACTAACATTTAGTGTACTTTGTTTACTTTCATGTGGAGGAAAATTACATCAAATTTCTAAGAAAATAAATGAATAAAGTAGAATTGAAGTTGCTTGACTTGGGTCTAAGCTTCTAATTTTGTCGATATTAAGTATGTATCAGATTGACTGCTATTGCCTATGTTCAAGTATCTGTAAACATGGCCATTTTAAGGGGAGGAAAAATCATCTCTGACCTGTCTTATAATTAAAATGACATGAACAGATTAACATGAGAAAAACAAATTGGATTTTGTATGTATGGGAATCCCACAAAGATATGGTGCTCCAGAATGTGATTGAGTTTATAAACCATTTTGACTAGAGAGAAGCGGGTAGAGGTCTGAGATATCAATAGGGAGGAACACAATTCAGAAGAGGGTGGGAAAAACTTACATTTGGTTAAAAACGCTTTAATGACATGCAGACATAAAGAAATTAGAATTAGAACAAAGGAGCCTTTCTAACTTCTCCCCAGTATACCACACCTTGCTCACATTCTTCTACTTAATTCTCGTGATAACTTCCTTTTGGAAACAGGGTCTCTAGCCAAATTATTTTAGGCAGGTTGGGGAGAAATTAAGAAAAGGTTATACGAGTCTGCTAGGTTCTAGTGCCCAATTGTTCAAAACAAATGACATGCCAAAGTGGCATATTTGGGAACCAGACTACTCTTCCCCGACAAACCATTTTGGAATGACAACTTTACAAATATTGAACTCATGACATGCAGGTATGATTTGCACTGATTAATTCTTTTAAGGGAATCAATCATAGCTTGAAAAGAGCCTTTTCTTCTTAAGAATCATATCTTGTCACTTTTTCAGCTTGTGGTAGGAAATAACAAAAGATTATGGCTTCTGAAAGCAAAAAACTCTTTAACAAAGGCCTAGGAAGTCCCAGCAGCAGCCCAAAGAAGAAAACAAGCTGACTGAAGCCAACAATAAGCCATCACTCCACAGTTTCCAAATTACAACCTTAAAAATCCAGAGGAAAACAGAAACCTCTCACTACGATGTAAAAAATTCTTAAGATCAAGTATTTGCATTTCTCACACATGGAATATACCTGGCCCAGAAGCTAAAATACCACGTTGAAGGTTATGAAATACAATCTATCTCTTCTCTTCTCATGAAGATATCAGAAAGTAATTAGACACCTGCTTTTAACAAACCTTTGTTATAGACTAATAAGTGCATCCTCTCTGTTATGCACAATGATTTTTAATTTTTTTTTCTTTTTTTAAAGGTATGGGCAGGAATGAAGGCAAGTAGACAGGAAGAGAGAGGAGGAAAAAACATTTTAATTCTTAATTTTTATTTAGTTGTTCACACTGGCTACTTACCCTCAGACCCAGGACTTAAACCCAGGGATAAGTGACTAGCTCCTTTGGAGGAGTTGGAACCAACTGTCTCTCCACTAGGGCATGCCATAAATTATTTTTATAGCTGTTAGGACTCAGACACCAGATGACTCTTGTTTTCTGCCTCCCTGTGTTCTGCTTGAACTTGACTATGAAAAAAAAATTGCTAATTTTTTCTAATTCAGCATTGTTAAATATTAACATTTACATTTCTCTTCTTAAAGGATCTACATTTGACTCTCTAAAGATGTTTGCTTGACCTTACCTTATATTTGTGGCTTAGTTTATTCCAGAATCACTTTTGGACCTCCTCTTGCTTTCTCACAATCACAAGCCCTTGAATTCAGGGATCCTAGTTGTGTTCCCCCGCCTGGAATGCTTTAAGAAGCTCACATATCTTATGACCAGTTTCCTATGCTGAACCCACACCTAGGGTAGAGCCTGGAAACTAGTAGGCTCTGAAAAGAACATTGCTTGAATGACTAAATGAATGATGGAGGCTCCACTCTGTTGTCTCTGACACCGCCTGTTCCTCTCCAAAATTTCTTGCTAGTGTATGTGGATATGGATAATATCACTCTTCAAAGAAACAGTTTCAAGATGACCTTTTGCTCTGCTAAAGCAGGAGGCATCTGCAACATGAAGGCAATGAAGGAAGAAAATATATATACCTTATACGCCAAAATTTGAGCTGAATCTTTTATTAGGGAGCCTTCCTGACCATATTAAAAGTCGATTAAAATATTTAAAGTACTTTGTAAACTCTTGCTGATTGAGTTCTTACCAAACAAAAGAGTTTTCTTTAACAGACTTTAATAAATGTTTCTGCAATATTATTGAATGCATTCTTGTTTTCAAGCTTTGTATCTCAATTTAGTCATTTTTAATCCAAAACCTTCAATAAGTACTAATGACAAAGCATTGTCATTCTTTGTTTTTCAAAGTCTTAATGATTAGAGATAAGAATTCTTCCAAAAGGTTGCCAAAAGTCTAACAGCGAGACTTACACAAAAGCGTAAATAAGAGTCGTTCTTAGATCCTGTGATGGTTTTTCATATGTGTCAACTTGAATGGGCCAAGGAGTACCCACATATTTGTTCTAGCATTATTCTAGGTATATCTCTGAGAGTTTCTGGATGAGGTTAATATTTCAGTCCCATATACTAAGTATAAAACCTATTGTTTTCTGTAAAATATGGGTGAGTTTCATCCCATTAGTTGAAAACCTGAATAGAACGAAGTAGCTGAGTGGAGATCATTTTTTTCTGCCTAACTTCTTTCAGATTGGGGCATCTGTTTTTTTCTGCCTTTAGATTAAATGTCAATACTTTGGATCTTGGTCTTGCCAGCTTTCAGACTGGAACTACATCAGTGACTTCCCTGGGTCTCCAGTTTGCTATCTGAATATCTGTAGATCTTGAGTCTTCTCAGACTCTAACCATTTCCTTGTAATAAATCACATACACACATATAATACATACATACATATATATTCTTGACATTCTTTTAGTGGAAAACTCTAGGAGTCCTGTATGTTTTTCTTTGCTTATCCATGAAATACTTGTGTTTGGTTATTTTAATTAATATTGAAATCTTGAAGAGAAAATAGCACACCCATATTTTATCTCTTTAATTTTTGATTCTAAATTTTCATATAGGTTTTTATTATTTTAAAAGGTTTATCTTAATTTGTATCATTAGGGCTATATTAATTTATAATAAATGTATTTTAATTTATAATATATATACAAATATTTCATAACTTTGCATGAGATGTTGGCAATGTCATACTGTTCTTTAGTGGGTCTAAATTGCTGTGTCTATTAGCTAGATAGTCAATAGCACACACCTGCCTGTTCCATAGTTGACAGAATTTCAACTTAATTATGCTAGATTTATATATGAAGCAAGTTGCTATTTCAATCTCAATATGCTATTTTATTAGAAATTATCAAATGACTTTCACATTTATTTTACAAATAATGATTCCATTATGGAAGTTTGTTATTTTTCAACAAGTGGTGAAGGAATAAAATGTTACTCACATGAAAATTCAGACCTTGATCTCTACTTAATAATATTCACAGAGTGTCATCCATGGAATAACATGCAGCTAATCTAAAGGTTAAGCTAGACATATTTTTGAAAATGTATGAGAATAATATAAGAATATAGTTTATGAAAAGTAAATTGAAAATAAATCCATTGAAGAAATGATGATGAATTTACTTCATTGGCACTTTACAAATTATAATAATCACCAAATAATTTATAAGGTATAGACAGGAAGGAAAAATTGAGAAAGGACTTATTCTGAGAATATAAAAACCACCACCTAAAAGCAAGAGATACAAACAATTGCATGAAATCAAGGTCTAAGTCTTGAAAATTCCCTTAGAAAGTGATATGCGGATGACCAGAAAGCACTTATGAAACATGATTCATTACTAGGGAAACAATCAACTAAAGCCAAACACAACTCTTGCCAATTACTAGATCTAATGCTTGGTAGAAAAGAATACATTTATTGTCAAAACGTGAAACATCTAGGGTTCTCATACATTTCAAAGATAAAATGAAATATACAACCCTGAAAATTATTTTGCTGATTATAGAATTATATACAGTAGTCTTCCTTTAACTGTGTTTTCAATTTCTATGCTTACAATTCCCCATAATCAAGAAATAGCTGAAAGTATTACATACAGCAAGATAATTTGAAAGAGAGAGAAAGCAATCGCTTAAGGCTAAAACAACATTTGCTATAATTAATCCATTTCATTATTAGTCATTGTTGTTAATTTTTAATGTGCCTAATATGTCAAAAAAAGTTTATAATATGTATGTATAGGAAAATATATTAGGGTTTAGCATCATCAGTAGTTTTAGGTATCCACTGAGGGTTTTAGAATGTATCTCCATAGATATGGGGGGAAGATTGACTGTATACTTCTCCCTTTTGACTAATACATATATTAGTCATATATATCCAGAGAAACAAAATTAAATATAGTATACAAATGTCTTATAAAAATGTTTATAGTAGGTTTATTTATAATAGCCAAAACATACCCTCAACCTAAGAAGAGATTAACTAAATATAATTATATACATTCAATAGAATATTTATTGCTCAGAGAAAAAGAGAAAAAAATTATTTACAGCAACAGAAGTTTCTTGTGTCCCTTTCCAGTTAATTCTCTCCTAGATCTCTCCCTTCAATGCTTTTCTCTCTGCTCATGACCTTCAGTATAGGTGCATGGACCAAACCAAATCAGTGTCCTTTGAAGGAGAGTTACTGTAAACTGGCAATGAATATAACTGATTTCTGGATGTTATTAAAGGAGAATTTTTAGGGAAGATGTTATTTAGCCATGTTATATGTTACTTTCCAAATTACACTAAATTTTTAAATGCAAAAACATCTAGAACCAAGCCACATCATAGTAAAATTATCAAAGCTCACTGATAAGAAAAACTAAAAGCTGGTAGAAAAATAGAAACAGTTTCTCAGGTTATTATCAGACTGCTTAGTGGAAACTTAAGGAGAGGAGAGAGTGGAAAAATATACACAAAATAATCAAAGGAAAAATACAAGAGTCAAAAGTAATCAAATCTGCGAAATTATCATTTACGTGTGAGGGAGAAATAAAGGTTTTACTGATAAACAAAGTTAATTTTTATCACAAATTCTTCTTTCAAAAAATGTTGAAAACAAGAAGAATAGATCACCAAACCTGATAATGGTGAAAAACAGTAAATTAGAGTCAAAAGAAATGAATGGACAACAGGAGAGAAGAAGAAAACATTACAGGAGGTAGAATATTATGGAGTTTGTATAGGTACATAAGGATGAGTCAACATCAGTGTAGTAAAGACTATCTTAGTTCATTAAAGTTGCATGCAAATCATAAAATAACCATAAAGTCTGCACTTAAAGAGATACTCTACTGAGAAATGAAGAAATAGAAAGAACCAACATTGAAAACCAGGTTAAGGAAAAGGCAAACAGAAACAAATAGGATAAAAAAAGAAAGAAAAGAAACAGAAAAAGTATAACATGATAGTAATACTGCCCCATATATCAATTATCATCCTAAATGGGAATGAACTAAACTCACCAATCAAAAGATGCAGAGTGGATAGATGGATCAAAAGCCAGGACCCACTGATATTAAGCCTAAAGAAATCCACAGGCAATCCAAAGTTAAACCCAAAATAAAAAAACCTATGGGGAAATAAGTCTAAGCAACAAGGATGAAAATGAATCAGGAAGCGTAATGCTAATATCAGACATTATCTGCAAAGGGTAAAATGAGGCAAAGATGGGCACTGTGGGTCAATCCATCAGGAAGAAATAGCTGTCATAAACATATGCACCCAATGTATATTACTTAAATATATAAAACAATTTTAATAGACCTAAGGGAAGCATTGAAGCACCACAATAGTAATAAGAAACTTAATAATCCACTTATATTAATAGATTATCATCCAGACAGAAAAATCAATAAGGAAATAAAAACCCTGAGATAATAGAAAGTATAAACCTAACAGGCAAAAATAGAAATTTCTACTTTAATAAAGATTTTATATTTTTTTCAAGTGCACATGGAACATATTCAAGGATAGAACATACACGGAACACAGAACTAGTATCAGTATCTTAGTAAGATAGAAATTATAGAAAAATCTCTTCTATAACCACAAGGGTGTTAATCTAGAAATGAGACAGAAAAACAAAACTGGAAGGCAGCAACGATACATAGATTAAGCAACAAGCTTGTGAATGACATATAAATGAGGAAAGAAAAGATAAAATTAAAAATTACTTGGAAATAAATGAACATAAAGAGAAGAGCTAAAGAACATATGGATGCAGCAAAATTGTTCTAGGAATAAAATATATGGCAATACAAGTACACATCAAAATATAAGAGCCACTTTAAATAAAATAATAATCTTAGGTGTACCCTGGTGGGATAGCTATTTGTCCAGTCACCTCTGGCTGGCAGAGTCCACCTTTATCCTAAGGATGTTTTGACCAACATTTCCCAATTTCACCCACTTCCCAATCACTGGTAAAAAATATTCAAGGTATTTCACTTTTAAAGATTCCATGTTTAAGTGAATCATTTAGACATTTTTCTTCTTTATCTGACTTATTTCACTTAGTATAATGTCCTCCATGTTTATCTATGTGGTTGCAAATGTCAGGTTATACTTCAGGGTAAAGGCTTTGAAATATAAATATAAATATATATCAAATATATATAGTGCAAATTCTTATTTCTTCTACTAGGAGAAACAAATTCTTCAAATATCTTCCCTATTGGGAATAATGCTGCAATAAACATAGTGAAGATATCCCTTCAAAGTGCTGATTTCATTTCCTTTGGTCAAAAGGTATAAAACTGACATTATATGACTAAATATAGTTATCTAACACACAGCATGATTATAATTTTTGATATTCTATTGAACACTGAAAATCTGCTAAGTGAGTTGATTTTAGGTCCTGTCATCGAAATAAAAGGTAGGTACACACATGGTAACTCTATGAGTAGATGATATACTAATTAGGTTGACTGTAGTAATTATTTCACTATGCACATGTATAACAAAGCATCATGTTGTACACTTAAATATGTTTTTTATTAAAATGAAATAAAGCAATGATTAAAAAGCTCATAAATGAGATAAAGTGAAATATTTATAGTCAATAAATGATCAAGAGTATATAAAATATTTACAAATAGTCTCAAAACACAAAAATAAATGGCATGAATAAATATTTCTGTAGAGAAAATATGAAATGCAACTGAACAAGTGAAATGATATTTAATATCTTTATCTCAAATATTTTCTCCATGATTGTTGTTCGAAGATTTGTAAAACTGGAAGTTTTTAACTTCTGAGCATTTATTAGTATGTGGAACACTATATAATTTCATACAACTAGCATAACTTGTTTATTTTCAAATACTAAAATAAGAGATTTTTAAATCTACAGATGTAAGTAGTGGTGAAGTTTTTTCTGTTGACATTTTTGTCAGGACGGTTCTTAAATGTGTAGGATTATTGGCAACAATGACCATTGACCATTATAGTCTCCCTCCTGCGTCTACTTGTTGGGATATTCACAGGTTTCTCAGGCATTTTGAGGATCCTCAAAAGAGTAACCTCATATCTAGATACAAATTACTTGTGGATCAGTGGTTGTTTAATTAATTTTTTCACTCTGTGTTTTGTTTATTGGGTCCTGCGTCATCTTGTTTTATAGAATGAACGTAGATTGCTTACTCTCTGTTAAAAGATCTTAGAAACATATTTTTCGTTTGATTAATCATTCCCTTTCTCTCATTCAAACTGATTTTGGTTTTGTAAGGTAAGCCCTCACTTTGCTCTTCCAGATGGGTTCAGGCAATAAATAGGCCAAAAAGTCCTCTTGTATTGCTCCTTCTTCAGTCTGACACACTATTTGTGATTCTTTCTTTAACCCATCTAGTGTAGTTCCAAGTAATTCTAAGATGGTGTCTGTGGTCTATTATATGGCATCTCTTGTTCTGAATATTATAAATGGAAATTGAGATCAAAGGATTATCATACACTACCAGATATCTGCACAAAGAATATGGGAAAAGGAGTTATTAGCTTAGAAGTTCTATGGGTCTATGTACTAGCACCATTATGTTCAGAAGACATTTCAAATGATTCATATTTATCAGTATTTGGTGTCAACATGTTATTTTCACTTGCGCAGTAACATTTGTAAAATTCTACCCAGAAATCTTACTAAATAAAAGTATTTACATTGTTTATATGTATTCTGAAGATGTAAGATTGCCCTGGGTCTGCTAGTGGGAAGTTACAGGTATTTCTTTAAGGAAAGGAATAAGCAGGCATGAAAGCAAGTAGGCTGGCAGGTGGAACAGAGGGAAGGAAGAAGCATTTACTATTTTTATTTAGTTATTCATTGTGTATAGTTTGCCCACAGTCACAGGTCTTGAAACTGGATTCTTGCTAAGTAAGTGGAATACGTCCAGTGGCCTTATCCACTAGACCTACAGAGAACTTCTTCTTGGGTTTCTTGAATAAGCAGTCAGTTAAGTTAAATTATTAAGTTCATATTACTGGATATTTTTCCACTGACAATTGTGATAATTTCCAATAATTAATCATGTTATATCAATATCTAGTGAATATATATGCATTTTATTTGTTGAGGGTAGAATAACAAGAAAGAAAGAAGATTGTAGAAGAAAACTCCAATAGTTCATCACCATCTACGTGTATTTATAAGTAATGCAAATATGCTGGAGGAGATTATTTCCCTACTAGCATCAGAAATGGCATGATGTTGAGATGAATAAAAAGATTCCTTATGTCTTTGCCAAATAAAGTGCCCAGAATAAATTAAAAATAGTCGTAAGGTGTATTGCCACCTAAAATTTAAGAAAAAATTTCTACTTTTCATTCTCTGAAGTATGTGTTCATGCAGACCTAGAATACTATTCATCACCTATTTCCAGGATTTTAAAAAATGTTTATTCCATCTTAATTGCCCTATTCAGTTTCTTGAGGTTAATTGGGCCCATAAGTAACCTAAAGAAGAAATACTTACAAGCATCTGTCCACATTCACATAATTTGCTGAGTTAATATAGACTCTTAAGAGTAAAAGTGCCACTTAGCAATTAAATGCTTTCTATATACTGATAATGCTAAAACTTATTGCTAGCATTTTAATATCAAGTTGCATTAGCTCTGTGTAGGTGAGTGAAAAATGCACTTAAATTGACTGTTTAAAATTTTATTTCTATAATATCTTCTACTAATTATCTGTTATACCATGTTAGTAAGCCTAATTAATTTAAATATTTTGCAAGACCATTTTCACAAAAGAAGATTACAGATTATGTTTTTATTTATTATGTTTTCAACTGAAGAATATTGGTTCCAAATTGTACTTTTTCTATTTAGATGCACATGTTTGTGTGTGCAAGTGTGTGTAATCTTAAATTTCACCTTCATGTTGCCAGAATATTTTGTTAAATGAACAAATTGACATTTAACATGATTTTCTAGCTACTACTTATGTGGAAATGGCAAAAAGGTAGACCAGATTAAAATTAAAATTAAAAATTTTGATTGTATTTGCAAAAGGACTTGGGAAATTATTTCAAGTATCAATAATTCACAAAGCATCTCAATTTGAGTGATATGTTTAGGTTTTTGACTTAAAGCATGTAATTAAATTTAAGCAAAACTAAAGTTGATTTCTTTAGTTGATTTCTCATCACATATATAGAAAAATGATAGAAATGATCCTTAACCATGAATCTGTATCCCAAGTTCAGTTATTTATCCAAACATCTTTGCACCAATGAATATGAAGATGTTTTAGAATTATAATTGAGGAAGAAGGAGCCTGCACCAAGTCATCATGATCTGTGTTTAATAGGAGAAAGAGATCTTAAATTATAAAGCAAAGGACTATATTTACTAGAGAGAAAGTAGTGTAAATCAACAGATTGGCAATGCTTTCTTTAGATAAATTAGACTGTTATTTTGTCTAGTATCCAATGAGATCTTAAATAAGCAGAGCATTCCAAAGATGCTGGTGGATGGAGCAATTTCGTGAGCCATTGTCACTCCTTTATTCAAGTCCCTTAAAGGGATTGCTTATGTATAAGATAGTTCTGCAAGAGGTAGGCTTTGTCTGCAACCTGATTTTTACAGCATTAAAGTACTTAATAAAATCACACCAGTCAGATTCAAATGCAGCAAGCATCTCCATCTCTCTCTATAGCAATCAATGAACAGCCAAAGTCTAAACAGGCTTGAAGA
The DNA here is from genome assembly GCA_004363575.1 of Solenodon paradoxus. NCBI lineage: Eukaryota > Metazoa > Chordata > Mammalia > Eulipotyphla > Solenodontidae > Solenodon > Solenodon paradoxus. The sequence goes on from RJWH01001577.1 coordinate 118,324, forward strand.
TTATGATGTCTCTAAAGCTTTGTATGGAATCTCTCTGGACTGTCCATATAAAAAATAATCAGAGATCTAGAAACCTGTATATGTAAAAAAGTGGTACATTGTGCATTTTTCTTCTAATAAAAGAGGGAACTGCTTCCTTGAAGCAATTTGGTCTTCTGTTCCTTTTCTGAGTTTTAGAAATTTTGTTCTTAGTATAAAACTCAAAAAGACAAACACTGAACAATCTTTACTTATACCAGTATACGACAACTCTAAATCAGCAGACCCTTCCTAGTGAAGATGTGTTCATTTCTGTGGGTTAGTCATTTCCATTGAATATCCAAGGATGATCTGTTCAGTTGAACATTAAAAACTATCTTTAGAAGACAGGCCAAATATCTAATTCAAGTATTCATACTTCACCTATGACTAATAATTTTGCTCTTTGGTAATGAAGCAGTCTTGAATTTTTTTCTTTTCCTTCTAATTACCTTATTCCTTATTATAGCTAATTGCTATTCTCTCTGAGCAGTTATCATAATAAAAAACCTCTCGTGGTTCCTTTCTATATATGCCTGGTCATTCGAACTTTCTATGGCGAAGAACTTGTAGGTCATATTGCCAAGACCCTTAGTAAGCCGGGAAAATTTTTCATTTTGTATCTAATAGTAGGAAGACCCTAAATATTTCAGAATATGGGGTGTTAAACTAGAACATCTATATTTAAAAATCAAGTGAATAAAATAAATATTTAATGAGAGGAAGAAAGTAAATTTTCATCAAATCCTGGGGTAATTACTACTTTCCTTCAGTAAAGAAATTTTGCCTTAGGTAAACTCATATATTACAGTCTGTGATCTTTGTAGTCCTCAGTAAACAAATTTTAATTTCTTGTTTCTTTCTTGCTAATAAAAAAGACCTAATTGAATAGTTGATTTCCAAAATGTGAATAAAAATCAGTTCTGACTTAAGTAATTAAAATGACAACCTTCTAAATAAGTTTTCTTTTTTCAAGTTGTTGATTCCAGTTTTAGTACATATATTATGAAAATAATCAAAGTAAAAATTATGTAGTATTTGCCATTTTTTTCTGTTTTTGATTTGTTTTGATCAATAAACCAATATACTATGTGTGTGAAGTATACAGCTTGATCTCAATCAAAGCATTAAAATGTAGTGCTATAGAAAAGCAGAATTGTGGGACAACAAGAATCATTTAACTGTGAGACAGGGCTTTGAATCAGGACTTTGGATTCCATATCTAGTGTATAGTCAGAAGTTGTGAAGTAGTCAAACATGTTTTTAGATGATGAAAGTCCCTACACTCTTTTTAAATTTCATAGCAACAGAAATCTTGGAGAGGAGACACACAACTTTAGACTTCATTCTCTTGGGTCTCTCTAAACACAGAAAAGTCCATCTCTTCCTCTTCATGGTGATGTAATATCCACTGCTTTCTAGATTTGAAATGCCCACATGATTCTCCTGATTCAGCAGGTTACACAGCTCCACACACCCATGTACTTCCTCCTGAGCTAACTCTCCTTCATAGGCATGATGCTGGTTACCTCATTGTGCCTGAAATTGTCGCTGACTATGTGACCTGCAAGAGGTCCATCTCCCCTGCAGGCTGTGGGTTGCAGATACTTGCTCACTCACAGGCGGTAGAGAGAATTTTCTCAGTCTACGTGTCATATGGCTATTAGGTCACTGCTTGCCATCCACTGAGATACACAATTCTCATGAACTGGCAGTTGTGCCTCAGATTGACTTTGGGGGTCTTGATTTCTGGGGGCAGATGATGGGCTCAAACAGGATACTGCTACCCTGAGTTTCCCATTTTTCAGTACTCATGAGATTGATAATTTGTTCTGTGAGATACCCAAGGTGGTAGCTTTGGCTTGTGTTGACACATCAGTAATTGAAAATGTTGTGAACATCTGCTGTGTGTTAATGTTCCTGATCCCATTTTCCCTCTTCTTGACCTCCTATTATTATCCTTGTCTCCATTCTGTAGATACATTCAGCCCAAGGCCACTACAAGACTTTCACAACCTGCTCCTCATATTTGGCTATGGTGGGACTCTGCTATGGAGCTGCTATTTTTATCTGTATGAGACCTAAATCCTATGGGTCTATGCACCATGATAAGGTTATGTTGGTATTCTATAGCATCTTAACTCTTGTGCTGAATTCCTTGAGGAACAGCGAGATAAAGGGAGCCCTGGAAATATGGCTCAGGAAATGTATATATTAAAAAACACTAGTAAATGCAGTTCCACTCTCCAAGGTTACAGCAAATATCATAAAAGTCTATCCTGAAGTCATCAATATTTTAAATATTATGCAATTATTTTTCCTTTAGTAATATATGAAATGAAAGTGAAGTTACTGGGTATATATAATAGTCATTTCAAGTTAAGTGAATCTACCATACTGACAGATATTATTTCATGAACATTCACTATGCTATGCACCATATTTTGCGATTTGTATAGATTAGTTTGCTTTCTATACCAATCAAAAGATACAAGCATTTTTGATTAGCATTCCCTAAATGTGAAAATGATTAGTTTCTGACTAGTTTTCACATTCTTTGAATAAATGCCTGTTAAGTGGGCTTACTGGATTAATATGTGTGTTTTTCTTCATAAGTTTGGATTAAGGTCCATCAATTTTGTTTATGTATTAAAAAATCCTCATGTTTCCTGATCTTTTGAATGGTCTTCTTGTTTTCTACTTCATTTACTTCAGCTTAAATTTTTATTATTTCCTTCCCTCTAATTATTTTCAATTAGATAGTTTCAATTGTTTTTTTTCTAAGCCCTTCAAGTGTGTGGTTGGATATTTAATTTGAGATGTCTCTTGGTTTATTATGTGCATAAATAATTTATTAAATTTTATTCTTAGCACTGCTTTTGCTGCATCACACATATTTTTATAACTTGCCTGTTAATTTAACTTTGTTTCCAGCTTATTTCTAATTTCTTCTTTAATTTCTTCATTGAACCAAGAGTTATTCAGAAGCATGTTGTTTAATTGCCACATCTTTACATTTCTTCCATTTATTTCCTGGTTCATTTCTAATTTCATATTCTTGTGGTTGGAGAATAAGCTTTCTAAAAATTTAGTCTTGCTAAGTTTACTGAAACTTGTTTCTGTCCCAAGATATAGTCTATCCTTGAGACTCTTCCAAATGCACCTCAAAACAATATAAAATCTTTTTATTGGGGTAGAAAACTGTATATCTGTTAAGTCCATACGATCTATTACTTCACTTAGGGCTATTATTCTTGATTGGTTTGCTGCCTTGTTTATATATCTATTGAAGTAAGTGAGGGTTTTGATGCCCCTCCTATTATTGTATTGCTATCAATGGCTCTCTTTGGGTCTGCTAGTATTTATGTTTTAGGTGGTCTGGCATTGGGAGTTCATATATGAATGACATTTTTTTTCTTGATGGATTAACTCCTTGACCATGGTGTATTGTCCATCTTGACTTCATGTTACCTTTTTGGATGGGAGTTCATTCTGTCTGATATTAATATTGAAGCTGGTATTAATATTGAAGCTCATCTCTATTGCCTTGATATATTTTTCTATAGCTCTTCACTTTCAGTTTGTGTTTGTCTTTGGTCTGATGTGGGTTTCTTGTAGGGATAATATGGAAGAATTCTGCTTTTTATCCATCCAGTTCTCAGTATCTTTTTATTGGTGAGTTCAATCCATTCATATTTAGATTATTTATTGATATGTAGAGCTTTACTGCTATATTATTAGTCTTTGTTTTTTGTGTTATATCTATTTCCTCTTTTTTAACTTGTTTCTGTTTGCTTTTTCTTTAGATTGTTTCTTATGTTAGTTCTGTTTCTTTATCCTCCCTGCTATGTAGATTAGGTTTTGTGATTATCTTTTTTATCTCAGACTTTAGTCTTTTCTGAACTGAAGTGCTATCTTCTGTTTTTATTTCTTCCTTTAGGGTTTTTATGTTCTCTCCTGATGGTTTTATCTTTGCTTCTGTATCTATTCTACTGTTTTTCACTACTGAGGGAGTTTGATGGTTCTTTGTTTTTGTTTTCTCTATTTCAGTATTCCTTTAAATATTTCTAGGAAGGCTGGTTTGCTAGTGGATAACTTGGTTACCCTTTGTTTATACTGGAAGATTTTTATTTCTGTGTCATATTTGAATGATTATTTTGCAAGGTAGAGTATTTTTGGCTGGTAGTTTATTTCTTGCAGCATTTTGATTATGCTGTTTTGCTCTGTTGGAATATAGGGTTTTTGTTGAGAAGTCTGTTGATAACCAGATGACTGTAACTTGTTTCTCTTTTCTCTTACAGCCTTCAGTAGATTTTACTTACTGTTGTTTTCTTATTTAACTATGATGCATCTTTGTGTAAGTCTTTTTGAATTTAGGAGCTTATGTGTTTTATCAACTTCTTGGACTTACATGATTAGTTTTCAAAAAGTGTGGGGAATTCTCCACTATTACTTCTTTATATAAATTATATGAATTTTTCTCCCTCTCCTCACCCTCTGGGATACCTGCTATCTCTATGTTGTTCTTCTTATGGTAGTCAATTTTTTTTGTAGTTTTTTCATTTTTCCTGTATTTTGTTTTCCTCTCCTTTTCCCAGAAGACTGTTTCTATGTGTTTTCTTCTCTTTGTGATATTTATTCCTCTTTGAGACTGAGCATTGTTTTGGAGCATTTTGTTTTTAATTCATTGATGTATTTTTTATCTCACATTCTAAGTTAGCTTTCTTTATAGTCTCAATCTCTTTGATGAAGTAGTACTTACAATTTACCACTTTTTACCCCAAGGTTTTGGGTTTGCTTTGGACAGTTAACTATGCATCTTGAACATGATTTAATTTTTCTACAGCTATCATTCTGAATTCTTTATCTGTTAGGTTGTCCCAGTCAGTGTCATTTTATTTCTTATTTGAGAAGATCCCAGTATCTTCCTCTCTTGGAGTCATTCATGCTTTGTTCTTATTTGATATCAATTTTGGCATAGTTTCCTTCTTGTTCTGTATTTGTAAATATGGCTTTATTTTTCTCTTTCTCTTTTGTTTGCTTCCCAGGTAGCGGCCGCCATGGGTGGCTGTGGCATGTGTGGTTCCTGCATGCAGGGTTGCTCCTCTGAGATGAGTTGGTTCACTTAAGTTATAGGAATAGTGATGCTTTTGTGGTGGTCATAGTCATTTATTGCTTAGGCAGCATTGTTATCTAGTGCATTATTAAGCCTGATTGCTCCTCTTTCACTCAAGGCAGCATACTAAGTCTCTCTTCACGGATGAATGGAGTCATTCTCTTGTTGGCGCTTAGTACAAGTGGTTACTGTACTCCAGGAGGCAGAGCTGACAAGACTTGCTGGCTGTTAGGGTCTTCCTGGATTGTGATACAAGCTGAGCTTGCAGAGGGTGGGGTCTTAAGCATAGGACTGGAAGGTGTCCTCTCTGCTCTCCTCAACATACTGGTTGGCTGTCTCTAGGTAGATGCTTTTATTTATAAACATCTCTTTAGAATGCTTGTACAACATGCCATGTATTATGACATTGTGCTTCGACTTGCATTTGTCTCAGGATCCTTTCTAATATAGCTTATTATATCTTTTTGACCATTAGTTGTTTTACATTGTGTTGTTTAATTTCCAAGTATTTTAAAAAATTTTTTTGGTTTTTCTTTAGTGACTAATTTTCAATTTCATTTGATAGTCTCAGAAAAGATATTTTGAATGATTTTAATCTTTGAAATTTTGTTAAGGTTGTTTTGTCACCATTACATAGTCTATATTAGAGAATATTTTATGGACACTTAATAAAAGTACGCATTCATATTTTGTTTGGTGGGGTGTTCTAGTAGGTCCAATTATTTAAGTTTTCTAATTTTTTCATTAAAATTCTGCATTTTCTTTCCACTATTAAGAGAGAAATAATGAAGACTTCTACTATTACTGTAGCACTGCTCATTTCTCCCCCCAATTATGTCAATGTTTCCTTATATATTTTGAAACTCCAATGTCTGTTGCCTATTTATTCTAATATTCTCTTGATTCCTATCGATATATATTTTTCTTTTTATTTTGTGTTCTTAATTAAAAGTATATTTTATTTGCTATCACTGTAGTCATAGTTATCTTTTGGTTACTATTGCATGGCTTATCTGTTTTCTTTTTCTTCTTGTAAGGAAAGATGAAGACAGCAATGAAGACAGGTAGGAAAGGTGAAGACAGCAGAGACAGGTAGGAAGAAGCACTTTATTCATTTAGCTGTTCATCTTGGTTTTCACCCTGGTTCGGGTCTTAAAGATAGGTTCCTAGGATATGTGGCCAGTGCTGACTACAATGGTGTAACCATTATTTATTTCTCACCAAATGTTTATTAGCTCAAAAGTGGAGATAATATATAATTTCAATCATTTTCAATATATCGACAGCTTATTTTGTTTCATAACATATTTTCTATCCTTAAGTATATTCTTTGATCATTTGAAAAATAGGCGAAGTCTAATTTTTGAGTAGAGTAATCTCTAGATGCATATTAAGTCCATCTAACCTAATTTATTATTTAAGGCTATTATTTTCTTGTTGAAACTCACTAAGTTAACTATTATTGTGAGTGCATTGTTAAAATCCCCTATCATTATTGGGTTGCTATCACAAATAAAAAACCTAATTATTTACCTAAAGAATGAGAAAAAGAAGAAAAAAGAACCCAAAATCTAGTAGAAGAAAGAAAATAATAAAATATGGAGCAAAAATCAATGAAATAGACATCAAAATGTCTTTAAAAATCAGTAGCCAAGAGCGTGCCTTTTGAAAAAATAAACATAGTTGGTTACTACACAGAGTCATAAAGAACAGAAGAGAAAAACACAAATAGAATCAGAAATGAAAGAGGGGTAATCACAACTGACATAGCAGTAATAAAGAGAATTATAAGAGAATAACATGTTTGACAACAAACTGGATAAATAGAAGAAATAGACACATTCTTAGAAGCATAAGAATGCAGTACTAAACCAGGAAGATACAGAATCATGAACAATCAATAATACACAATGAAATTGAAACTGCAACAAAAAGTCTCCCTCAAAATAAAAGCCAGAATGTTTCACTGATGAATTCTACCAAACATTCAAAGAAGATAAATAGTAATCATTCTCAGATTGTACTAAGAATTGAAGCTGAAAACAAACTTTCAAGATTTTTTTTTATGATGCCAACATTCTGATTCCAAAAACAGTAAAGACAGCCCTGATAGAGAAAATTACAGGCCCATATCTTTGATGAACATTGATGCAAAAATCCTCCACAAAACCCTAGCAAACTGTATTCAACAAATTATTAAATGAATTAGGCACCATGATCAAGTGAAATTTATTTCAGGGATGCAAGAATGGTTCAACAGATTCAAGAATGGTTCAACGGATGCAAGAATGGTTCAACATATGCAAGTCAATAAATGTGATACATTGCACCAACAACAAAAAAGGAAATACCACTGGCTGTTGACTTTAGAGCTGTCTTTGAGAGCTTGACTGCAGTAGCAAGGGAAATAAAAATCCAATATAAACAAGTCAAATTGTATAAAACTAAAAATCTTATGTACAGTGAAAGAAACACATCAAAATAAAAAGATCCTACTGAATGAGAGAAGATATTTGTACTTCACGTGTCTGACAAGGGATTAATGTCCAAAATATAAAAAAATTCAGAAAACTCAATAAAAACCCAGTAATCCAATCCAGATGATCCTAATTTATTCTTCTTTAAAGAAGACATGCAAATGGCCAGTAGGTACACGAAAAAGATACTCTTCCCTCATCGTTAGTGAAATGCAAATCAAAGCAGTGATATAACACTTCACACCTGTGAGAAAGGCTATTATGTAAAAGGATGGAGGCAAGTGTTGGAGATTATGTGGAGAACAGGGAAGTCTTATACACTGTTGGTGAGAGTGTAAAGTGGTGCAACTATTATGGATTTCAGTATGGAGAGATCTCAAAATATCGAGGATGGAAATCCCATGTGATCCAGATATTCCTCTACTGAATATACCTTAAAAACACAATACTTATTTACAGAGATATATGCATCCTCACATTTATTGCAGAATATTTACATTATCCAAGAGCTGGATACAACCTAAATGCCCATCAAGAGATGAGAGGTCAAAAAAGATGTGGTATACATACACAATGGAATACTATGAAATTATCAAAATGTGAAACCCTGTTCGGGGAAAAACGGATGAACCATTTTGTTTAGCAAGCTAAACCAGAAGGAGAAAGGCAGACATCATATGATATCACTCATATGTGATCTAAAGAGAGTGGAAGCAAATGAAAAACTAAACAAAAATAGGCTTAAAATGAAATAAATCAATCAATAGACTTTTAGAAAATCAGTGGGTGCAGGAAGAGGCAGGAGGGGAGGGAGGCAAATGGGATGAGGGAATTAATGTTAGGGTGAAGAAAAAAGGAAATGGTTTTGAACCTCCTGTATTACACACAGATGTAATTTTGTCACCATGTGTACCTTAGTATACATAATGGTATAATGCAATATTCTTTCATAAAATTGATGAAAGTGAAATAAAAAATAATTAGCTACATAGTATAGAATTAGCTAATGAAATGAATGCAAAACATTTTGGTTCTCTTATGTTTTACCATATCAAGGATTTTTTTCATCAGAATCACACCTCCAACCATCCAATAAATCACACAGTTCTGTGTGCAAAACTAAACATCTGCTTTTCTGACACTTATCAGAATATGAAAAAATGTAAGTACTTTTATTTCTCATGGCCATGTTAACATAAGAACACATTTTTCCTTTATGATAATGAAAGGGACAGAATGGGGCTTGAAGTTGAAAAAGAGAAAGAAGCAAATTAATTAACAAAAGAGAAATGGGTCATATAAGGACAAGACATATCATCAAAACAATTCCCCAATACTTGGCATACATAAAGCTGGGAGTTTTCTTGCCATGGTTCTCCTCTTCTCTTTCATCCAAAGATAAAAGCCCACTCTCACTCTTGAGAGGTTTTCTTCTTTTTCTTCAGTTAAACTTTTCTTACTAATTAACATGTTTTTCCAAAGTAAAGGTGCGGGCAAGAATTAAGGTGAGCAGAGGCAGCAATCAAGGATAGAGAGCAGGTAGAAGCACTTCATTTCTTTTTATTTAGTTCTTCATCTTATTACTTCCCCGGGCCCCAGGACTCAGGTGCGTGGAATGTACAGTCTGCAGTGGCCAAAGATAACTGACCAAACTGCTGCTCCAGCAGGTCATGACAATCATTAATGCTTCAAGTTGTCCTGAAATTCCTTTTGGATACTTGAACTCAAGACTCTAATATGCAGGACAAAGAAAGACTGGGAAGGTGCAAGAAGGAAATGGGTCAGAACTGGGGAGGTGGCTAGCTCCACTTGGAATGGAAAACTAGGAGATTTGGATGAAACCAAGGCCAGGCTGGATGATCCATTTAACCTGTGGCCCACACTGGGCATTCCTCCCTGATCTGTCAGCCTCCAGAACTTTTGGAACAGGGTCCATTTACACTTGTATCAATAGGGTGCCTTCTTTATAATAAGACATTGCTGTAACTGAAATGTCCTGTTTGAGAAATGACAAAGACAACTTTTAGTAATTGAAATTGAGCTCATGAATCCCAAAGGAAAAATCAGACTGATACCTTGCTCACAGGGTTTCAGATGACCCATCAGAGTGTAAGAAAGGTCACCCCTTGGCAGACACAGGAATCTCAAGATCTATTGAGGTACCTCAAGGAGAGAGGAATTAATCCAGACTTAGAGGTATTGCAGGTGGGATCTGAAGACATTGGTATGGCTCTGGAGCCCTGAGAGGCCATCAAGTGCTCAGTCCAGTTTCCTTATGAACAATTTCAGCATATCTAGCCAGGAGAGTATTCAGCTATTCTTTTTGTGTTTATGGAAATAATAGGTCAAATTAATCAAAGTTAAACTTAATTTATAAAAAAAAATTACTGTAATTACTTCTTAGAATTAGGGTATAAGTGGAGAGAAAATAGATATTTCAGTAATATCTTCAGGGACATCAAATTCTTGTTATATTGTCTGTCCAGCTTTCATTGGGTGATTACAATGACCCTTTGGAATCAGGCCTTTCTCACATAAAACAAATATTTTATGTCTGATCCTGTAGTAATATCATATATGTTATAACTTCTGCAAGCATTATAAATATAGGAATATTAACCATGATACTAAAATAATAAGTATGCAATATGTGCGCTGTGTCCCTGGGTCGCATAAGTATTTCCAGTTACAAATGGAATGATTTCACTCCCAGTCACCACTTAAACTCAATGCCCCAATTCAGTAGTAAATAGCTAGAAATAATAGTTGCTCCATTTCTACAGTAATTAGGAATAATTAGTAGAGTGTATTTTTTGTAACTGTGCAATAAGTCTGGGCACAGTTAACTTAGTCATCCAACAAAACTGAGGAATCTATGACATTTTATTAACATGTAATTCAGTTACAGGTAAACTCAGCTGTGAGAGACACAGATAATGAACAGCTTTTCTTCCACTGAGGCAAAAATACTTGTGATTGACTGGATAAGCACCAGACTCTCTGTCAGTGCTGCAGTATCTGCAATCACTAATTACTGTGGAATTCCCCAAACATCCCCCCTCTTCTACATTGCACTTTACACGTATTCTTTGTCTATATAATTTTTGTGTCTCCATTAATTGGGTCTGAGAGCAGGACTCCCATTTTCTTGATTAGTGTCTCTTGATAATCAGCTTACTTCACTCCTATCAACATTTATTCTCTTGAGTACTGGCCTTCAGGGTGTTGAGCAGCAGACCTGGGTCCAGTAACACTTTCATTTCCACCATTGTATCATCTATATAACCACCATCCTAACAAGACACAGGTTATTTCCAGAATGTTCTCTAATTACACTTTCTACTTATCAATCCTTTTTATTCTTATAAATTTGAAAATATATAAAATATTCTAAGACTGAAATGTTATTTATAATAACACACTATTCTATTTTATATAATATAAATAACAACATATGCTGTATATTATGCTATTAACATTTTGATTGTTTCAATTTGGGATTCAGTTTGGGATTTGGACTAATTATGAACATTCTCATACAAACCATTTTGTAGGTGTGTGTTTACATTTGTCTGGAATAAATGCCTGCAAATGGAGTTGCTGGTATATACCAGGTTTGGATCAACTACATATGAGTGCCCATTTGCTCTACATCTTTGCAATTAATGAAAATTTCTAGTATTTAATTTTTTTATTTTAGACACTCTAGAGCAAGGTAAGAGTGCTGTATACATCTTAATTACTAATGCTCTTGAGCAACTTTTTGTTTCTCAGATAGTCACATACATGTCTTTATAATATTCAAACTTTTCTTGTATTTCAAGTGAATTTATCTTTTTGTTGATATTCAGGTATTAATTATATAGGTACAAAAGTAATATAAACTTGCATAATTTGTTTAAGTGTCCCAGTAATATTATGTAATACTTTCTTGACTCAGTGTGCTGATTGCCTCTACATTTAATTCACAGAAAAGTAAGCTGAAAGAACAATATGCATTTAAATATACTTCAGTTATCACAGGAGATATGCCAATTATGATGATACTTAGAGATATAGAGTCTGACATATGAGAATGTTCATGCCACAATTGCTGTGAGTTTTGTGCATAGGTGCTTTCTCTACTTGAAGGAGAATGATGCTGAAATACTGTTACAGAGAATGTCATTTTCCCACTTTCAAAATTTGAAAAATGTAAGCATTTTTATTGAGAAATAATTCACATGCCATACAGTGTACCCTTTTAAAGTGTGCAATTCAATTCAATGATTTTTATGTATTATATTAATTTTCAAGTTGTGTAAAGCATATATAACTTTTGCCATTTAACTATTTTAAATGTATAATTCTGTGACATTATTTTCACTCAAAATATTGTGCAACAATCACCACCATTCCCAAACTTTTTCATCACCAAAACAAACTCTGTACACATTAAGCAGTTGCTCCTCATTCCATTCTTTTCCTAGTTCCTAGTATCCTGTAATATATTTTGTCTCTATGAATTTGCCCATTTGAAGTACCTCATATAAGTAGAATCATGCAATATTAATCTTTTTCTGGATCATTTCACTTACTGTAATGTTTCCAAATTCATTGCTGTTAGTAGCATTTTTCTGTATTCTGTGCTGACAACATGAGGTGACATTAGAGGCAAAATTGGCCTGTTCACTCATATTAAATCACTAAAGTGGAAATCAAATTGCCTGAACAGTTAACACTTGTCAAGGACCAAGGCACAAAGAATTTGACAGAGTGCTTGAATGAGGAATTGAAGCCTGAGTGATAAAAGCAATAGTCTTTACCACACAGAGATTGACTAATACTGACTTTATGATACTAGTTACTGCCATAGAATAGAAGGAAAAAAGCACAGGGATGGGATTAGAAAAGTTACCCCTGGATGTCATTTCTATCTGTACTTTATATTTATTTTTGAGCAAGCATAAAATTGCAATTCAGATTAACCTGTTTGCTAGGTTTCTAAATATGTTGATTCTCCCCACTCTTATCTGTATATTTGAAATATCACAAGCTTTATTAACATTGTTCTTTTTATTAAAGTATTCTGAATTTTTAATATATACCTTGTTTCTAACTGATAAGATGTTATAAAATTGAGGGTAATTATATAGCTGCATCCTTGGTAGTCTTAAAGACTACCTAAAATAAATCTCTCTTTGTGGATATATATGTACCCTTTGTGAAGTGAGATGATAAAAAATTTTCTCTCTGCATATATCTAGGAGGCAGATTTTATTATTTTCTTCATACATCTACTAGATTCATTACAATGAGCAACATACTTATTATAGTTTAAAGTATAAATTTGTGTTTTTATTTAAAAACATAAGTATTAAAAAATATATACTGAAAATTCAGTCCATCTAATTTTTTTTTACTTTGTGTACTTGAATTAACCCATTTTGGCTTCACTTTTTATATTCAGACAGTAGATAACAGTATTTTATTTTAAAAAGCCCATCATGTAATTGGTAATTAGTACACCAAGGACAGACTTGTTAGAGCTAACTGATTTGGTGTACAGTTGAGAGAGAGGACACTCTAGTGTTAAGAGACTCATTTCTCTGCCAAATGTTATCATGGCAAACATACAACTTTGTTTCCTTTGAATTTGATAATAAAAGGTCCTTGCTGATCCATGACTATTACCCTCATTTTCTCTAATAGATTAAGGATCCAATTAACTCTAGGCTCCTAGGGGAAAAATAAAGTTCTTACTCTTGCTAATTGGGAAGCTGCTTAACAAGGCTGTGCGGTGTTCAATTTAGTAAAACTCATTAAAAGTTTTTCCCCCAAATCCCAGAAGCCTAAGCAATAAACTCCTAAACACTGTTCTTCCAATTAAGCTTTTCCCTTCCATGCTTGGAGCATATGATTGCCTATGATTAGTGTCTTGCTATCTTGCTTAATGAATATGTCATTCCCATTGGTGTCAGAGAAAAAAGTGAGTTAAACTTTCTTAGAATTTATTAGACTTCTAAATAGAAATTCTTTCAATTTATGTAAGAAATATTATAGTATGTCTAACAAATACCATCGTGATTGGCAGGGATTACACGTTACCTCCCAAATCTAGAATTTTGAGGCGATACTATCATTTCCACTCTCCCTTTGCTTCTTAATAATTTAATATGCAGTCCTCTAAATAAATGAAGCATGAACCTAATAGGCAAAGTTTCAGAAAATCAATTTATACTACATTTATGCAAAAAGATATTGAACCATTTCATTTCTGAGGTACTTTTCAGTTCTTGATAACCAGTGTATTACTGATATATTCACTTCCATTGATGGGTGGGAAAAGAGTGCTAGCTTATAGCTCTGTTTAAATGATGAACATATTGATTCAAGGACACAGAATCTCAGCATCTCTCTTTGATACTCTACAGACACTCACTTAGATCACATCTAAGAGCTATAAACACATACCCTTCTGAGGGGGTGGAGAATAAATGTTCATATCAGCTTTGTTTTAAATATCCCAAAACTGGAAATACAAATGTCCTCCAATGAGTGAATCGTTAAACTGTGATACTTCAATAACACTACTCAGAGATGAATGACTTGATACCTAAACTTGTGATACATTACCAACTTGGATATATTTTAACAGTATTGTGATGAGTGAAAAAATGCACACCAAAAGATTATATGCTGTATTATTCCATTCATTTTTGAGATGTAAAAAATTAGGGATGGAAAATAGAGTAGTATTTGCCAATGGTTGTGAATAAAAGGGGAATGGAATGTGAGTGTATTTATAGAAATTCATCACCAGGTATTTTTATGTTGATGGGAATGTTTTATATCTTGACTTTGATGATGATAAGATGATTGCATGAATATATGCACGGGAAAATTGCACATAAATAAACATACACACAAATGCATGCAATCTGATGAATCTGAATGAAATTGGTGAATTGCATTACTGTTTGATTTGCTATTAGATTTTATTATTGTATGTAAGATGTTACTTTGGGGAAAGTTTGGTGAAATACACATGTTTATCATTCTGTATTTCTTATAACTTTATGAGAATAAACAATTATCTCAAAATGATTTAATTTAAAAATATAACATTTATAGTTAATAGTGAGTACAGATGTTTGCTTCTCATATTTTTGGAACTAGCCCGAATATTCTACCTTTAGGAAATATTTTTTTATATACTATTCACTAGGCCTATGGATGTAAATACCATGTGTTTTGTTGGTCTGTTTTTCTCTGGTCTCAAATTTAGTTATTAAAGAGCTAAACCTGACAGTAGAAATTCTCTATCACCCTTTATTCTGACTATGTGCTTTCAGCCTATATTTACAGATAAAGTCAGCATTTTATAGATTCTTCTCTGAGTGTGAGAAATGTGATCCTAAGAAGCCACATACATTGGGAGAGTAAAGGAAACCTCCATAATCACTGGCCTAAAGATTTTTGTGTGTTTGCTATTACACTTGAACTTCAAACACTTGCTGAATCATTATATCAACTTCACAAGTCATAGGTGCAATTTCTCTTCATAACAGAATGTAAGATTTAAAGGAATATCCCAGGTCGTATGCTGTGTAATCCAGTTTCATGATATGAGGAAAAGTAAAATGTGTTTCTTCCTGCACTCATGCACTTGTCATAAATGGTTCATCATGCATTTTCAGGTAGCACATTTTCTAAAAGAAAATTCCCTTGTCTATCTTTTTCACTGTTCATCTTTATTATTTTTCAACAATCCAAAAGAGTACAGACAGAACTGCGTGATTTAGCACCTTCCTCTGACACATCTAAAGATCTGTCTTCTATATATATGGCCCAATTTTTTTCCATAACTGAACAAATCTATTACTCTTCCTTTTTTATTAAATTGGAAAAGTCAGAAATTTAACTGTGTTCTGAACTTCTATTGAGACAAACATCTCCCTAATTTTTGTCATATTCTTGTAAACATATGTCTTTTGCTGATGGTGACATCCCTACTTTATTCTTTATAGCTGTACTCTAGTAAAAGGAATCAGAGTGTAACATCTGCCTCCAGAAGAGGTATCTAGGTATGACTTGAATATACTGTAAAGAACCTTAGTATCAAATGTGACAGTGTTTCTTGACTATATTGGCCCTGGGAGGAACCACAGCATATGTCTCTTTAGAGGAGAATTATTTATGTGGAGTCACTCACCATGTTTCAGGATACCAAATTTTGGTGTGTACCTGAAAGTTACTAGAATTTCATGCCCCATCTGGAGAACATTAGAAATTTGGAAACAACAGTGACCACAGTAAATTTCATGGAGATGCAAGGACTGCCTCAAAAGTATCAAGGAATGACCAGAAAACTCATATTGCTGGGTACATTAGATCAGACATGCCACATAATACCTATGAATTCACCACTAACTGTCTCTTAGAGAAGCCGAGGAGTTCCCCTATTTATCATGGTCATAAAGAAGACTCCAAAATGGTGATAATCCTAAATTTTAGAAATTTGGTGGTTTCAATTATCTATGGACAGGGTTAGCATGGTATGTGTGGGTACCCTGGTATCTGTGTGGCAATGCTACTCTAGGATTTCAGAGCAAGCGGAGGTGGAAATCTAGAAATGCTTACCATAATGAGAGCTAATGGATGAATGATTACTGGGGAATCTGGACCTTCATGGTCTGTAGTGATAACTAATAGGCCATAATATACATAAAAACAAGACAAATGGACAGCCTACAAGAGTTATAATGACAAGATACCAAAAAAGTAACTAATTTATCTGCCAAGCGGAAGATTATTAAACAAAGTTAAAAATCAGTAGTCTCTTACCCAGATTATAGATCTAACACAGTTTCTTATGTTGACCTTTGGCTTTTTACTCTTTTTCTATCTCCTTTAGGTAAGTTTAGGTTGTGTGTATTTGTGACTCTATTTCCACAGTAAGCCAGTATTTCTATAAATTTCCATTAGTCCTACTTTTGCTTAATATCATGCTTTCTGATAAATAATTTTTAAAATTTTCATTTGTCTCCAGGTAATTTATTTATCCTTTGATCTCCTAATTGACTTGGAAATTATTCAGAAGCATGTTGTTTAGTCTCCTTTTCCAAACAGTAAAATCTTTCACAATTTTAATTTTCGTATTTACATCATAATTTCTTATGAAATGACTAGTGTTGGTCAGTGGAATCACTGGGAGAGGAGCATGCATCTCCATCAAAACCTGCTCACTATCCCCCCAACCCTGGAGAGGCTTTCTGTGTTCACTCAAGTGCTGGGGGAAGAACCAGACAAGGAGCAAGCAACACCTCAATATCATCCCACTTCTCACCATCCCAGGAGCAGCCCTGTGGCCCTGTGAGTACTAGGGTGCAGTACTGGGAGAGGAATGAGCATCTCAAACTATATCTTCCCACAGCCCCACCATCCCAGGAGTGGCCCTACACCACCTACGGCTGCTACAAAAGGGCTAGGAAAGGAGAAATTAGGCCCGTCACACTTGTATACCTTGTCACTAGCCCAGGAATGGCCCCATGGTCTTTTGAGTGCTATGATGATGCACTGGGATACAAATAAACAGTCCTGTATCCACCATCCTGCCAGTCCACCATTCTAAAACTAATCCCATATTCTGGAAGTGCTGAGGATATATAGGATGTGTGAGTCTAACCAGTGTTGGCCTGAGTGATCCAGAGGCCTCTGAACTGAGTCACCATGACTACCTCTACATAAATAACACTGACTATGGCTTAGCTCAGCAGTCCAGCTCACCCGTGTGTAGTGACCTTACACAGAGATGTCACAGAGCCCGAAATAGCCACAGTGCCCACAACTACACACCTTTGCTTAGGGAGTACAAATATATAAAGAGAAAAATAAAGCATAAATATCAAATACAAAGCAAGGAAGGTAAGGGATGGAGAAATGAATGAGTCAAAGAGAAGATACTTGGAGCTGAACAAAGAACAAATCAAATTACATCGAATGGGACAACCTAACAGATAAAGAATTTAGAACAATGGTTATACAAAAGATAAGAGATCTGAAGGTGACACAATTAACTATCTAAAGGCAAATCCAAGAACTCAGAAGTGACAGATTATTAAGATGACTTCCAGAAAGATATTGAGACTATAAAGAAAACCAAAACAAAATGGGTATATGTGAAAAATATAGACAACAAATTGAAGACGAAAAGTTTCATAAAAAGTTTTAATCTCTAAGAGCAACAAATCTCAGAAATTGAAAACAAAGACAAAGAGGTGACCCTCATGGAAGTTAGAAAGAGAAATATAATTGATGGTAAAAAAAATCTGGTAAAGAAATGCCAGATACAATGAGGAGAACAAAAATAGAAATAATTAACATTAGCAAAGGTGGGGAGGAGAAAGGAGCAGAAACTGTATTTAAAGAATAGCAGATAGCTTTCCCATACTTGTCATAAAATTAAAAATGGAAGTCCAAGAAGACAACATAGCACAAAAATTCCTAAATAGAAAAAACCTACACAAAGAAATATTATAGAAAAAATAATAAAAGTCAATTATGAATAAAATATGCAAAGCATCATGAGGGAAAGGAGAAATTTACATTGTAAATGTAAACCCATCAGACTAGCTTCAAACTTCTAAGCAGAGCCTATACAGGTCAGGATAGTGCAAAAAAACAACATATCCAGAATAGTATAAGGCAAACTACCAGGCAAGAATATTTTAAAACCTGAAAATTTATTATTCAAATATGACAAATAAACATGCTTAATGATAAGCAAAAAATAATGATTTTCACCACCAAATGTGACTTTCTAGAAATGTTGAAAGGAGTACAACAGCAGGAAAAAAGCCACCAAATGCAAGAATGGCGGAAAGTAGCAAAAAAGAGAATCAGAAGTAAAGAGAGGATCATCAGAAAAGAACAAAAAGACAGTAAAAGCAAAAAGAAAAGCATGAAATATATGATGATACATCAGTAAAGACTATAGTAGAGGGATTAGAGATCAGACACAAAGCAGTCACAAAACCTAATCTGATGGAGATACATAGTTGGATGGATAAAGAAACAGAAAACGAACAAACACTGTCTGAGGAAAATGGCAAGCAGAAATAAATGGTAAAAGATAAAACTAACCTAAAATAGAGACTCAAATGACAGCACAAAAGCCCTACATATCATAATCACACTAAAAATAAAGGGGTTAAACTCACTAATCAAAAAAGCATCAAGTGATGGGATGGATGAGAAAAAAATGAACCCATTTATACTATGCAGGCAAGAAACTACATCAGATGAAAAACAACAGATGCAGAGATAAAACCACATACTCCTGAACCATTCCTGGGTCAAAGAAGAGGCCAAAGAAAAATGATCTGAAAACAAGTAAAAATGAAGAGAAAATTTACCTGAACATATGAGATGTGGCAAATGAATTTCTAAGAAGAAAGTTTATATTAATATCAATGTATATATAAAAAGATAAATTTAAAATTAAATAACTAACCACACATGCAAATAAATTAGAAAAAAAAACCAACAAAAAATACGTGAAAATAATACAAATTAGAGCTTAACGAAATAAAATAGAAAACAAAAAGACAGGTCAAAAATCCACCACACAAAGGAGCTGGTTCTCTGAATAAACAAATATGCTGAACTATTACTAAATGAATGAAGAAAAAAAAGAAAAATTCTAATAACAAAAGTTAATAACGAAAAAGTGGAGATTGTAGGAGACATTCCAGAAATATAAGGGATCTTAAGGTATTACTATGAACACTTCCATGCCAATGAATTCACCAGTCTTGGAGGAATAGATTTCTAGAAACCCACAAATTTCCAAAACTAATCAAGGATGATATATAAATTGAACAGACCAATCACAACCACAGAAATGGAAGCAGTCATCAAAATCCTCCCTCCCAAAAAATAGCCTAGGACTAGATGACTCCATGATTACAGTTTCCAAACAGATGTCTTTTTGGTCATGTTGTATGGTGGAGGTGAGTTTAAGATTTTTTTTTAAATAAGTAAGAATTTTTTTGAAGGTGAGTAGAGATAGGCAGGCAGGATGAAGGAGGAAGAAGAAACATTTTATTTTATTTAACCAAAAAATAAACAAAAAATCCACCACCTATTTGGCAACTATAATCTTTGAAAACAAACAGTTCTAAACACTTAATAGAAGGGTTTCATGACTCTCTAAATGGCAAAGGAAGTGAATTTCTCTTGGTGCCATACCACCATGTTTGGAGACTCAAGGGACTTGGGGATAAGTTAATGAAATCAGTAGTCTTCTAGACATAAAGACATTTCTCCCACAGTGGGCACCCCCATACCCACAACTGGGAACCAAATTTCAATCATTGAGCCTGGAGCCTTGGCATGGGTTGGAAAGAGGACTAACCTCTCTAGGAATTGAGATACTGCTTACCTACAGTGGCAGCACTGGAAGTAATTGCAGGAAAATTCCCTGGGGAAGCACCTGTGCTCTCTACCATTAGCAGGCTTGTTGGCCTATACAACTGTATTTTTAACGTGCTGTATATTTTTATATTTAATTTAGTTTTATTGTAGCAACTTATTCCACACAGTAAAATAAACTCATATGTACAGGTTCCCCATTCCTCATATATGTCAACACACTCCGCCCTCACCTAATCACCAAGGGTTCTTCATTGTCCAGTGGGCTTTGCCAACATTTGCCTCCCCATCCCATTCCCAATTGGTAACTTCAGTTCTGTTGCAAGTGTCCAGGGGTTTGTTTTGTTTCACCTGTTCGTTTTATCTTTTCACATTCCACCTCTGAATGAGGCAATCTGGTATCTATCTTCTTTTGATTTATTTCGCTTAGCATAATCCCCTTTAGATTCATTTGTTTTGATTCAAATGACAGAATTTCATCTCTCCTAAGGGCTGTATAGTGTCCCATTGTATATATGTATCACAATTTCTTTATCAATGCATCTGACTTACAGCTGTCTTTTTCGTGGGCAGTCAGAGACAGATAATCAAGCTGGCAGTAACCCTGTGGATAGTTGACTGTGTTTCCAGACAGGAGCATTCCATTCTCCTCCTCTCATAGGAAGGGTTCCATCAAACCTGCATCTTCTACCATCTTGGTGCTGCAACTAAATAGCTTCATATTTGCTTTGTACCTCCTGAAAGTCCACTCCCAGGCCCAAGGGCTTGTTTACCATCCTCTGGGACTGCCACTCCTCTGAGTACTGAAGGACTTTCCACAGGGGTGCACTCAGGCTTCAAAACAGGATTCAAACTTAAGCTTCAACAAATCCAACAAGTGTTGAGAAAATAGAACTACAGGAAGTTCAACTCTCTAGGCCAACGCCAAGGTCTGTTCTGTGTAACTTGATATCCTAACAGAAAGTCTTTTCATCTGGAAAGCCTAACTCATAGAAATAAACAAAGAATACCAAACAGATCAGAGATGGAGAAATATATACAAAATAATGAACCAAAGCAAAACCCCAGGGAAAAATGTGAAAGTAACAGATTTAAATCAACCACTTGATAAAGATTTTAAAGCAACAGTTTTAATGATACTCATTGAAATAACAAAAACATAAAAGGATCAAAAAGAGAACTACATCCACAGGGAAAACATGAGCGTTTCAAATAAAATTCATGGAGCTAAAGAATACAATAGTTGAACTGAAGAACACAATAGAGAAGTCCATCCAACAGTAGGTTGGAAGGAGCATCCCTGAGAATCATCAGTGTGTTAGAAGACAGAACAGTATCCCTGAAAATCAGTGTGTTAGAAGATAAACAGTATCCCTAAGAATCAGTGTGTTAGAAGCTAACATAGTATAATGCATTCAGACAGGCCAGCAAAGAGAAAAATAATGAAACGAAATGAAGACTGCTTACAAAACTTATGGGATAACATGTAGAGGAATATGATATATATTAGAGGGCTTCCAAAAGGAGAAGAGAGAGAAAAGGGGGTAGAAACAATATTTGAAGTAATAACTCAAAATTTCCCTGTTGTGAAGAAGGAAGCAGACCAACTGATCCAAGAAGCTCAAAAAGTTCCAAGTGAAAGAAACACAGAGTTACACCAAAACACATTATCATTAAAATGTCAAAAATATAAGATAGAGAGAATCTCAAAAGTAGCTAGAGAAAAATCAATTACATATAAAGAAGCCCTCATAAGATATCAGTGAAGTTCTCAGATGAAATTTTACAAGGCAGAAGGAATGGAATGATATACTGAGTACTGAAAAAAAGAGGATTTTTTAAAAAGGATATATTACACTACTAGATAATCATTTAGAATTGAAGGAATGATGCAGAACTTTGTAGACAAAAAAGTTAAAGTTATTCATAACCACAAAACCAGTTTTACAATAAATACTAAAGGGAGTTCTACAAAGGGAAAAGAAATCTCACTTAAAAGCAGCAAGGTATCAAAATATAACATGTGGAGTTTGGGAGTAAAATTGTGAGCTCTTACAATCAGTTCAAATACAAACAAGTTATAGTCACAAAAATGTTTATAAAACCCAGGTTAACTTCAAAGCATAACTCCAGGGAAAAACAAAGAAGAAAATAAAAAAGAAGTCAAACTGACAGTGAATAGTTTAATATTTGAAAAACCAAATATTTAATGTAATTTTAAGTTCTTTGATTAAAAATCCAAAGCAGTATTATGAAATGGACAAAAGAGTATACAACTGGGGCTTGTAGGAAAGAACTAGTATTTGTTAGGGAAATGAAAAAGCCTGGAAATGTAAACAGTTATGAAGATAGAAACATTTTTACTCTTCCCACCAAAACTAATGTTTTCTTATTGTCTTGTGTAAAGAAAAACCCTGTATGTCTCTGTTGAATTGATTTAATAAATGAAGTTATTGCTTAAATTTTCACACAAAATAAATTGGATATTTTTGATGTGATTTGGACCTGTAAATTGCTTTGAATGAGTGACTGAATTTTAGACTTTAAATTACCTATCCCACAGAAAGTAAAAATAATTTTAATATCATAATCTAATTCTGAAAAAGAAATTAGATGATAGCTACTAACAGTTTTTCAAAAAAATGATTTGAATAAATTTAGGCTGTATTTTAGTTTTAAAGATTTTTTTCTCATTATAATAGTTTGAGTTGCTTTGTCTGATGGTGTTTGCATATAACTTTTTATAGAATTACAAAAAATACTCAAAAAATACAGTTGTTGATGTTTGTAAAGTGTATTTAATTTTAATTGAAGCGCTTTCCAATGAAGAAATTATAATTTGTTTTATTAAAACAATTATTTTCATTGGCCTTCTGTTATACTTCCACAAGCAGGGAACAATGTGTGAATTTATGTACATGAGTATTGTGTAACTCATGATTAGTGAAGATGGCAATGAGTATAAAGAATTCAATTATTATTATTTTATTACCATTATGCTTTAATTTATATTTATACAAGCATTAATATTTCTATTTTGAGTAAGATATTATTTAATTTCACATTAGTGATTTTTACACACCAAATTCAAGCAAACTTTTTTTTCTCTGAAGGCTGCAAATTTTTACCTAGCCCTAATATGGGTATAAAAAGCATTTATATATATAGCAAGACACATCAAAAATTTCTGAATTAAATAATCATTTGCCATCAGTGTTCAGTTTTATAGGTATCAAGTTTTATAATTATTTGAGTGACTTCATTGAAATGCTAAACTAGATAATATAAATACTTTTATACAGTCATATTTTCAATTCCAATTTATCTTTCCAAATAATATCGGAAATGTGTACAAAAAGTGATAGAAAGTATCAAGATAATAATAATAATAATAGAAATCATTATACTTTAAAAGTACTCACTATTTTTATGACCTGGAAGGAATCAACTACTTTATCATAATTTCTCTCACACAAGGTGATCATGCACCTTAACCAATTTTTAAAAGTACTAATAAACACGAGTGCTACTTCTAAACTTAAAGAATTTTTGCTAAATGGAGATTCCAATAGACAAAAATTGTGCCACTGACAAAAAGGAGGGGACTTTATTTGAGTGGTTACCCAACAGGGAGATCTGTTCCTCCATCCTTTGCAGGCCTGAGATTTCAAGTGGTGTTGAAGAAGTGGGTTAGTCTCTACAAAAGGCATTAGTTGGCATAGGGAGGGGTGGGTGAGGAAAAGATTGGGTACCATTTTGCATTCAAGAAGGGAGCACGTATGTGTCCACAGGTTGCTAGTTAAATAGGAATTTAGAGTTCATTTCATCACTATGTCACTGGTGGGTACTTTCTAAAGGCTATTGCAAATGTAGAGATCATCTATTTATCTGGTCTTCCTTGACTTTCTTAAAAACAAAGTTTTCGTATGTGACTAATCATTGTTCTAAGGTTAGTTGCTATTTTGCCCAGTTTGTATATACTCTTTGTATATTCCTACAAATTTGGCAGATTGGAGTGATGACCCGTCCAGTAGCTTCCTGCTGAGATTGGGCACTGACAAAGTTTAGAGGAATGGAATTGTTGGACTTTCAGCTATGAACAGAAGTGAGCCATGGGTTGTGACGTTTTTAGGGATATGAAAACCCAGAGAATAGTTTGTTTACTGTGAGACACAAATTTCATTAGAATTCTTAATATCAATTGGCTGAACAGAGGAAAAATGAAGTCATGATCAGAGGATGCGTTAATGTCTATAGCCACTTTAGCCAGGACTTATTGGGGATAAAACATTTTATAGAATCTTAGACTTCCTGGCAGATAGGTTAATGATATCATGTAGTCAACTAACCTGAAGATATATTAAAATTTTTTTGTTCTGTTTGGCCTGTTGTGCTTAGTCAAGTCACATTTAGTAGGAAGTGATGAAGACCTCGTAAATACCAACTTGTTCTGGCAAAAAATTAAGGGCTAATCTATTATTCATTACTACATTCTCTAAAGAGAACACAAAGTTTCTAATTCACCTAATTTAGAGGCTTTAGTTTTAGCTATCATCTCCACTAAGGCCACCCTTAGATATCCAAGGGTGGCCTCATGACAAGCAAATCCTCTCCATTGCATTGCCAATCCTAGTGCCAAACTTTTAGCATCAGCTATTAATCCTAAAGTCCCATTGTTCCTTTCTGCCTGTTTTATTTTCTGCTGAAAAAAGCTAATCTGAATATAGACACGTCCCAGGTGCTGTGGACACATTTGGAATATCCTGAACTTGTTATGAATTGATCCTATAACACACTTAGGAAATTGGTTCTCTAGGCCATAACATAGAAATACAAATTCTTCTAGTGCATATATATACTCCACATGAAGTTCTGGAGAGACAAAATTTAAGCCCAGGGTGAGTTGGTGGTTTCAAAGTGAAGCAAGGTAGACAATAGGCTTACCCTTTAGGGACAGGTAATCTTACACACTACTTTCTTTAGGGGACTATTATGTCAACTTTGATATCTGTGCACTTGACTCCATTCCTGCCACTTGTTGTGTTCTATATAATCAGTTTACTAAGAGGCCTTCCAGGAGATTTGGCCATTTCTTGAAAAATCTCATCACCTTTGATTTGGGTCAGTTCTTGTTTTAGATATAAGACTTATTAATTCTGTGTTCCCTCCATATAAAGTGTAGAATTAGATTTGTCAGCTAGGACCCACTTTTTAA
Source organism: Solenodon paradoxus (assembly GCA_004363575.1). Classification (NCBI taxonomy): domain Eukaryota; kingdom Metazoa; phylum Chordata; class Mammalia; order Eulipotyphla; family Solenodontidae; genus Solenodon; species Solenodon paradoxus. The sequence goes on from RJWH01001577.1 coordinate 143,564, forward strand.
GGCGACCTGACTGGTAAATGAATACTGCGTCTGAGCTCTGTAGGTAGGCCTTTAAATATATGGTATTTAGGCAACTTGTTAAATCAAATTGGAGGACCAGATTAGTATATAGGAAACATTTAGGGCTAAGCATTAGGGTGGCATCCAAAAGGAATTCTAGGTTGGTTATTTTAATTTTCCCAAACTTTCAGTGGATGAATTTGGGAGAAATTTTGAACTAGAAAAGCTGAATATGATTTTTCTTGACTAAGGTTGTTAGAGTGATTGATCCAACGTTTCTTATTCCCTCTGTGACTATGGCATTTGAGACTTGAAACACACATCAGCATTGGTCTCCAAGTTAAATGCATGACACCATTGGAATAGAAATTATATTTCATTTACTCATTTGGGGCAAGCAAAGAGATGAAGGACTTTGGACAATACATGTGTGACAATAACAATTAAGCATTGTAGCATAAGTTCATGACAGGCAAAGGATCAGAATCCTACTACTTCGGAATAGTACAGAAAAAATGATTTTATCTCTTTGGCAGAACATAAAGAAGCATGAGTAGTAAAAATTAAAACTATGCAGGTAAATATTCCAAAAATTGAAGTGTGAAAAGTAGTCACTCATCCTTCACTTTTTTCTTTGCCCTGAAAAATAAGTGAAGATCAGTAAGAGTTCACAAAATATCTAGAGAGGTTAATTCCTGTAGAATGCCATTATTTTAAGTTCGTATGTTCCTGAGTGCTCTCAGACCCTCTGGAAGTCAAGAGTTACCCTTAAGACCTTGGATTCAGATTCTTAAAAAGACCTATTAACAGGTAGGCCCATACACACATAGAGGGTATTCAAAGTTTAACTACCATCAGTTTTGCCAAAGACTGAGTGAACAGAAATATTTCAAATGATCTGGTCAATTATGGATGAATTTGATTTTCTGGGTACCAATTTTTCTAGCATTTTTAAAAATTGTATTCAAGTATTATTACATAATAGCATTAACTAGATTTAAAATGTGCATAACTGGAATTCCATTATCAATATTTGTGGAATTTTCATACTGTTGTTCATAAAGATTGCACCAATTTACAATCTCACAAACAGTATACAGTGTTACTTTTCTCTACAGTCTCACCAAAACTTGTTTCCAGTATTTTGGATAATAGTCATTCTCACAGGTGAGGTGATATATCATAGTTATTTTTATTTGAATTTCCCTAATAACAAGAGAGGTGGAAAATCTTTTGATATGCCTTTTGGCTCTCTTTATGTCTTCATTTGAGACATCTCTCTTCAGAACTTCTGGTCATTTTTTGCTTAGATTATTTGATTTCTTTTTTTTGAGTTTCATGAGTTATCTATGTATTTGGGATATTAATGCCTTGTTAGATGTATGGTGTGAAAATATCTTCTCTCACTTGTAGGATGTCTTTTTGTTTTGGTGATAGTTTTTTTCTCTGTGCAGAAGCATTCTATTTTGATGTTGTCACATTTCTGTATTTTGGCTTTTATGTCCCTTGACATTGGAGTTGAGCTCCCAAAGATAAATCTTAGGCCAATGGCAAGGAGAGTTTGCCCAGGTATTTTTCTATGCATTTTATCATTTCAGATCTCACATATAAGACTTCAATGATTCATTTAGAATTAACTTCTCTGTATGGAATTTGTGATCTAGTTTCAAATTTTGATGTGGCTGCAGTTTCCATCACTTTATTAAAGATAGTGCCTCTCCTACTTGGCTCTTTAGTCATAAATTATCTGTCCATGTGTGTGTGTGCATTTCTGAGATTTCAAATATTTTATATATGCATATATAAATATATATGTGTATATATATTGGTTTATTTCTGAGATTTCAATTATATTTCTTTGATCCATGTTTTTAATTCCAAAGTCATTCTCATTTTGTTACTATTTCCTTGTAGTATTGTTGGAAGTCAGAATTCTTGCCACCTTGGTTGCCATTCTTTTATTCTCAGAATTGTTTGTGTTCTTTTGTGTCTTTTGTATTTCTGAATAAATTACATGGGTTTCTGTGAGGAATATTCTTGGAATTTTGATGGGGATTGCCTTCACATGTATGTTAATTTTGGCAATATGACCATTTCAACACTATTAATTCATCAAATTCATGATCATGAATATTCTTTTATATTTTTAAAAAAATTACATTGTTTTATTTCAGTAGCTTTGTTTTACAAATTAAAAAACTGCTATGTGTAGGTTCCTATTCAAATTTCACCTTGAGACCATCTTTCTTTCTTTTTTTGACTTATGTCACTTAGCATAATCCCTTTTAGACACATGCATTTTTATTCAAATAAGATTTTATCTTTTCTAAGGGGTGTGTAGTATTCCATTGTGAATATATAGCACATTTTCTTTAGCCATTCATCTGACATTGGGCACTGAGTTCATTTCAAGTTCCTAATAATGCAGGGCTGTAATAAACATGTTGGTGCATAAATTTCTACAAATTAGTGTTCTTTATATTTTGGGTAAATTCCCAGAAGTTGGATGGTGGAATCATAGGGGATATTGATCTTCAACTTTTTAAGTAACATCCACTGTTTCCCATAGGGGTGGCACCAATTTGCATTCCCACCAACATTGCAAAGGTGTTCCCTTTTCTCCACATCCTCATTTACCTTTGCTGTTTCCAGACTTTTGTATAATAGCCAGTCTCTCAGGTGTAAGGTGATAATCTCACTGTTGTTTTGATTTACATTTTCCTGGCAGCCAGTGAGTAGGAGAGTAGGCACATCTTTTCACGTGCCTATTAGTTATCTATATATCCTATTTAGAGGATGTCTCCCCTATTATATTCTGCATTTTTGTTGGATTGTCTGTTTTGCTGTTATTGAGTTTATGAGTTTTTCATATATTTTGATTATTAATCCCTTGTCAGAAATATGAACACAAATATCTTCTTGAACTTATTGGATTGTCTTTTGTTTCGGCGATGTTTTCTTTCACTATAAAGATTTTAAGTTTTATGTACTCCTAATTGTTTCTTTTTGCTTTTGTTTCTCTTGATGCTACAGTTAAGTCCCCAAGACCTCTAGAAGGCTGATGTCATGGATTGTCTTTCCTTTCTGTGTTCCAAGAATTTTATGTTTTCTGGTCTATGTCCAAGTCTCTGGTCCATTATGAGTTGATTTTTTGGAATGGTGTTAAATAGTGGTCTAGCTTTACTCTTTTGCTTATGGCTGTCTAGTTTTCCAACACCATTTATTAAAGAGACTTCCCTTTCTCCACGATATGCTTTTAGCTCCTTTAACCAACTGTATGTGCATGAGTTTCTCATGATTCATTTCTATTCCACTGATTTGTTCCTTTATTAGTAATCTGGTACCATACCATTTTGATCACTATTGCTTGGTAGTATGACTCAATGTCTGGGAGTGTAATCCCCTCTGAATTCATTCTTTTTTCTCATTATTTGGCCATTCAGTTTTTTACTTTTCTATACAAATTTTAAGGTTTTTTTGTTCTGTTTTCTTGAAATAATCCCATGGGGTCTTAGTGAGGAATGCACTAAATCTGTATATTGCTTTAGGTTAGATGACCATTTTAACAATGTTTATTTTTTCCAGCCCTAAACAGGGGATATCTTTTCAACTCTTTGAATCCTCCTCTATTTCTTTTAGGATGTTGTCATTCTTACTGCACAAGTTTTCCACCTCCTGTCCTTAAGTGTATTCCAATATATTTGATTCTTTTACTTTTATTTTAAATGGTGTGATTTTCTTGGTTTCATTGTTTCCTAGTGTGTTTTGTATAAAATACAGTGTATTGATTTTGTGTATTGATTTTGTAACCTGTCCCTTTTTTATTTTTTTGTCACATCTAGTAATTTTTCGTGTTTTCAATATATATAATTGTGCCATCTGCAAATGATAGTGTTACTTCCTCCAAATATCTCTGGCTAAGACCTCCAGTATGATGTTAAATAGCATTGTTGAGAATGGACAGTCTTGTCTTGTTCCTGACCTTAGAGAAAATTTTTTCAATTTTTTGATGTTGGCTATGATTTTATGACTGTGGGTTTATCATATAAAACCTTATATTGAAGTATGTATCATCTTTCTCCATTCTATGCAGGATTTTATCATAAATGGGTGTTGGATCTTGCAAAACTTATCTCTGCATCTACTGATATGATCATGCAGTTTTTCTCCTTGCTCTTTTTGACACGGTATGTCACATTAAATTTATGTATGTTGAACTGTCTTTGCATAACTAGAATTAATCCCACTTGATCCTTTTGATGCATTATTGGTTTCTGTTTGCTAATATTTTGTTAAGAATATTTGAATTTATGTTTATTAGAGATATTAGTATGTAATTTTATTTTTTGGTGATGTCTCTTAGCTTTTGTGTCAGTGTGATGTTAGTATCATTAAAAGTGTTTGGAAGTGTTGTCTGTACTTCAATATTTTGGAAGAGTTTGAGAAAAATATGTATTAATCTTCTCTGAAGATTTGGTGGAACTCATTAGAAAAATCACCTTCGGTGATACTTTGGGAGACTTCTGATTACCTCTCCAATTTCCTTTCTTGTGCGTGTTCTCTTCTTTTCTAATTCTTACAGGTTCATCTTTGTAGACTTCATTTTTCTAAAATTCTGTTCATGTTATTAGATTGTCCAACTAAGCCACACAGATTTCTTCATAGTAATCTCTTATGATGTTTTTATTTCTGTGGTCTATGTTGTGACATTTCTCCCTTCATTCTAATTCCGGTTAGGAGCATTTTATCTCTTTTTTCCTTTGTGAGCATAGTCAATGGTTTGTCAGTTTTGTTTATTTTTAAAAGAGACAAATTTTGTTTTCATTGATCTTCTGGATTGTCTTTTGTTTTCTATTTCATTTATTTACCTTGTTTCCTTCAGCTATTTCTTGTTTCTTGAGACAGACCTGCTTTGCTATGAATTTCCCTCTTCTTACTGCTTTTGCTGTATCCTATTAGTTCTGGTAACGTGTATCTTCATTCTCATTTGTCTTTAAGTATTTTTAAAGTTCTTTGATTTTTTTTCTTTTACCCTATAGTCAGAAGCATATTATTTAGTCTTCAATTAATTTGGGGTCTTCCAGGTTTCTTTTTGCATTTTCTTAGAGCTAGTTTTGTGGTGATGAATTCCTTTAAATTTTGCTTATCTGAAAAAATTTTGTCATTCATTATGTTCTAAGTGATAGTCTCACAGGTTATGGTATCCTAGGTTGAAATAATTTTACTTCATCACTTTGAATATATCATGCCATTCCCTTATGATCTGTAGATTTTCATTGAGAAATCTGATGATAATATAATGTTTCTTCTGTATACATGACTTATTTTTCTGTGGCTGCTTTTATGATTTTTGACAACAATGTGTCTTTGTGTAGGTCTTCTTGGTTTTCTTTTGTTTGGAAGTTTTGAACTTCCTGGGTCTGGGGACTTGCTTCAATACTCAAAACAGAGAAATTCTCAGCTATTTTTCCTTCAGCTATGATTTCTGCCCCCTTTTATCTCTCTTCTCCTTCTGGGACCCCCATGACATGGATGTTGTTTATTTTGGAATTATCCCATAGGTCTTGACTGTTGACTTCATCTCTTTTCATTCTTCTTTTTTCTTTTCTGTTTTGCTTGAGTATATACCTCTGGCTTTTGTTCTAGCTCTGATTTTATTGAATACTTTATTCACACTACTCTGAGTCCCTATATTGAAATCTTCGTTTCAGTTGTTGTGTTCATTTTTTTGACACATTGGTTGTGTAGGGGATATAAAGCCTTCCCCCAGCATAACATATCTACTGGTAATGAACACCTTTTCATTGACCCTTAATCAGCAATCAGACTGCAGTTCCACCTCCACCTAGATGCTGGCAGTAGTGGGCATCTTTGAAGGTTCTTCCTCTCTGGGAGACTCTCTTCTTTCTTTAAACCTTGAGATAGGATTTCTGGTATGCAGGTCCTTTGGATCCAGGGAAATACCTTGGGAGGGGTCGATCCTGGGGGATTCTCCTAGATGCCTTCCAGTATGGTGGTGTCTCTGTAATTTCCCTTCTGGGGTTCCTACTCAGTCCAACAGTATGCTTGTCCTTTTGCCTAGTGCCAATGACCCTGTGCTCTGACAGCATCCTGGTCCCTCTGTGTGAACTCTGCTATTGGGGCAACTCTCCAGGAGTTCTGGTTCTTCCCAAGGCTTCAGGATCTTCACCACAGCCATTTTTGCTGGGAGTCTTCTTTGAAAGGTAGGTACAAAAGTAACTTGTCCAGACTGTATATTTTCTTTGTAGAATTTTGATAACTGTTTCAGCTTCTTGTTTGTGATCAGTTTGCTCAGGTTGTCTGTTTCTTCTTGATTCAGCCATAGAATGTTATGCTTTTATTCTGAGAATGTGTTCATGTCTTCTTGGCTATTAATTTTTTTGTCATAAGAGTTTTCATAGTACTCTCACATTATTTTTTGTATCAACATCTATTGTAATTTTCCTTTCATTTCTGACTTAATTTGTGTTCTCTCTCTTCTTTATTCTGGCTAACGGTTTGTGTATTTTGTTTTTCTGTCAAAGGACTAACTTCTGGTTTTATTGATTATTTGAATTATTTTTATGTCTATTTCATTTATTTCTGCTCTAAATTTTATTCTTTGTTTCCTTCTATTTGTTGTCTTGCCTTTTTTTTTCTGGTTCCTTTAGGTAAAGTTTTTTCATTTTTTTCAAATTTTGTTTAGTTGTTAATATGGGTTATTCCCTCATCCCTGGGATGTAGGCTGTGGCTCTTGGGATATATGTGGACTGTTCCTAACTGTGATTATACTAAAGCACACAGGGTAAAGTCTTAGGTCTTTATTTTTCTTGTTTCCTAAGTTAGCCCTGAAGTGCTTTGTTTCCCTTTTAGGACTGCTTTTGCTGCATGCAAAAATTCTTACAAATAAAGTTTGCATTTTAATTCAACTGCCACTCATTTTCTATCTCACCTTTGAATAATTCATTGACCCTGTATTTTAGTACCATATTTATTCTCTACTGTTTTTAGCTTTTCCTCTTTTGGTTGATTTCTAGTTTAATTTTATAGTGATCTTAAAAATTGGCATATGATTACAATTTTTGTACATTCAGATTTCTTTTGTATGCGTACATATGGTTAATTTTTCAGAATGTTCTTGCACACTTTAAAATTATGCTAATATTATGTATTTCAGTATTATTGAATCTTTTATTAGTATATAATAATCATCTTTGTCTTTGGTTACCTTTTGAGTGGAAGTCTACTATATGTGATGTAAGTGTTGTGATTCCTTCTTTTTAAATTCTGTTTTCCTTTTCTTCACTTTAAATACATGTCTGTCTATATGTATTGAATCAATTTCTGGTTTTTGTCTATGGTCTTATTTAGTTTTTTGACCTTTATCTTTTGCTGATAAACTGAAGAGCATTATTAAAAAGTCCTTGTAATGGAGGCCTCACATTAACAAAGCCTTTCATATTTCATTTGTCAGGAAAAACCTTTATTTCTCCCTTATATCTAAAAGAGAATTTGTCAGATATGTACTGTATGCTGGCATTTTTTATCTTGGAGCACTGAGAATTCTGATAATATGTGACAGGAGTAACTTTATATGTAACTTGCATTCTTTTACTGGCCATTTCAGATTGTTTGTTTTTGTCTTTGACTTTTGGCTGTTACAAAATTATAGGTCTTGGTGTGGGTGTCCTTGCATTTGGATAACAAAGAGTTTTTTCTCTTTTTTGCTGCATTGATTTTTATATTCTGTTGTTTTATCAGGCTTCGGAGTCTTGCAGCTCTTATATCTCTGCATAAGTTCTATGTTTCTTTATCACTCTCTTCACCTTCTGGGATGTCCATTATTCTGAGGTTGTTTTCCTAATGGAATCAGGCAACTCTCAGTATTTCTTCTCTTCTTTTATATTTAATTTCTCTCTTTTCTTCCACCTCTTTTGTTTCTACAAGTCTATACTCCAGGTAACTAATTCATTCCTCCAAATTGTTACTCCTGTTTAAATTGCTTTTTATTGTTTTCTTAGCTCATTTATTATTTTATCAGGTCTTGAGTATCTTTTAATTTCTTGTTTAATGCTCTAATTTCTGCATTTGATGATTGTGCTTATGCGCTCGTTGACTTATTTTGCTGACTTCTGTCATTTCTTTGACTTGTTTTGCCAAATCCTCTTACAATTCTTTAGGCTGATTTACTGAGTTTTCTTTTATCTCTTTAACTTTCTTCATTATTATTCTGAGCCACTTATTCATTAAAAAGCTACTATGAAATGTGACACTGTCTAATTTTAAAGTCATAATACCTTGAGGTTTTCAGTATTCTCTTTCTTTTCATGAGTTCCTTAGAATTAGGCTGCATCTATTTTATTTTACTATCAGGTAAATTTATTTGTTTATTCTATATTTTTGACAACTCCTGTAGTTAGTATCACTTGCTGATTCAGCCAGGTGGAGGATGGCTGTGGGTTGGTATGGACATTTGCTTTGGTGGCGTAGTTTTTCAGTGAGTTACAGGGAATGGGATTCATTAGTGTGGGTGCTACTGGAATCAACTCTCATTTCTGGAATTCCAGAGCTGGGTCTTGGAAAACTTCCTGCTGTGATGTTTGTGCTCTTCATTGCTCAATGTGGATCCTTAGGGATTGTAGGAGAGTTAGTGGAGTCCTCTCTGTTGTGTTTTTTGGTCATAATCCCAACCAGTGTGAAGACTGTGGTCTTAAACTCAACCCCTCCTCTTGGGCTCCATCCACAAAAAGCATATATGATACCACACAATTGTTTTCTCCCGTCCCCAGGACTCAGTGAATGGTTTTTCACACTGTTAGATCTGTCTTTCCTTCCACCCCTACTGCTGAAGTTACGGGACTAACAGTCAACACAGCACATTGCTCTTCCCACAATCAGTCCTGCAGGGCATGGGTTTCTCAGTGGATCTTTTCAGTGCAGTTCCTGTTCTTCCTTGAGGTGCTGAGGTACCTCAGTCTGACTGTTGCCCGGGCTCCCTACTGTGGAGTGTACTGGTTGTTTCTCTTAGAAGTGGGGAACCTACTTACATAACACCCTAGAAAGATCTCTAATCACCACCCTTTGTTTTTTCTTTATAATTTAGAGGTAAGGTTATAAAATGCATTTAAAATACATCATCTCCATCAATTTGAAACAAATAATTATGTGTATGTCTGTATCTATTATCTATGTATAGGTAGATAGACTGTAATAATGATGATAGATGGATCACATTTTCTTTATCCATTCATCCCTCAAAAGGGACAGTGATTGTTTCCTTATTTGGCTATTGTGAATAATCTAGCAGATTTTAACAGAAGATATTCTCAGGCACATAGGGTTGCATTTCCTTAATTTAGCTGATCTACTTGAACCAGTTCAAGCTAAAGTAATGTGAGAAATAGTGCCATTGTCTTTTTCAGATGGAAACAGTCAAGGCAGTCTGTCACAAGCTATAATTTGGCTCACTAGATGTCTGGGTGGTGAGGATATAGCAGATTATCCACATACAGAGGAGATATAAAACTTCATGGTAAATGGTAGAGTTACAAAATGAAGGGGGAATATATTGGAGCTATTGCTTGGAGAAATGCCCCAATCACAGATCATATGCCTGTGCATATACCCATGGGTATGTTTCTGGTCTCTCTTAGTTTTCATTGATCCTTTTGCTATTTTTGTGTCATACATAACTTCTGCTTTTATTATTTATAAGCAACATACAATTTTGCATGTTGATGTTACCACATTGAAGTGAGTTTTCTTTTACTGAGTTAAGTAACATTCTTAAATAAATACTTGAAAAAACTGATATGCACAAAATCCTGTCATATTATTTTTCACTGAAACTGTTTCTGCTTTAATCTATTGAAAATTTCCCTAAAATATCTTCTTATGATGAATAGAAGGATTTTATATGAAAAAAGAACAGGAATTATATTTTCTTGCATTGATATTTTACAATTTTAGGAAGGCGAGAAGCATGACTTGAAGAATGTAGTTATGGGTGGTTGTGGTTGGGACACTAAGCTCTGTAGGTCCCACTGTTCCCTTCCTTGTCACTGTCATGAAGTGGATGTTCAAAGAGGACACTTGCTGGACCAGAGATGTGTGGAGTTGTGATTATCAGAGAGAAATATTTGTGTGATTTTTGATGATCTTGGAAAGTTTCTTAGGCTCTCAGGTTGTAAGCATTGACAAAAGGGAGTATCTGATTCTGTCTGACATCATGTGGCTCTGTTCATGTGGACCATTAGGAAAAGAATCCAGCTTCCTCCTGAAAGACAGTCTTCCTGTTTGTGGATATGACAGCTCCACAGTACAGTCTAACTTTGGGACAGTTTTAGGAAAAGGAAAAAGATAGAAATGGATTCTTCTATGTGGTCTAAAGAGAACACTTTTGACTTCTAAGGGCCACTGTTGAGTTTGGTACACCATTCCTGCTTACGTATCTTGTAAATATCTAGGATTTTCAGTTATTATGCAAGAACCTCTTCACAAAAACCTTTTAGTGCATTTATAACTGGATTTATTTCTTATTATATTGGAATGTTTTGTTGCCTGAGACTATTAAATTATTATACCAAGTTACATTTTTATTTTTTATTTTTGTACACTCCCTATGGCTTTAAGCTCCAGGGAAATTGTACTTCTGAGAATCACAATTAATGAAGAGATTTCCATATTGAAGTGAGGTAGATGAGGTATTAAAATTAAAAGGAGGTCATCAATTTATTCTAGATTATATTTGACCTGTGAGATGGCTAGTTATTAAGAGTATTCAAATGAAATTCTTAGAAATCAGAATATTTAGTTCACCAGACTTTGCCAACTGCCAATCATATTGGATGAGCTTAACTAATATTTCTGAAACTATTAAAGCAAATAATACATGATAAAACTTTCTCTGTTAAAAACAGAAAGTGCATTCTGATGACCATTGTACAGTGAATACAGGAGAATCATAACTATGCGAAGGGAGCTGCAGTGCAAATATGTGGCATTGAGTTTTTAATGACTGAAGCATCTATTTCAGAAGACATTCTTTGTGAATAACCATTGCTCACTGTTTGACAAAGCTTCCAGAAAATTAGAGTTTAGGTCACTGAAATTCTCCTTTCAGAAAACCCTGGGTGACCTAGATCACTGAATGTTTTAGTGAACATGGCTGCAGTGTTGTACTCTTCAATGTTGGCAATAATGAGTGTCCTGATGAAACAAATGATACTCCAACCTTGGACCCGAACAAAGTTAGAGTTCAGTCCCATGACTGCTCTGCTCCATTCATGCATGCACTCTACTGCCTCTAGGACTTATGAGTAATGAACCTTGGTCCTCAAAGGTCCCTGATGAATTCTGCTGATGTGTCCTGAAAACATGATAAGAACTGGTCTTTTCTGGATCAAGAACTGGCCCAACCACAACATTAGTTCTGATGGGGAAAAATGTCAGCAAGACCTGCTGTGACAAATATGAGTCTGGGTGAAGGCCCATATTCCCAGTCCTTAGCATCATTGTATTACACTGTGACTAACATGTTCTGAAGAGGTAGACTTCAGAGAAATTATTTAAGTCTGTAGAAAACATTTGAATTGTTAATTTCATTCTCATACATTTGGGCTTCTGTGAAATGATTTACATTTTTTTCAGCCTAATACTTGATAATACATACTGCATATGAGGTAAAAATGTGAGCAAAATTAAGGAGAAATAGTCAAAGATCAATTTAATTATACAACACATATTCCTTGTTTTAATTACTGTTTTTAAAAACGTACCTATTTAGACTTGCAGTATTTACTTTTTAAAGAATAGTAGATAATCATAATTTTTAACACTATAAGAATGACAATACTGGCAAATTTAACCAGAATCTTGGAGATCAATAAGGATTTTAATTCCTAGGAAAGGTCTTAAAGAAAGAATGTCCCTTTATAATTAAAATCAGGGGACTGAATTCCCTATGGAAATGAAGATTTAAGTTTCAAAATACCATAAGAGAGATACATCCCTGGAAATGTGGGTCATTTACATCATCTGAGTCAATACTGCTGATATTGTTTTAGAGGAAACAGAAGAACATGTTTCAAAGTAGCTCAGATTCAGAGAGTGGATATTATTGTCTAGAGTAAAGGATTTTTTAATTTAATCAGAGAATCTAAATCTTGGCCAGCACTTGTGAGTATAACTACTAAGATAAACTTGTTTTTGAAAATCTGTTCCCTCATCCACTGACCTTAAGTGGAATAATGAGATTGAAGATATGAAATAATGTGCATGAAAGGTTTGGTAACACCTTATATGGTTATAAAAGTATAAATATTACTCAGCCTAGTTATTAAAATTTTTATTTCTATGAATTCATCATATATGTGCAATTCTTCTAAAATAGCCTGTGAATGTCATCATTCCCTTTCACATCCTGAACTTTCCCTTTGATGTTAAAATAATGGGGAAAATACATTCATTTTCTTTATTAAAAAAGTTACTTTTAGTTGTTAAAATACATAGAGAATCTTATTTTAAATATACACACCTAAATAGAGACCTAAAACATTTTTATACACTACCTAGGAGAAATTTAAGTTTATAAATAATGGAAGGAAGTGACCTGACCCAAAGCAAATTCCTGTTTTTCCTGCTTGTGATTTAAATAATTCATAAAATATACCAATTACTAAAAATTTTTGTGCAAAAAAGCAGACACTAATTCAACGAAACTTGATTTTGATAAATTTCACAGTATTTGAGACTCTTCTAAAATCTGGAAATATAAGATGTATTGTAGGTGTGTATGGAAATCTTCAGGTTTGCCAGATATCACAGGGTCTAGGGAAGGCTGAACCCATTCAGCCTCTGGGCTCAGGTCCCTCCAGTGCTCTATGGTTTATGTTGTCTCTCATCTCACTTTCATTAATATAAAAAGTCTCTAAACATTATAGACTTTCATTCTGTTCTTAATTTTTCTCTTTCCTGTTCATTTCAGTCCTATTTTATCATATTTTATAAGCCTGTGTCTCTCTTCCACATACTTATTTTTGCTTTCATGTAACTTCTCTTCTTTAAAATTATTTTTTAAAAATTTCCCTTGAACTTCTCCATTTTCCATGAATCACTGGCATGAAAGAATATTGAAAGAGCAAATCTAGCTAGTAGCTATCATGTGATAATTTTATAATTTCATATTTAATTGTGACAGGAAATAATGTTTTTCAGTTAAGAAAGCAAAGAAACCAGTGGCTTGTTATATTGACTACTTAGTATTAATAGAATATTTGTGATATGGTTATCAATTTTTGACATATTCTTGTTGAAGAAAATTTGAATTCTTTCAACACATTAATTATTAAAATTTGTGAAATACCTAGTACATAGTAAATTATCTATCAGTAAATTATTATGAGATCTAAAAAGGAATGATACTATGGTTTTGTCATTAAGAATAAAGTATCTCATTTTAAGGCACTTTTCTAAGCCCATATATTAGAATTAGTTTTTACAATATTCTCTTAAGCATTGATGCACCATTTTAAATACTGTAAATTAAACCACTCATATTATTTCTGTCATTAAAACAAGCAACCATATTTATTATTAAATTTGTCAACATAGAAAAAATTTATATCTTTAATTTTAATCAATAGAAGCTAACTTTAAATACCAATACATAACTGGTATATTTCCTAGGGAAAATTTCAGCACAAGTATATTTGAAACTAATTTTTCCATCATTAATAATGTGTGTGATAGCCATAGACTGCATACATTTAATATGTAACTTATGGAACAGTTCTGAGTTCTTCATATATATATTTATATATGTGTATACATAATTTTTCTTTATGTGGAAAATAAAACATTTATGTTGCAGATTATATAGAAATTATATGATATATACCTTTTTATGTCATTGATAGAAGAGTCAAATGAAAAATAAATAGTTGGATTTCTTTATAGTTTATTAAATTTTATCCTTATTTGAAAACTACTACCTTATTGAATTTTTAAAAATAAAATTAAAGTTTCCAAAGTTAAACACTCACCATGGTAAATATTTTCCAGTCAGTAGATACTCATTATCAAAAGTATTATTTGATGAGATAAAACACATATTTTAAAAAAGCTGACTTGAAATATGATCATGACAAATAAAGGGAAAGATCATCACATTATTTCAAAATTTGAAGTCTCAAAGTCTAGAAGACTTTTGGTGACAGTGATGTATATCAGGCAGAGGTAAAAAGGGTAGATATTTCTTCTAATCAAGTTTTTTTCTATTTATAATTAATTTTGGAAATGTCTCTATAATATCTTTTATATGCAGGATTAAAGTAGAGGAAATAAAGACCGTGGTTACCAGAGAGGTGAGGAAGGAGAGGAAGGGAACCTAGCAGTGAGGGGTAAAAAGGATAGTGTTGATCAGGTCTGGAACACTACTGGGTGAAGTATTACATGCACATTGACTGGTTTGATTTTTCCCCTAAATCTTATATAGTAACATACACTGATGAAACATTAATAAAATCATAAAATAAGAAACAGAGATAATGATTAACATCATTTTACAAATACCTGATGGTTGATTATATTTCCAAATAGTTCTCTCCTCCCTCTACTATGACTACCTCCATAGATGCTGAAGATATATCGTCTCTGGTCATCCTGTTTATAAATATTTTCTACCCAACATACTATACTTCAGCTATCAGAGATTTCTTCAATGCAAAATCAGTTAATATCACACCACATTACTACTCAACCACTGAAAATCTCCTTTTGATAGCTGCTTGAAACAAAATTAAATTGTCTTTTTCTGACTTTCTGTGATCTGATTCTTCATATATATTCAGGCTCACTTTTGATGTGCTGTCCATTATGCATTTAAGTATACCCTAGATTCTATTAACCTTGAATTTTAGTAGATGAGGGATTTTATACAGTCATACCTTTTCTTACTGTGGTGAAATATACTCCTTCAGTCCCCAAAATGACACTGTACAGCAGACATTTTAAAGAACATAGAGATTGTTATGTTCTTTCCACTTAAATGATAATATTTTATTGTAGTAGGAAGAAATCGATTTTCTCTAAACAAACAAAAAAAGAAACAATTGCCTTCTCCATATAGTCGGGGGAGCAAAATTCTCAAGGTGAAGTGTATACCTCTGTCTTACAAAGATTGTTTCATGAGTCTTTTGCATAAGTAAGACAAGACTTCAAGGCTTGGAATGAGATGGAAAAAATGGAAATGTGCAATATTAAATCTTTCTCTGAATTAGGAAGTACCTGTGCCTCTACAACAGTAAATATAATGATCTCATAGTCTTTCTCTGGTCAGTGTGTCACAATGAGAGAAGGCAGAATGACAGGAGGAGGATAAGAATTCTATAGTTACTGAAGAAAAAAATACTACATATGTCTTAGGACAAAAGTATGTAAAGTCCAACTGAGATATTTTGTGATAAAGAATGGTCATAAAATTTAGTAACAGAAATATTTTATTTTTTCACCTGGATTTTTTATTGATCATTGTGTACCAGTGGGTATAACTGTAAACTCATATAATTTATCTTTTTTCTGTTTAAATAAGTAAATACCTATTAAAGTTGTTGACTGTGAAATTTGGATGGAAAAAAAAGTAAAGCATTGGACCAAATCATAGAACTCACTATTACTAAAGAGAAGATAACTGAAGGTCTGGGTGAAGTTCTTATCATGAATAGCACACATTGAAGACATTGTCATGGTATGCATTTGAACAATAAAATAATAAATAAGATCACTTCTTCTTTGGAACTTCCAGGTAAAACTAATTATCCAGAATTATGTGGAGAAACCAGACCTTCAACTTCAACTTCATCTTGTTAGGAATCTTTGATCACAGCCCCACCCACATATTCCTTTTCTCTCTGGTCTTGGGCATCTTCTCAGTGGCCTTCATGGGAAACATTGTCATGGTTCTCCTCATTTACCTAGACACCCAGCTCCATATCCCCATGTACTTCCTCCTCAGCCAACTCTCCCTCATGGATCTCATGCTTATCTGCACCACTGTACCCAAGATGGCCTTTAACTACTTGTCTGGCATTAAGTTCATCTCTCTAGCAGGTTGTGGAACTCAAATATTCTTCTGTGTGTCCCTACTTGGAGCTGAGTGTTTCCTGTTGGCTGTCATGGCTTATGACCGCTATGTGGCTATATGCCACCCTCTTCGGTACACCATCCTAATGAATCAGAAACTCTGTGTCCTCTTGACAGTTGCTTCCTGGATCTTGGGCTCATTTGATGGTGTTATTGTCCTTGCAGCAGCCCTGTCATTCTCTTACTGCAGCTCTCTGGAAATTCACCACTTTTTCTGTGATATTGCTGCCCTTTTACCACTATCCTGCACAGACACGTCTACATTTGAAAGATTGCTCTTTATCTGCTGTGTGGTGATGCTAATGTTGCCAGTATCAGTGATCATTGGTTCTTACTCCAGAGTCCTTCAAGCTGTCATCCGCATGGGCTCTGTGGAAAGTCGTCGCAAAGCCTTTGCTACCTGCTCCTCACACCTGTCTGTGGTTGGACTCTACTATGGAGCTGCCATGTTCATGTACATGAGACCAGCCTCAAACCATACACCAGATCAGGACAAGATGGTGTCAGCTTTCTACACCATTCTGACCCCCATGCTGAATCCTCTCATCTACAGCCTCCGCAACAAAGAGGTATCCAGAGGATTTCAGAAATTATTGAGCACCAAATGCACCAAACATCTTTGAGTACACATTTTGAACAGCACAATTTCAAGGAAGTTGGAATTCCTTCCATCATTCTGTCTTCTCATTTGTCACTTTTATTTAATGTATTTCAGAGTTATATCTCCTTTTTAGTATAATGATACACACAAACATATACACATGCAAATCACAGATACAGTAGGTTGCAGTCATACATTAGCATGAGCTACTTTAACCTTATGAATTTCAGTTATATTACTAATTGTAGCCTTTAGTATTTGACTTTAGGCTTTATGCTTTTGAGCCTACGTATAAGTTTGAGGTTCATTATTTTTCTAAGAAAATATAGCTGCAGTTGATGATTTGCCTTTTTGAATTGCCTTTTGTTTAAGGATTGCTTACCTGTCATACTTTTTAGTTTTACATCCTTGAAAATGTGTATAGACTGATTTCTTTTTATTCTCAAACATTTAGGATTAATGAGATAACAGCAGAAGTTTATTCAATGCAGACTTATATCTATAAAAAAGCTCCTAGAAATTTGTGCATATCACTTTGCCTTTAAATGAAAAGAAGACCCTTTTTGAGTTCACATAAATATTTATTTGGTTAGAAGGCACAACTTACACCTTTATCTTGATTTATTTCACTTTTGAATTAATATCTATAATTAAAATTTATAATTGACTATATTAAAAACTTTCAGATCCTGATATTGCTGATCGTAATTATTTTATATATCTCTGAAAAGATAATTTCATATAAATTATTGCATAAAACTGAAATAAGATTTTTGAAAAGAATTTATAGTCCCTAAATATCTACAGCAAGTGCTTTAAAGCTATCCATTCCATGGAATGCTGCACGTGTAATATTATTAATCATTTGTAATTATTCTTTCATTGTATTTTTATTAGTCTTTATTAGTCTACAATGCTATGCAATTTTAGGAGAAAAGTCAGACCATAGTCTATAAGTATATCACATTGCATCCTCAGCAGAGTTGCAGTGTTTGCTATCTCAGCTCCACATTCCCAACCAATTTATTGCAAATTCTGAAAAAAATCTATGTTCTTGAAAATGGAAAGAAATACTTCTTCATGAAGAGTAACTTGATTTCTCTTTACATCATTTTGAATTTTCATTGTTAAATGACATTATTAAATAAGTGCACTTTTTCAAACTAGACTTTCATATTTTAGTGACAAACATTATGGATTATAATTGGTTACATCCTTCTTTGTAAACATATGAAATTATTTAGGAGATGTAGAATGTTTTCAGTAAAATTTTATGATAAAATTAACATATTAAGGTGCACAATTTAATGATCTTTAGTAGACATACGGGTTTGCACAAACATCAACATTATCTAATTTCAAACATTTTATCACTTACACAGGGATACCCATATCCATTAACATTCATTTCTTACTTAATTATCCCTAGTTCTTACAATCATTATGCTTTTTCTCTAGCTTTTGTCTAATTTAGGACATTATATTTTTTATTTTAAAGGAAGGGTGCAGGCAGGAATGATGGTGAGTGGGCAGGCAGGCAGGAAGAGAGAGGAGGAAGAAGAATTTTATTTATTTGTTCATTTTGGTTGTTCCTCCCAGCCCCAGCATGTGCAACCAAGTTCTCATGAATTTATTATGTATGTGGTCTATGCCTGTAAGACAGATAGACCACATGGGCATGCCTATGTACTCTTTTTGACTGACTTCTTTAACAAAATATGTTTTAAGGGTCATGTTGAAGCACTATCATTGCTTAATTCTTCAGTTGAATGAGTAATATTCATTTTGATGTCATACTGTACTTTATGCATTCAACAATTTGATAAGTATCTGAGATATTTCTACTTTCTGGGTACATGAATAACACTACAACAAATACTCACATACAAATTTTGGGGTGGGAAGATTTTCAATTTCTTGGGTATAAACCTATGAGCAGAATTGCTCTGTCATATGGTAAGCCTATCATTAATTTTTTGTATAATTGTTAACTATCCTTTCTACCATAAATGTAAGAAAATTTGTTTCTTTACATCCTCATCAATTCAATTTTCAATTTTTAAGACTTTAAGCATTCATGTGGGTGTGAAGAAGTCTTTAAAAGTGGTTTTGATTTGCATTTCTCAAAAGACTAGTGGTGTGGAACATCTTTTTTTTACTTATCATCATTTCAGCATCTTAAAGAAATGTTTAATCAGCTTATTGGCTTATCAAAGTTAAGCCTTTTGCCTTTGTTTTTGAGTCATAGAAGATGTTCTTTATATATTCTGGATACAATAATCTTACCAGATTTATGATTTGCAAATAGTTTTCCTTTCAACAAATTGTCTTTCTACTTTATTTATGGCATCCTTTGAATTATAATTTAGAGTTTGTTTAATTTTGATGTAGCCCAATATATCTAGTGTTAGCATTTTATTGCTTATACCTTTGGTGAGATAAGAAATCATTATCTAATAAAATGGTTATTTATTTTTGTAGTTTTATAATCTTAATTCTTATTTTTATGTTGCTGATTGACTTGAGGTCATTGTTGCATATGGTGCATGAAATGTGTCCAAATCCATTCTATCATCCATGGATATCCAGTTCATCTATTGAATAGACCACATTTCTTTGTTGAATTGTTTTTATACCCTTGTTTTCCATCAATAGGACACAAGTATATAGTGTTTATGTTTACTCTTGTGTTATTAATTCTATTTCATGAATTTACACATCTTTCCTTATAGCAATACTGCACTGATTACTATAGTCTTTTAAGTGACAGGTCAGGACGTACGAGACCTCTAACCTTGTTCTTCCTGAATATGATAACTGTAGTTATTCTGGGTGTCTGGAATTTCCATATAAATTATAGGATCATCTTGCATATTTCTAAAAGAAAAGAGCAGCTGTGTCTTTCCAGAGATGGTGTAGCATTTGTGGGTCAGTTTTGAAGATATTTTTAACAATATAAGTCCTTATATTAATAAAGACAGAACATATTTGTATTTATTCAACATTTTAGTATGTCTTTCAAAATTTGGTCAGTATAGGTGTACAAATCTTGTTTCATTTTGTCAGATAAATTAAAATTTTATTTTTGATGTTGTTGCAAATTTACTGTTCACTGAACTTTAATTTCCTGTTGTTCATTACTAGTGTAATCTGTCTTTTGGAGCATTCCAATAATTGTGTAATGTTGAAATTTTCTTCCTATGGTTGATTTTTTTCATTATGTAATATTTTATTTTACATATATTCAATTATTATTGAAGCAGCATTGATTTGTAACATAACATATATTTTATACATAGAACTTTATTTTCTATTATTTAAGTATTATCTATCTATTATCAATCTCTCATCTGTGTATCATCTATTTCTGTATCACCCATCTTACTATCAAACACCTTTCTATCTATATCTATGTATAATCTATGTAACTTCTCATTATTAAAAGTCTAGTTTCCATCCTTCACCATGCAGTTGACCCCTTTATGTGATTTTTTAACTCTCTCCCTTCTCTTCTGATTACCCCTATCATGCTCTTATAGGCAAATTGTTTCTTTCCTTTGTTTGGTTTGCTAATTATATTTCTTCTTTACTTCTCCATGTGAACAAAATCACATAGTGTTTGTCATTCTCCATTTGAATTATTCCACTAAGCGTAATACCCTCTATGTCAATTTGCATTTCCGACGGAATATTTTCTTTTTTATAGCTGAATACTATTCCATTGTACATGGATACTAAACCATCTTTGCTCAATTATCTGTTGATGGACATGAATCTTGTTTCCAATTTATTGTTTTAACATATAATAGGATTTTTTGTGAAATTAAAAACACTTGAAATCCTTGGGGAGGTTTCCTTAAGGAGTTGGCATTTGTGATTAACCATTTAAATAAATTGAAGTGTTCCTACACAGAAAAACTGACATATTCTAGAAGGATGAAAAGGCTGCACATAATCATGATTTGGGAAACATTTGACATAGGTATATTGAGGAGCACAATGTGATTGGTCTTTATACACAGAGATCCCGCAGAAATAGATATGAAAACCTGTAATGGCTTAGATGCAAGCATCTCATTTCAAATGTGGGGTATAAATTATGTCCTCTAGTAAAAATTAAAATGTATCATTGAAATTGCATGAACATAATATAATTCATTTTAGTAAAATAATATTAATCATAAATGAACAGTACTTGCAATTTTTAAACCATATATAATGACTTGCCATATTGCTTCTCAAATTATTTGATGAGAATATTATAAAAATAACTACTAGATTTATTTACTTTTATTTAAGTCAATTTTTAATTTTTTATTCCAATAAAGAATACAGGTTCTTTATTTCCACTATAGCTGTGGATGCTGATGTTTGTTACAGAAACATTGGAATTAGTAAAAGTGAATACAGATGGAGTAGTGCTGAAATTACTCCCACACCAACTAGCTGGAACCAAGTTACCAGAAGTACAGACCTTTTTGGCAAAGATAGAACAAAGGGAAAAAAGCAGTGTCTGACTTGTCAAGAAGGGTAAAGAGGCAGAAAGAGACCTGGTGAAGGTTTTCTCCTCCACAAAGATTGCAACCAGGAAGCCCTTCTCTTATATCCATACTCCACCCTCTCTGGGGTCCAAATAAGTGAAAGATAAATATAAAACAAAAGCTACAACATCAGCAACAAGATACAGCAGGTAAACTATGTCAAAATTCTAATTACCAAAAAATCAAGTCGGGAATATCTCAAATAGAGGAACAGACGGAGGCTACAAAAATAGCCAAAAGAGATTCCTAATATACTAAAAGCAGTTAATGAATTGAAGACTCACAAGAAGATTTCACAAATTGTCTTAATCTTACAGAGGAATGAATTTCAGAAACTGAGGAAAATATACAGAGACAACTGTCATGGAAGAGAAGAAGGATCATTTAGGAAAAATGAGGCAACTGGAGAATTATCAGATACCACAAGAAGAACAAAGATAATGGGTATCCACAAGACAAAAAGTGGGAGAAGGGAACAGAAAAAATATTTGAATAAGTAATAGCAGATAATTTTCCAAATTTGTCACCATAACCAGCCATGAAAGTTTAATAAGTCAACAGAATATTCACATTTCTAAATGCAAAAGCACTGACACTAAGAGATAATTATAAATGTGTCAAAAGCTCACAATAAATAAAAATTACTAAAGACTGAAAGATAAAAGAAACATATCCTACAAAGGCACCTCCATGAGAAAATCATCAAATTTCTCAGCAGAAACTACAGGTTAGGTCAAACTAACATATCAAAATACTAAAAGAAAAAAAAAACATTAACCAAGAATAATCTAACATTCAAAATGATAATTTGCATATGGCTAAACTAGAGCTAATGGAATTTTCCACCACCAAAAACTGCCTTCTTAAAGTGTTGAGAGGAGTTCTCCAACATGGAAAACAAAATAAAGGTCCACTAAATCTTCATAAAGGTAATATGCATGAAAATATCATCACCAGAAGCAAAGGCAAGGCTAATATGAGACAACCGAAAGTACTAAAAGTGGAAAACGAAAATTTTTATAGACATGTTGTTACAAAGTAACAAACAAGATCAAAGAGCCATGCCAGAAGTTATGAATTTTAGAACATTTATTAAGCTGGCGACCGTAAGCTCAGGGTATTTATAACTATGTAAGTTTAACAAGTGTGATTATTATAAATGGTTTACATAAGTAGAGGTCACGCCCTAAACGTCTTAAGCTATCTTGTTTGACATTTAACTTCTTCCTAGGTCTCAGCAGATTAGCAGAAATCCCTCCAGCCAAGGTCTTACTGGGCAGGTCTAAGGTTTCTGTTTCATCGCCAGAGGATTATCTAGAAAGTGGGGACATCAGGATTTTGTGGTTCATAGAGTAACCCAGCAAAAATGAAGTTTCTCTAGTTCCTTGTTTCAGTGTGAGGATGATTCAACATCACTCAGTAAACACAGCATTACATTAGTTACATTTGATGCAAATTACAAGGTAACAACAATTCTTAAATCCAAGAGGATACATAACAGAGAAGATCAACCTCAGGAAAAGGTGAACAGAAACACATGATAAAGGGGGCAGTAGAAATATAAACCAATAGAAAAGTAAGAATCAAACAGCAGCATAAATCCCATGTATCAATAATCACTCTAAATGAGAAGGGACATAATTCACTAGTCAAGACACAGTCACTGGATGGATCAAAACACAGGATCTACCTATATTACGTGTGAAAGAAACCTACTTCAGATACAAAGACAAAAAGGCTAAAATTGAAAAGATGTAGAAAGCTATATTAAAGCAATGGGGTTGAAAGTAAACCTGGAGCAGCAATCTAATGTCAGATAAGAAAGACTTTGATCTATAAAGGATAATATTAGGCAAAGATAGAAACTGCAAAACAGTCAAAGGATCAATACATCAATACATCAAGAAAATATAACTGCCATTAGTATTTATGCACCCAACACAGGGTCACCTAAATATATGCACATATAAAGCAAATATTAACAGATCTAAACAGACACTGATAGCAACTCAGTAATTACAAAGGGCTTCTGTGAGGGAACAGGGAATCAAGTGCTACTCCCTTGCTATATGACCCCCTTTCTCCCTATGGCCCTCTCCCATGTGCCCCACTTCTTGGAACCAAATGGGTGCATACCAAGAAATATTACAAGACAGTTGCTGGTGGTTGAAAAACAGAGAGAAAGAACTTCAGGGGTTTCAATTTTTGCCTCTCAATTCACCTTCCCATTTGCCCACTTAAAATCCCCTGCTTAGAACCTTATATAAGTGCTGTGTGACCAGAAGCCAGTCTGTGATATGCTCTTACTTCATTGATCAGAGGTCATATTTAAAGTGACTCTAAGTCTGTTGGGAAGCCATAAGCCCTTGATTCTGCAGCATGAAACCCTGGAAACTATAGGTGACGTTATAAAAAAAATGCCTCAATCTTGGCTTAGTGCAAATGGAAAAGACCGTCAATCTGGTGTTTGATATGGGCATCCCTAAAGAATTACAGTCTTATGAGGTTGAGTATCATGTGCTTCTAGAACTCATCAATTTCTCTCCTCAGTGACAACCATAGAAATGAAACATTAGAGAAAACCACCAGCAACTTACACAGAAGAACCTCATACCCTTAGAACTAACCTCAAAGCCCCAGTGGAGAAGCTTCTGACCAGTGAGAGCAAGTTTAAGAAGGCTTCCCTCGTCTTAGAGTTGGAGATGTCAGTCCAGCTGCAGATGATGAAGACGCCGTGGTGGCAGACTGCAGATCTTAGCTTCCTGGACTCCATTGGAAACTGACTGTACAGGTTACCTCACTCTGGAGGAGACATTGCCATACCCTCCCAGCTTTATCCATGCTTCAACTGAGAGACAGAGAATGCTGGAAGGAGAGGAGGAAATATAGAGATTACTTCTAAGGGAGGAAACGGGCTCCCGGTACACAGAATCTTCTGAACTATTACTGGTGAATGTCCCAGTGTTTTTGTCATTCTCTTAGGTTATCATCTATCCCTTCTCCAGTCCTGAAGGCTGTATTCAGCAGATGTAGATGACATAGACATAAATAATATACCTTTATATCCTTACGACTTCCATTTTCAGCAGCACTATGTTTGTAAAGAGTATTCATAATACTGTGGAATTTCAGAAGCTAGAAGGGATGGAGACAATTCCTCTAGCTCTGTTGGGCCCAATATTCGTTCTGAGAGAGACTGTGTGACCACACCTTCAATATCTCTGGCTGGATTAAGGTGATCCTTGTCTATTCTTGTGAAGGTCATCAGGAAGGACCCAAAGCAATTCATTTAAATGCAACATCTTGAATGGTCAATATCTGTGGTATTTATTGAGGTCTGTCTTTGAAAATTAATGTTTTATACATTTATTGCTTATATATGTAGTATTGATCAAAATTGCTGGAAATATTTTTTTTGAGATTGGGGGAGAAATCACCAGTCCTTTAGACTCTCCCCAGTGTTGCTAGTGTGTGATCTGAATTTGAGGTTGTATTCTGGATATTTATTTATTTCCCATGTTTCATATTCATATTATAGAATTGTGTATTTATTCTTGCTGTTGTAGGATGCAATATAGCTATGTGTCCCTTTGAGTCATCATCCCTAGGGAATCTGATTCTCTGCTGAGGGAGTCAGTACATCTCAGGGATGCCAGAGATTCTGAGACTTTGAAATGGGCCACCAAGCTGAAATTTACAGAGGTAGGATGTGGGATGATGAGGACCATGTGGCTTTAATAAGCAAAAGACACTTATAGTAGCCCTCGTTTTGTTTGTTCCCTTAATCAGAGCAGGTTGTGTTGTTACGGTAAAGAAACTTAGAGACCTGTCACTCTGATATCAGGATTATTCTGGTCATTTCTTCATTGTTGTGACCACATCTATTTCATAGCAGTTAGTTCTGAGACTCTCAGTGGAGGGAAGGTGTCTTTAAGACCTGAGATGAAAAGATTTCTATATTTTTAGTCATTAGAGCTTTCTTCCCAGGAATTTCAAAGAAAGATACATGCTGCCTTGGTGTCTAAACTTTTGGTGCACACCTGGAATTCTATCCTGTTCCTTGTGTTAAAGGAAAGCAATTCTGTTCATAACCAACATGACAAAGCCAGTAGCATTCATCTCAAATCACCAGACAGCACTTAGAGGAGTCAACATTGAGGATTGTTTTCTAAAATTCATTTCTCTTTCAATGTGTAGTAATGAATTCTGGACCTCTTATGTGTTACTCAAAAACATTGATTCCGCATTAAATATGAGACAATAAAGCAACCAGACAAGTAATTCATACCCACAAAAACATATTAAAGGAAAATAAACTTGAAAAGAAGAAATAAAAATAATTTTATTTGTAGATTCTATTAATTCAATATACCATATCAACAAGAGCAAGGGGAAAACCACTTGATCATAGCAGTAGATATAGAGAAAGATTATCACAAGATTCAACAACCATTTATGATAAAAGCCTGCTTAAAAAGGAGAGAAGTTACGTACTTTTACATAATAAAGTTGTATGTGATAAAACCACAGTCAACAACATAGTCAATGGAGAAAATGGAAAGAATTTCCTCTAAGGTCAGGAACAAGGCAATACTGTATACTCTCATAACTGCTATTTAAAATGATACTGGAGATCTTAGACAAAACAATTAGGCAATAAATATAATAAAAGGAATCCTAATTGGAAAGGAGGAAGAAAAACTATCATTTACAGATGACATGATTATGTACATTGAAAACTAAAAACTGTGAAAACTGATAGAACTCATAAATAAATACAGTGATTGGACTCTACAAAATCAGTGAACAAAAATCCATTACATTTTTATTTGCAAACAATATGCTAGAAAAAAAACAAAATTGAGAAGACCACACTATTTAAAATAGAAGTCAAAAGAATCAAATAGCTGTAATAAACTTAACAAAGGGGGTGAATGACCTGTATAAAGAAAAGTAAAAGAGGAAAATACAAAAAGATAGAAATATATTCCCTGCTCATATTTTGGAAGAATCAACATTGTTAACATGGTCATCTTACCTAAAGCAATATACAGATTTAATGCAATCCCCATTAAAATTCCATAGGTTTATCCAGGTAATAGACCAAAAATATTAACACTTGTATGGAACAGCAAAAGACCCTGAACAGCCAAAGCAATTATCAGAAAAAAAAGTGAGTCACAAGGAATTATATTCTCAGACATTGAGCAATACTTCAAAGTGATAGTCATCAAAATGGCATGGTACAGGAATAATAACAGAGGCACAGATCAGTTAAATAGAAGTGAATTACCAGAAAACAGATTCACTGACATACAGTCAGTTAATCTATGACAAAAGAGCCAAGAGCATTTGACAGAAGAGAGATTTTTCTATAAATGGTGTTGGGACAACTGGAAAACCAAATGCAAAAGAATGAAGCTAGATCACTGTCTAATAACATTCACAAAAACAAATGCGAAATTGTCAGACTTGGACACAAATCTCATGCCATAAAATTCTTAGAAGATAACATAAGAAAACATTCCATAAATATGCTTTAGAGAGCTCTTTGGGCACTCAAATTCAGCATCAAGGGAAACAAAAACAAAAGTAAGTAATCTGGACTACAACAAATTAAAAGGTTTCTTAACAGTGAAAGAAAGCATCACCAAAACAAAAAAGACAGCCTATTAACTGGGAGAAAATATTTGTGTTCCATTATTCTGACAAAAAATTAATATCCAAAATATGCAAAGATAAGAAATTCAATAAAAAATCAGAAGAGGGCTTGGAGAAACATTTTCCTCCCAAGAGGATATAAAGATGGGCAACAGGCACATGAAAGGATATTTCTATTTACTGGCTCTCAGTGAACTGCAAATCAAAGCAACAGTGAGATATCACCATACACCTGAGAGACTGGCCATTATCCAAAAGTCTAGAAACAATAAATGTTGTCTAGGATGTGGAGAAAAATTAAATATGGAAATACTGTATGATCCTACCATCCCACTTCTGAGTACTACTCAAAAGTTTAAGCTATAAAGTCATTCACAGAGATTTATGCACTCCCCATGCTTATTTCAGCCCTATTCACAATAGCTAAGAACTGGTAACTAAGTTCTGAAAGCCTCATGAATTGATAAAGATGTTTTATAACTATATCTATATAATTGAATACTATACAGTCCTTAGAAGAAATGAATCAACATGGATGAATATAGAGGGGATTATGTCAAGTAAAATAAGTCAAAAAAGAAAGATACCAGATGATCGCAATCACAGGTGGAAAATGAATAGACAAAACAAAGGAAGAGATGAAAAAAAAAGCCCTTGGATACTTGAAATAGAACTGAGGTTATCAATAAGGAATGGGATGGTTGTGCATGGGGCAAGTGGTGGAGGAGCCCACTGGACAATGGTAAAGATCACTTGGTGATTTACTGGTCAGGGTGTGTTGACATATATCTGACCAATAGGAAAACTGCATTTATGGTGAACTCATAGATATGAGTTTATTTTCATCTGTAAAAACAATGTTTCTGAAAAATTTTTATTTTGTTGACATTTCATTATATTCAGAAAACCCCATAGATTGTCAGAAAAACTATTGAAAATATATGGTAGAATCTATAATGAAGACACAAAAATCAGTGTTGTTTCTATATACAACCACTGAACAAGAGGAGAGAGAAATCAATAAAGAAATTCTGTTCACTTTTTCCCTAAAAAGGATAAAATACCTTGGGATAATCCTAACAAGGAGGTGGAAAACTTATCAACTGAACAGTGCAACATGTTGGTAAGAGAACTAGAAGATGATTCAAAGATATGAAAAAGTATGAAATGGTCATGGAATTGGAAGTACTTACATAGTTAAAATGGTCTTAATGCAATCACTGTCAAAATTCTGGGATATTTTACAATAAAACAGAAGAAAGAATAATAAAGTTTTATGGAACCATTACATACCTTACATATTCAGATTTCCTTGAGGAAAAAAAGCAAAATGAAGGAATCAGATTCCCTGACTTCAAATTCTACTGCAAAATGATTGTCATTTAAGCAGCATAATTTTAGAATGAGAACAGACACAGAGCAACAGAATAAAATTGAGAACCCAGAAACAAAAGCATAAATATAGGGACATTTAAGGAAAGATTCTTAAAAATATGGACTGGGAAAATTGGACAATCACCTTTAGAAATAAAAGGAAGGAAAGAAGAAGGAAGGATGGAAAAGAAATTAGATCACTTATTGTCATACAAAAATTCATTCAAAAATTATCAAAGAGTTACATGCATTATCTGAATCTATAAAATACACAGAGGAAAACATCAGAAATATGTGCCTTGACATCAACTTCAAAAGTAAACAAATGAGACTAAACTAAAAAAATCTAAACTAAAAACTAAAACTGAAACTAAAACTCAAAACTCAAAACTAAAACTAAACTAAAACTCCAACTAAAACTCAAACTCAAAACTCAAACTGAAACTCAAACTAAAAAAAAAACTTCTGGGGAGTTAATGAAATAATCTTTAAAATGAAAAGGCAGCCTATTGAATTCAAGAAGATATTTACATATTGCATATCAGACCAGAGGTTAATTACAAAATATACGTAAAATACCATGCCCTTATATAATAAAAAGCAAATAAACCCCTTATAAATGGACAGATGATCTGAATAGATAGCTCTCTAAAGAAACAATATAGATGGTGTATAAAAATTCTCTAATTGCTTAACAACATGGAAATGCAAATAATAACTACTCTGAGATATGAATGCACACCAATGATAAAATTATCATCATCACTGGAAATAAATCGTGGCAAGGGTATGGATAAAAATGTTATCTCTTAACACTATTGATAATTTAAAGGAGTGTAAACTCTCTGGAAAACTATGCAAAATTCATCAAAAATATGGAACTCTCATTTGGTCCAGGATTCCTGCTTCTATGTACATGCAAGGAGCATAAAACTGTTAATCAGAAAAAAATATTTGTACACCTGTATTCATAGCAGCACTATTCGCAATTGCCAAACCATAGAAAAATATAAACAGATGATGGGATAAATAAATTGTGATATTAATATTCAAAGTAATCTTACATGAATATTTAAAAAGATGCAATTTTCCCTTTTGAAGAAACCTGGCTGGAACTTGAAGTGATTGTGCTAAGTGAGAATAAAACCAGAATGGAAATATCACTAGACGATTTCACTCACATGTAGAATATAAAGAAACAAAATACAGGTTCATACAAAGCAAGACAAACTCTCTGGATGCGATACTGTTTACTAGAGGGGAGGGAGTGGAAAACAGGAAGGGAAGTGTTAGATGAAGGAATAAAATTGGTGGTGGCTACTACCTAATATCACTAGAACTTTGAGTGTGAATGTTGTGTAATGTGTACATAGATTATGGTGCAAATTTATTATCCTGAATATCATAGAGTAATGCAATCAAAATAAATAATAAAAGCATCCTATGAAAAATATAAATGTTCCATAATTAATTTTTTAAATTGTTGAAATAATAATTTGCATATATTACTTTAAATTAATATTTAAATTAACCTATAATTTTTATTTTTTAAATTGTGGTCACTAGAATTTTTTAAATTTCATATAGTATTCATATGTCTATTTTGTTTTCAGTGTGCTTGTCTGAGTGATTTAGTGGTGATAGTTATCATTTACCTTCATTAAATTAATACTATAAGTTGTGCAAAACCACACAGTTCCTGTAGTTCAGGTATTAGTTCTTATATTAGACACAGTATATTTGCTAGCGCATGTTTGTATGCACATATTATTGATTTGGTAAATGATACATTTTTGTCAAATTTTTTGCACATCAGAGAATGTTAAGAACTATTCAGATTCACATGTGACAAGACAACTTATATTTACAGCTTTACCCCAAACTGTGTTAATCTTCATGCCCTCTGTAACAATACAGCTGGAAGAAGTCCAATCACCTAGATACTCCACAGAATAATCAAATTGACCCCCCAAATTGATGATTGCATGCTTATTTGTCTGGCTGAAAAAAAGAATGTTTAGCATATTGAAAAGTTTTCAGAACAGATTGCTCCAAATTGAGGGAGATAAACTCAGAATCAATATTCAGAGATATGCCACAAAAACAAAGTTTTTAGGAAGCTGCATGCCATTCCAGGGTGACAGGACATTCAAAAGTAAAAAACAAATGATTAAATAATTTTCTCGATGTCAGCGAAAGAAGGATAACATCTGGTAAACATTTTCATGTTATGAAAGCAGCATTGTTTACACCTGGAGCATTGCTTTTAACCTTATAAATTACATAAAAGGTTACTTACTTTGATGAATGTTAGTAACAGGAGAGACATCTATATCAATACAGTATGCAGTGTATGTAGCTCTAAAACTTGGACCATGCAATTCATAGTGTAAAATATTAGACATATCATTGGATATGATGCAACTTGACAATAATTTCGCATCTTATTGTGAAAATTAAAAATGAAATCAAGCTTTTGAAATGAAATTATGCTGCTCAGAATGTAAAATTATATGACATTCAAAAACAAATTTGACCATGGTACTTAGTCTTGATTAGGTACAGAGGAGCTGGTCATGGACACAAACTAACCATATAGCCACATCTGCACATCACAGGCTGGTCTTTCAGAGTCATTGATTCATAAGATCAGTCAAACTAACAATAATCCATGTAAATTGAAAGAAATATATTTAGGATAGAATATAATTAGGACTAGAAAATTTAAACAAAGACATAAATTAATATCTCCAATCTCCATTCATTCATTACTACTGCAGAAGAACACCTAACTTTAAATCACACTTTATATCATATGGGGAATTCTTGTAACCAGTTGCTTGAAGAAGAATATTTCTAAGTATGGTCTCAGATGCTGAGCTCTATAAATGAGAACAATTCTCAGTGATGACAGTTGAAATAGAGGGTCATGAAGAGATGATCTTGGAAAGACAATTGTGGGGGAAATATGTCTATATTGTAACTCTTTGAAAAGTGGACTTTTCATTTACAGCTTGGCTGGAAGAATGGCTCAAGATGAGTGCCACATGTGCTGTGGTCAAAATTTTAACTCATGAAGACATAAAAATGAAAATATTAGAGTCAGGGAGTCCAGATATATGAATATGGAAATACATAATCAGTGGGCAAGAGCTATTAAAATATTTTATTGTCTCCACGTATTATCCATGAAAGAAACATTAAACAATAAATAAGACACAATTTGCCTGTTAATAGACAAAGGTTTTTTTTCATCAGCCTTTTGTATGTTGATATTGTGATCATATGAGTGAGTGTCATTTTAGCAATACATGTAGATGCATCTATGGATGGTCCCAGAAGCATATAATATATTGGTATTACAGAATATGTGTCAGCAATGAGCCCAATCAGAGTTTCAGAGTTGTGGGTATAAAATTATTGATTAAGGACATCAACCAGATGACATGATGATTAACTCACTACAATATTTCCATCTTGGAAAAATCAACTATTCATTATGACAAAATATAAGCATGTTTTTAGAGCTTGCTTATCTTCCATTCAGATACTGTTCATCACATTATCTAAATGATCATGGTCTATTGGATTCATTAGCACATCACAGAGGCAGGGAACTTGACAAGACAGGAAGTAGAAGAGTTTATAAATACAGCGTTGAATGACTGTATTCACTACTGAATGGCACAGAAACTGACAGCTATAAAGAGCATCTGAAAAATATTCCCAAAACTTCAGCACCAGATAAGAGGTAATATTGTGGATGTGGATACCAAAAACTGTTATAGACATGAATCATTAATGCTTTAATGTTGCCATGTACTAACTGGGAAGAATATATAGACCCAGGAACAAGTGTATTTATTTACCATGATTATCATTGATATTCTAGATACTTGCACTTCCTAACTATAAAAAATTATGTTTATATGTACAGTATATATCTAAATTACCCAGGAATATTAAATGATAGGTAACATGGGGATAATAGTAACAGAGTACTTTACATACTTTGCTCACAAGATAAATATATAACAATTACCCAGAAGCAGGATACCGAGAGAATACAGAAGCCTAGTCGTGAGGTTGAGGAGCCTCCAATACTTCAGAGACCAATAAAAGCTGCTTTAAAAAGGAGACCAATAATACACATGCACTGGTGTGATGGAAGCTGACTGGAGACTGAAGCAGATATGGTGTGATCCAATCGAAACAAAGGCTCTGGAAATGAAAGAGTAGTAATATGGAGTCCCATGCACATGGACTAGGTGAAACCCAAAGTGTAAGAGCTGAGGTGCTTCTCATGATCAGGTTTTCCAAAAAGGAAGGCCACAGAGAAAGAGATCTAGAACACACTCCCCCTCAACACTCCCTATGTATCTATACCTTTACAATGAAGTACAGAAAATAGTAGATATATTGCTAAGTGTCACATCTGAACCCCACCAAACATTCAATAACAACGGGGCTACACATATTAACCAGACACACCCAAGCATATTCATGTGAGTGACTTGTCCTTTTGATGCACTGACCTCAAACTTTTGACACAGGAGCAGCCTCTGTGGCACTGCAGCAGCTATCATAAACTAAAAATAATTATAATAAAGCCATAGTAGCACCTGATAGAAAAGTAAAACAGCTCAGTTCTAAAGTGCTTAATCAGATTCTATGAAAATACCAGAATAATTTAATAAGTGTAAACTAATGTAATACTGTGAAAATATAATACTGGACAAGTTTATATCTCAAGGTAATAAAACATCAGACAAATAAAACAACTCTCCAGGAACCAAACTCAAATTTGTGGAAAATTTTATCCCCTTAATATGCATGCATTTAAAATTGCTGTTATGAGGGAACTCAAATATTTACAAAAAACTCAGAGAAGAAAGACAAATGTATAAGAGAAAAATCAGAAAATAATAGCAATTTTACAACGAATAGCATGAGAAGATAGACATTAAAATTAATAAAGT
Organism: Solenodon paradoxus; assembly: GCA_004363575.1. Classification (NCBI taxonomy): domain Eukaryota; kingdom Metazoa; phylum Chordata; class Mammalia; order Eulipotyphla; family Solenodontidae; genus Solenodon; species Solenodon paradoxus. The sequence goes on from RJWH01001577.1 coordinate 176,860, forward strand.
AACAGAGATTCAGGATTTGAAGAACTCATTGAATGAAATAAATTTTTCTATAGTAAGCTGCAGAAGTAGAAAAACTTAATGGAGTAATTAAAAACTGGTATCAAAGAAATGAAACAATGCAGAAATAAATAAATAAGCATCTCTAATAAACATAGATGCAAAAATCCTCAACTAAGTATTATCAGACTGACTCCAACAATATATCAAAAAGATAATCCATTATGATGAAGGTAGATTTATCTTGGTGATGTAAGGTTGGCTAAACATACACAAATCTATTAATGCAACATACATATCAACAAAAGAAAAGAGGAAAATCATATGATAATATAAATAGATGTACAGAGAGCATTTAACAAGATTCACTGTCCATTTATGATAAAAAAAACTTTACTTGAATTTGAGATAGAAGGAATATACCTCAACACTATAATGGCCATGTATAATAAAACAACAGCTAACATCGTAATTAATGGTGAACATCTAAAAATATTTCCTTTATGATCAAGATCAAAACTAGGCTGTCTACTCTCGCCTCTATTATTTAAGATCACAAATCCTAGCCAGAGCAATTAGGCAAGAATGATAAGTAAAAGGAATTCAAATTGTAAAATAAGTAGCAAACATCACTATTTGCATATGACATAATAATATATGTAGAAAATCTCCCAAATCCATTAACTACTAGAATGAATAAATAAAGCAAATGGTAGGCTACAAAATCTCTTTCATTTTTATGTGAAAACAATACAAACAAAAAAATTCCCATTTGCTATGTAAGCAAAAATAATTAACTTGGAATATATCTAGCAAATGAGGTGAGAGATCTATACAATAAATAATTACAAAACCACTTCTTAAAAGAAATATGAGAGATGAAAAGATATTCTATTCTCATGGTTGGGAAGAATCGATATTGTTGAAACGATTCTTTAATCTAAAGCAATAAATAGGTTTAATGTAACTCTAAATAAAATTTCACTGTCACTTTTCAAAGAAATAAAACAAAAAAAATTTTATGAAACAGCAAAAGATCATCATAGTCAGAGAAATCATAAGAAAAAAGAACAAAAATGGCAATATCACACTCCTTGAACTTGAGCTATATTACAAAGTATTAGTGATCAAAACTGTATGATATTGGAATAAAAACAGACACAGATCAGAAGAATAGTCCCGGATCACCAGAAGTAGACTCAGATATATATGGTCAGTTAATTGAAAACAAAGAAGCCAAGAACATATGATAAAGTAAAGTATCTTCAATAATGGTGTTGGGAAAACAGGACTTCCAAAATCAGAAGAATGAATCTAGACCACTCTCAATTACCATACACAAAAATTAATTTAAAATGGATTTGAAACTTCGATGTAAGATTGGAAACCATAAAATACTTATAGTATAACATAGGCAAGCCACTCCAAGACATCAGTCTTTGCAGATTCAAATCCATCAGCAAGGGAAACAAAAAACAAACAAATGGGACTACAACAAACTATGATATTGGAAATAAACTTCACAAAATGTATTCAATTTTTGTTAAAATGGATAATGATAATTATATGCACTGTTGTGATCAATTTTAATAGTATATTTCCATTTATTGCTTTATGCCTTGAGTCAATGAGTCAACAAATGCATACCTAAAAGGCATGGAATTCAGTAATTAATGAAATGAAACAAGTCCCTAACCTCATAAAATCTGTGTTCTGTTGAGAATGACAGTGAACAGTTAAATATTTGAGCAATCAAATATTTCATGTAATTTTAAGTTCTTTGATTAAAAACCCAATGTGGTATAATGAAATGTAATAATGATTATCTGATTGGGGGTGGTAGGAGAAAGCTAGGATCTTTTAGGGAAATGAAAGTGGCTGGAAACTTGTAAGCATTTATGGAAATAGAGACATTTCTACTCTTCCCACCAAAACTGTTTTCTCATTGTCTTGTGTAAAAAACAGAAGCCCTGTATATCTCTATTGAATTGATTTAATAAATGCAGTTATGCTGGATTTTTCATGACAAGTAATAACTTGGACATTTTTGACCTGATTTGGTCCCGTAAATTAGTTTGAATGAGTGACTGAACTTTATAGTTTAAATTCCCTATCTCAAAAAAAGTTAAAAATAATTTAAATATAATAATATAATTCTGAAAAAAGAACTTAGTTCATAGCAACAAATAATTTTTCAAAAAAAGATTTGACTAAATTTAGGTTTAATTCTTACTTATTTTAAAGATTTTCCCATTATAATAGTTTGAGTTACTTTGTCTGAACTTTATGTATGAAACTTTTTATAGAATTACAAAAAATTCCATTTGTCATATCAAATAGCATACTTTATAGTGTTGACACTTTTAAAGTGTTTTTAATTTTAAATAACATGCTTTCTAATGAAGAAGTAACAATTTGCTTTATTAAAACAATTATTTTCATTGGCCTTCTATTGTATTTCTTTAAGTAGGGAACTATACGTGAATTTGCCATATATGAGCATTGTGTAACTCATGATTAGTGAAGATTGCAATGAGTCTAAATGATTCAATTATTATTATTTTATTACCATTATGCTGTAATTTGCATATAAACAAACATTAACATTTATATATTGAGTAAGCTATCATTTCCTTCTACATTAGTGTTTTCTACATACCAATGCAGGCAGCCAGTACTAAAAGGATGATAAATATTATACAGGCTAATATAAAATGGGTGTTGAGAATAATAATAGCCCCTATAACAAATAAGGATGGCATTATGCCTTCTAGGCATAAAAGGGAGGCTACAAGGTGGGAGTGGTATATAAGTAATCCTAGAAGGGCTACAATAAATATCAATGTAATATTTATGAAGATATGGAAATTTGATAATTATAAGAAGACCATGAATTAATGAGTTGAAATCATTTGTTTTGATTAAACTAATTATCATATTCAGTACATTCTGAACTTTTTTGAGTTCATTCATAGGCTAGGTTTTTAGCTAGTTGTGAAATTAGGACAAGTCCTACTGTGATGATTGTATTAGAGTTTTCTGCCTGAAAGGCTCATGGTAGTGGTAGGAGCAGACCAATTTCAAGGTCAAATTGTAGAAAGGTAATTACTACTAGAAAGAATTTCATAGAGAAAAGCAGGCGTGCTGATCCTGCTGGGTCAAAGTCACATTCATAAGGGCTTGATTTTTCTGTGTAGATGTTTAGTTGAGGGAGTCAGAATGCCATTAATACCAGAATTGTGGCTGAGAGGGTATTTATGAGTAGTGAGATTATTAAGTTTATTATTCTTTCTCAGGTTGGACTGAGGCTAATTGATTGGGAGTCAATTGTATTATACTTGATACTAGAAAAATATAGGATCCTCATCAGTAGATTGATACCTATATGAATAGTCGACAATGTCTACAACGTGTCAGTATCATGCTGCTACTTCAAAACCAAAATGATGATTGGATGTAAAGTGGTAATTTAGGTGTCCCATAAAACATACAGTGAGAAAAAAGTAGATCTAATGATGATGTGAAGGCCGTGAAAGCTTGTTATTACAAAGAAAGTAGAACCATATATGCACTCGTAGATGGTAAAAGGGGCTTCATAATATTCTGTTGCTTGTAGCAGGGTGAAGTAGGCCCCTAAAACAATGGTGATAAACAGGACTTGTGCTGTATGTTTGTGATTACCTTCTATTAAGCTATGATGTGCTCAGGTAATTGATACTCCTGAGGTCAAGAGTACAGAAGTGCTCAATAGTGGGACTTCAAAGGGGTTTAGTATGTGGATTCCTGTGAGTGGTCAACATCCTCCGAGTTCAGGTGTAGAGACTAGGCTGGAGTGCTCAAAGGCTCAGAAGAACCCCAAGAAGAAAAATACTTTGAATATAATAAACAGGATTATGCCATATCAGAGCCCTTTTATACAGCTGGGGTGCTGGCCTTGAAATATGCCTTCTCAAACAATATCTCATCATAATTGGTATACCGTTAGTAGATTTGTTATTAGGCCAAAGTGTCAGAGAGTCATTGATTTCAAATGAAATCATATAGCTAGGCCAGAGGTGCTGAGAGGGAACTGGTTAGTGGCCAGGAGCTTGGGTTAACTACATGGTAAGTGTGTTTGGTAGGTCATTATGTGGCATGATGTAAGTATAGGCTTACTAATAGTGTAAAGATGTAGGACTGGATTAAAGCTGTTGAAAATTCAAGGATAGTTAACAGCATCAGGAAGATGAAAGTAATTATGGCGGTAGGTGTGCTAATGCTTATTAGTGCTTGTGCTGCACCCCCGATTAGCACTCCCTGCTCAGGCACCAAATAACAAGTATAATGTGCCAATGTCTTTGTGGTTGGTTGAAAATAATCACCAGTGTAAGAATATGGGTGAAATGGCCGAGATAAGAATTAGACTGTAAATCTAAAGACAGAAGATAGGATCTGCTTTTTACCAAGCCCTGTGGTGGTTACCGTATTAAATTGCAAGTTCAAAGAAGCAGCTTCAATTCTGCCAGCTGGCTTATCCTGTCTTTTTCTTTCTTTCCTTTTTGTAAGGAGGAAGAAGTTGATTGAAGCCCGTTGTATAGAGTGTTTAGTTGTTAATTAAAGTTTCCTGGGATGATAGACCACCAATCCTGTAAGTATTTAGCTTAATTAAAGTGTTTGATTTGCATCCAATTGATGTCAGATGGAGTGTTTCAATTCTTATTTATTGGAATTAAGTAGATATTACTTGTTTACAGCTTTGAAGGCTCTTGGTCTGCTTAATCTAAATTCCTAGTTTAGTGTTGAGATGATGGGGGTGATTGGGAGTATCAGTGCAGATAGGATGGGTGGTGCTGGCAGTAGCATTTTTTTTGTATTTTCAAATTTTCATTTTATTTGTTGATGGGAAGGCGCTTAGTGCTGTGGAGTATGTTAGGCATATATTGAAGGGGAGATTTAGTAAAGCAGTGATAACCATAAATGTCGGTGAGATTATACTTTCATTTTTGTTAGTTCTTGAATGATTATTCATTTGGGCATAAATCCTGATAGCGGGGGTAGGCCTTCTAGTGATAGCAGTAATGTAAGGGTAAGGGTTGCAATGACTGGGTTTTTGTTTCATGTGTGGAATAGTGCAAGGGTTAAGTTGCTGAGTGAGTTATAAAAAACATAAATATAGTTGTGAATATGATTAAATATATTATTAGATTGAGAACGGTTAGGGAAGGACTGTAAATTGGAAGAGCTTTTATTCATCCTGTATAAGAAATTGATGAGTATGCTATGATTTTGCGTAGTTAGGCTTGGTTTAGTACTTCTCAGCTTCCAAGTAGGATGGAGACTAAAGAGATATTTAGTAGGAGGTCTCAGTCTGTTGAGTGGTAAGTTTGGTGAAGGATTGACAGTGGGGCTAATTTTTGTCATTTTAATAAGAGTACGCCTGAAGTGAAAGGGAGATAATCTTTTTATTGTTAGGGTGATTGTTATTATTAAGCATTACAGTAGGTTATATATTTTGGTTATAGTTCAGTGTCCTGAGTATATAAGGTTGATGGAAACAGCTAGTATTAGTATTATTTAAGTGATGACTTGTGTTAAGAAATATTTAATGATACATTAGTGATTGGGGAGAGTGATTTTTTAATTAGGATGGGAATAATTGCTAACATATTTATTTCATACCTGATTCAAACTATTAATCAACATGAACTTGTTATTACGATTACAGAGAGTGATTTTAATAAGAGGGTTGTTTAGTCCATGAGCCAACATTTTTGGGGTATTGACACGATAGCTTAATTAGCTGACCTTACTTAGGATATGGTGTAAATATGGTAGCACAGAGATTTTTGAATTATCAGGCATAGGTTCAATTCAATTCCTATGATTCTAGAAATAAGGGAATTTTAATGTCCATTATTTACTCTATCAAAGTACCTCTTTTATCAGACATATTTCTTATCTTTGAGAGGCAGATGCTTGCTAGGAAAATGGGGAAAGATACATGTCATATGCATAAATCTCGTGTTGGAAGTAAGTTTTTTCACGGTAAGTGTATTAGTTGGTCATTTTGGATTCCGGGCTGGATTCTCAGATTCATAGGAGAGTTGTGGTGAGTATGAGTTTTTAATATTTGTGGTGAACAATTTTGGTCTGTGGGGGCTGTGAAATGTGCCTAAAGTAGAATCGTTTTGAGTGTGTTTATCATGATGATGTTAGCATATCCAGCTAAGGAAAAATGAGCAAAAGGTCCAACTGCATAGTCTATGTTGAAGCCAGAGACTAGTGACTAGTTCTGCTTCCCCTTCTATGAAATTGAAAGGAGCCTGGTTGGCTGTTGAAAGTGTAGAAATAACTCATGACTAGGGGTCAAGAAGAAAGAATAAATCAGATATATTCTTTTGTGGTAATAAGGGTTATGATTGGGAATGAACCATTTATTAGCAGTAATGATCAAATAATTGTTAGTGTTTGAGATGGTGCGACAGCTTATAGGGCCCCAATTAGTGTATATTTTGAGTTTAAAGCTCAGCCACATCATAGGATAAAATATACTGCTAGCCTTGATATAGCTAGTATAAGTAGGATTCTTAGATTTATGTTCATCAGTGGATGTGGTATGGGTAGTGGCATTCTTACAGTTAATGTTAAGGCTAGGGCTAGAATAAGAGCTATAATGAATTTGAATGCTGATGAGGAAAGTGGTCATAGGGGTTCTTTAATAAATAGTTTTACTGCATTGGCAGTTGGTTGTAATAGTCCATATGGGCCTACAGTGTTAGGTCCCTTTCCTAGTTGCATGTACCCTAGTATTTTTCGTTCAATTAGCGTTAGGAATGGTATGACCAGTAGGATGGAAACAACTACTAGTAGTAGGTTTATTATAAACACGTTGTTGAGGAGAGGGGTGAACCTCTGGTAATAAAAGCATAAGCTTTATGTAATTTCTGGGCTCTATCACCCCAATGAAACCCTGTTCTAGGGTGGTAATTTGAAATAAATTAACTTTATTGAGATGGGATCATATATGAATTTGAAGGCACTTTTGTGAAGTAGGCTTTATTTCTATTGTACTTTCATACTGAGAGAATATTAAATAGAAACCGACCTGGATTACTCCAGTCTGAACTCAGGCATCACATAGGACTTTAATTTTTGAACAAACGAACCCTTAATAGCGGGTGCACTATTGGAATGTCCTGATCCAATATGGAGGTTGAAAACCCTATTGTTGATAGGGACTCCTGAATAGGATTGTGCTGTTATCCCTAGGGTAACTTATTCCACCCATTGATCAGATATTTGGATCAGAATGTGATAAGCATTTTAACTTGTGTGTCTAGATTTTATCACTCAGGGTTTTTTATGCTCCGAGGTCACCCCAACCGAAATTGTTAGCCTAGAGTATTAGCTTTTTAGTCCTGTTGGATTATACTTTCTATTTGCAGACAAGTTAACTAAAACTCCATAAGGTCTTCTATTTTTTCATCATTGCCTCTTCACAGGGAAGTCAATTTCACCGATTTGAAGTGAAAGACAGCTAAACCCTCGTGAAGTCATTCATGCAAGTCCTTATTCAGGGAACAAATGATTATGCTACCTTTGCATGGTCAGGATGCCTTGGCCATTAAACAATATTCTGTCCCTAAAGAGCTGTACCTCTCTTTAGGTTAACATTCAAATTTACATTTGAATGTTGTTTGTTTAGGTAAATTTAAAGTAGAACTTAAATTCTGTTCAGGACAACCAGCTATCACCAGGCTCCACAGGCTTTTCAACAGTACCCGGGTACCTGTAAATCTCACTATTTTGCCACACAGATGAGTTAGTTCCTTTAATGTTTAAAGGTAGCTCATCTGGTTTCAGGTTCTTTAACTTAAATTCTCTTTGCTAAAGTATGTCTAGTTAAGTCATTATGCAAAAGGTAAAAAGGTGTAATCTTTGCTGTTTTGTACTGTGAATATTCTTTCAGTCATGCCCTTATGGTATTTTCTCTACAGTGTGAAGTAAAATTTCTATCTCCTATGTTAATAAGGGTGGTTAAATGTTTTTTGTTATATGTTGTAACTCATTTGGAAGCATTACTGTTTATTGTCTTGGTTAGCTTTGGCTCAAAGCGTTCTTTTAATAGAAGTCTCCTGAGTGTAAGTAAGGTGCTTTAGTTTAAAGCTACACTTTGGTTAATCCAAGAACATTCCAGTATGCTTACCTTGTGATGAATTATCTCCTCTTATATTTGTTGCATATATATATATATATATATATATAGAGAGAGAGAGAGAGAGAGAGAGAGAGAGAGAGATGGCTCAAATATTTGAGGCAGGTGATGGGCAGTGTGTGCTTTATGGCCTAATTCAATTAAGCTCTCTTTTCTTGGTTTACTACCAAATCCTCTTTCAGTCTTTAATTTCATAATGACCTTCACATAATATTCTTTAGTTTCCAGACCATTGGCTACACCTTGACCTAATGTTTTTATGTCTGTCCTTGTGCTAGCTTCAATTCCTTTTTAGGGTTTGCTGAAGAGGGTCATGTATGCTCTGAATTACTAGGTCGGTGAGGTTTATCGGGATTTGTAGATTACACAAGAGGATCCTTTAGGGGGATATAAAGCACCGCCAAGTTCTTTGAGTTTTAAATGATGGTTAGTAGTATCCTGGCAAACAATTTTTAATAAATTGTTTGTTTAGGGTTAAGCATAGTGGGTTATCTAATCCCAGTTTTGGTTTTAGCTATCATCTATTTCAGAATGTTTAAAGTAACTTACTTAGTCTATTTTTATGCTAACTAGGGATTTTCACATCTTAGGGCTTATCTTTATTTGTGTAAAAAAATCTTGAATATTCTTTATGCAGGCATTTGTTATTTTGAGTCAATCATGTGACCATGGTGGCTGATACGAAATTTATCAACCCTTGGATGATAGCATATTTTATCACTTTTATCACCACTGTTTCCCATGGAGGTGTGGCAAAGCAAGGCGCTGTAAGTTACAGTACTTTGTGTGCTTGATACCTGTTCCTATTAACTAAATTTGGTCTACAGGGCATTCTCACTGGGGCGTGGATTCTTGCAAATACTTGCAAGTCGTTATAAACTAATAAAAAAGACCGGGACCAAGGCTTTGAGTGTCTATGGGATAGTTCTGTCTAGGCATTTTCAGCACCTTGCTTTAAGTTTAAGCTACATAAACAGGCAGGGTGATGTTTTGGTGTAAGGGGGGTGTTTGGGTGAACAGGGTGTGGTGCTTGTGTGTGTTTATCTTGGCCTGTGATTTTTTTTAAATGAGCATTGTAAGTATACACAAGAATAAATTGGTGGGAGCAGGTGTATTAGGACTATGGAAATTTGTTGATGTTATGTGACTTAAAATGTTTTGTGTGTAGCTGTTACATAAAATTTTGTTTTGGGGGTTTGGTAATGCTAGTAGTTGGGATGTTTTAATGGGAGTAAGGCGGTTTGTTCAGAAATTTATATTGGTAGTTAGCATGTATGCGGTATGCCTAATATGAATGCATAATGTGCATGTGTAATGCATGTGTCCCATGACCATTGATTTAATTACAGCTCAGATAAAATACTAGAAGATAATGTTCAATTTAAGCCCACCTACAATTTAATTGACTGCATCAGGGCCTTTGACAGCCATAGCTCTATGACAGCATCCCAAAACATAAAAAAGACCAAGGGCATGACACCAGTTATGTGTCAGCATGGGCTTATTAGACATTAATCCATGGAGATGTCTTAGTTAAGGGGAATGAGTTGGTGATTTTAAGTAGGATGGCCCTAACGTGAGAACTGGATGTCAGCTATAGATGATAATTACTACCCCCATGAGTTATGTGCCTGCAGAGAGAAAAGGGATACTGTTTTTAAGGGTTTCTGGTTTCTTGGAGGCAAGTAGGTTGAGATTAAATAAAGGGTGTGAGATGCATGTTGGCTAGAAATGATTTGACTCAATGGGGTATGTATAATAAAACATATAATGTACTATGTACTGTAATGCATATTGTGTACTACTTATATGCATGGGACAAATAATGTTAGTATGATATATGTATTATGTGTTATATACTTACAACATGTTATGTACTGACATATATATGTATGGGGTAAATAATGTTATGTATGCTATACATATTATATGTAAATGTACTTATATTACGTACAAGCTTATATGCATGGGGTAAATAATATGCACGTTTACATAAATTATTGAAAATTTGGGTGTGTGCAGAATTATATGTTTTAAGTGGGAGTATATAAGTATGTTACAGGAAGTAGTTTAATATAGGATATCAGCTTTGGGTGTTGATGGTGGAGTTGTAACTTTTTCCTTCAGTGCGTTAGGGAGGGTTTTTTCTCCTTTTTTGGTTTACAAGACCAGTGTAATATTATGAATATATTATGAAGGTTTTTCATTTTTGGAAATTATTTTCTGGTAGGCTTTCCAGGGTTATAAATATGAGAATAAGGAGAACATAATATAGATGCTAGTTGTCCGATAATGATGAATGGGTATTCAACCTGTTGACCTTCCATTCATGTTACTACTAGTAGATCTGCAACTAAGAGTCAGAAGAAGCATTGGCTTAGAGGGAAGAATATTGTGTTTCCTTGTTTGGATGTGCGGAGCAGGGGGATGGCAATTAGGATTAGGATAGATGCCATTAGGGCCACTACAGCTCCTAATATATTGGGATTTATCATAGGAAGGCATAGGCAAATAAGAAATATTATTCTGGCTTAAATGGGGAGGTATGTTGAGGGGGTTTGCTGGGATGTATTTATCTGGGTCTCTTATGAGAATAGAATATGAAGGGCTAGGAGTAGGATAAGTAGTAGGACTCCTAAAATATCTTTAATTGTGTAATAGGGTGAAAGGGAATTTTGTCCATGTCTGATACGATACTGGAAGTTGTTAGATCTTGTTTCCTAGAGAAATAAGAGATACACTCTGGCTAGTGCTGCTATGATGAATGGTAAGCTGAAGTGGTATGCCAAGAAGTGAGTGTTACTTTGTCTATGGAGAAGCCTCTTCAGAGTCATTGGACAAGGTCTTTGCCGATGTAAGGGATGGCCAATAGTATGTTCATGATTACTGTGGCAGCTCAGAATGGGATTTGTCCTCAAGGGACAACATATCCTATGAATGCAGTGGCTATTTCTGCAAAGGGAAGAATTACACCAATGTTTCATGTGTCTGTAAACTTGTATGATCCAGTAATAGGTGCCCCATCCACCATGCAGGAACAGGCAGATAAAGAATATTGATGCACCATTGGTATGTAAATATCGAATCAGTCACCCATAGCTTACGTCTCTACAGATGTGGGTAATGGATGAGGAGGTGATTATTGTATCTGATGTATAGTGTATCACTAGGAATAGGCCTGTGAGAATTTGTAGGATAAGGCACACACCCAGCAGGGAACCAAAGTTCCATCAGGAGAAAATATTTAAAGGAGCAGGTAGGTTGTTAAAGGAGCTGTTGATAAGTTTGATTAATGGGTAAGGGTTTGGATGTCGGTCATTATTATTCTTACAGTTGAATTATAATGGTGGTTTTTATGTCATTAGTCATGGCTAGATTCCATGTGAGAATACTATTTTTGTGATTGGTTAGCTTTGTTAGCTTTTCATCTAAACCTTCTATTTATGGAGGGGTGGGTCTAATTATTAGTGGTGGGGTTGGGTGTGACATTATGTTAAACTATGGTTTTAGGTTTGATAATATTTTTAATTTATTTGGTTATACAGCTCTATGGCTATTGAGGAGTATCTGGAGGTTTGAATTTCAAGTTGGACAGTAGTAGGTGTTTTTGTTTTTGGTCTGACAACAGAGTTATTAGTGGGATATGTTATGAAGGAAAGAGAGTTGGAGATTGTGTTAAATTTTAATGGGTAAGGGGGTTGGATCATTTATGACATGGGGGATTCAGGTTTTATACTGAGAAGGCACTAGGGATTGCTGCTTTGTAGAGCTATGGGACTTGATTAGTTATTGTAACTGGAAGATCATTGGTTTTTGGAGTGTTAGTGGTTATTGAAATTACTCATGGAATTAATTAAAATTATTGCTACTCCTAGTGAAATGAGGAAGAAGAGGAAATATAGTTTAATGAGGTCTTTGTGGTTAGAAGTAGTGGTAGAGAGTTTTTCTTGGAATTGTGAGATTTTTGCTAAGACATTCTGGTTAGGTGAGATCTAGTAGTATGGTTGCTGATTTTTGACTTGTGTGGCTGGCTCAAAGAAGGAATCAATGTGTAATATTTGAGAAATAGCCTAGGATGTTCGAGAATATGTACATGTATGATGTGTGTTTGAATTTGAGGTTTTGCATTATTTAAGTTCTGTTGCTAGAGCAAAACCTGAAATTGTAATAACAAGGGCTGTGAGTTTTAGGTACAATGGCATTGTTACTTGGGGGATGGTTGTTGGAGAGAGATTGTTGGAGAGTAGGAATCCCAGGAAAATGCTTCCAAGAAGGTGTTTGATTGAATTAGTCAGCACTGGGTTATTTTCATTAATGAAGCCTAGTGGAAATCCTGGTGGTCCAAGGAGTGCGAAGTAAATGATTCATGTGCTGTACGCAGTGGTCAGGGTGGTAGTGATTATAATAATAATAATGAGGGCTCAGGTGTTGGTATTCAAGGTGTTGGCATTTTCTATGATGAGGTATCTTGAGTAGAAACTGGTTAAAAATGGAATTCCTGTTAGTGCAAGGATTCCAGTGATCAGTGCTGTTGTGGTAAGGGGCATTGCTTTAAACAGGCCCCCTGTTTTACAGCTATCCTAGTCCTCTGCCAGGCTGTGAATAATAGAACTGGAGCGAAGGAAGAGTAAAGCTTTGAGGAAAGTGTGAGTACAAAGGTTAAGGAATGCCAGGCAGGATTGATTAATTCCAATAGTTACTAGTTGGCTTGAGGTACAGAAAACCACAATTATTTTGATGTCGTTTTGGGTGAGGGTACAGATTGCTGTGACTAGTGTGGTAAACGGCCCCAAAGCATAGTGTTATTATTTGAATTAGAGGGTTGTTTTCTATTAAGGGGTGAAATTGGGTAAATAGAAACATATCCCTTATGACCATAGTACTAGAGTAGAGTCGGGCCAAAACAGGGGTTGGACCTTCTATTTGTGAGGGGACTCAGGGGTGGAGTTCAAATCGGGCCTGTCTGTCAGTTACTGTAAGGAGGAGGCTTGATAGTGGTAGATTTTGGTGGTTTAGCTGTGTTATAAAGTTTGTTGAAGTGCTCATGAGTCGAAGCATGTTAAGAATCAGGCTATAGAAAAACCTAACATCCCCGACGTGTTTCTACAAGATTGCTTGGAGGGTAGTGGTGTCTGCATCTGCTTGTCCATGTCACCAAACGATTAGGAGAAAGGACATGATGCCCAACTTGCTCTCAGCCAATCATTGTTGAAGGAGGTTGCTGGTGATAACTAAGGTTATTACCGTGATTTAAAATATTTAAGATATTTTAAAATTGGTCAATAAAAGGGTCTGAATTCATATACCATATTGAAAATTCTATAGCTGACCTTGTAATGAATAGTGCTGCTGGTATAAATGAGTAAGAAGTAATCTATTTTGAAACTTATAGTTACCTAGTTTGAATAGTAATCCAGGGCCAGTTTGACATGATAGCTTGTCCGTAGCTAATGTATAACTATTAGTGTGGGAAATAGGCTAATAATGAAGGCATAGAAAACAGCAGTTTTAACATATTTTGGGTATAGGCTTGTTGAATATACTGTTGTTTGAGTTAGTAGAACTGGTATAATTAGAACAATTAGTCTAATGAGTATAGGCAAGGTGAATGTATTTATTGCTTTTATTTGGAATTGTACTGATATTTGACTCTTAAGACCAACGGACACCTCCTATCCTTTAAAAGTGTGAAAAAGCCATACTGTTAGGCATGGAAGCATGAGTTAGCAGCTCTTGAATGCTTTTTCAGTAGGTAAGAACTTATAGACTTCTATTATCAGGCTCACAATTTGATGTTTTTATTAGACTATACTTACAGTACAGGTATCCTAAGATTAATTTAGGGTTAAGGTTTAGTAGGAGGAGGAGCACGAGGTGAAGGGTGATTAAGCTATTCTCTCCTGTTAAGGATAGTTTGATGGGTGCATTTGCCTCATTGAGTTGTAATTAGTATGTGTACTGTATACAGAGCCATGGTTACTGCATGAAGGCCCATAAGTATTATTGTTAGGTGGGATCAAGACAATATTAACACTACTACAAATAATTCCCCAATCAGGTTAATTGAAGGAGGTAAAGCCAGGTTAGACAAGCTGCTAGTAATTACCATGCTGCTATAATTTGTAAAATGTTTGCAACCCTCAAGCCAGGATTGTAGTTCAAAGGTGGGTTCATTTGTAATTAGAATTAGTATTAGCTAGACAGAATTGGGTGGATGAGGTTAAGCCGTGGGAAAAATAGCTGTAGTGCCTATGACACTTCAAGGTGTTTGGATTATACAGCTACAATTACTAATGCTATGTGACTTATGGAGGAGTAGGCAATCAATGATTTTAGGTGTGTTTGGCACAAGCAAATAGAGCTAGTTATTATTCCTCAGAGGGATAATATAAGGTAAAGGTAGGCTATGTGGATAGTTAGCAGGTTTAGTAATAGGGTTAGCATATCATTCCATAATCCCCTAGTTTTAGTAGTACTGCCAGTACTACTGATCTGGCGACAGGGGTCTCTACACGTCCTTTGGGTAATCAAAGATGTAAGCCACAGACTGCATCTAAGACTTGAAACACATATTGGCTTTCCAAGTTAAATGCATTTCATAGTTGGAATAGAAATTATATTTCATTTGCTCATTTTGGGCAAGCAAAGTGTTGAAGGCCTTTGGACAAGACTATGTGACAATACCAATTAACTATTGTAGCATAAAATCATGACAGGCAAAGAATCAGAATCCCACTATTTCTAAGTAGTACAGAAAAATGATTTCATCTTTTTGTCAGGCCATAAAGAAGCATGAGTAGTAAAAATTAAAACTATACAGGTAAATACTCCAAAAATTAAAGTAAGGTGAGTAGTCATTCATCCTTCACCTTTTTCTTTGCCCTGAAAAGTAAGCGAAGATAAGTTAGAACTTCACAAAGTATTTGGAAGTATTAGTTCCTGGATAATGCCATTATTTTAGGTGTGTGTATTCCTGGGTGCTCTCAGACTCTCTGGAAGCCGTAAATTGCTATTAGAACCTTGGATTCATGTTCTTAGAAAGACCTATTAATAGGCCAATACACACATATAGGGTATTCAAAGTTTAACTTCCATCAATTTTGCCAAAGACTGAGTGGCCAGAAATATTTCATATGACCTGGTCCATCATGGATAAATTTGAATTTCTGGGTGCCAATTTTTTCTAGGATTATTTTTTAAATTTTATTCGAGTAACAATATATAATAACATTAACTAGGTTTAAAATGTACACGATTGGAATTTCCATTCTCAATATTTGTGGAATCTTCACACTGCTTTTCATTAAAATTGCATCAATTTATACTCTGACAAGCAGCATACAGTGTTACTTTTTCTCTACAATCTCACCAAAGCTTGTTTCCATCTTTTGGAAAATAGTCATTCTTACAGATGAGGTGATAATCTCAGTTATTTTGGTTTGCATTTCTCTAATATTAAGAGAGGTGGAAAATCTTTTGACATGCCTGTTGACTCTAAGTCTTCTTATGAGAGAAATAGTCAATCAAGTTCTAGTGATTGTGGAAAAGACTTAGACTCAGATTGCTAACATTGACAAAAGGAAGTATCTGGTTCCATCTACCGTCACTGTGGCTCAGTTCATGTGGATCATCAGGAAAAAGATCCCATTTCCTCCTGAAAAGACAATCTTCCTGTTGGTGGATATGACAGACCTGCCATCCTGCCTAACTATGGGATGGCTTTATGAGAAAGAAAATATGAAGATGATTTGTGTATGTGGCCTACAGAAGAGAAAACACTTTTGACTTCTGAGAGCTAGCCAAGGCCTAGGGGCACTGGTTTTGCTTGTGTATCTTGTAAACAGTCAGGACTTCCATGCTGTTAGTGCTGATGTAACTGGATTTATTTCTTAAATATTTGAATATTTCGTTGCTGTAGGCTAGTGAATTATCAGAGTTTTAGTTTTTTTCTTTTTGTGCACTATCCTTATGGTTATATGCTATAAATTATTCCTCTAGGAATCAAAGTTAATGAAGATTTTTCCATATTGAAGTGAATTAGGAGAGTTAAAGTGAAAGGGAGGGTGATGTTACATTTATTCTGGATTATTTTTTAAGTTCTAAATGGCTAAGTATTAAAAAAGCATTCAGATGAAATCCTTAAGATTCAGAATACTTGCTTTAAAAGATTTTGCCAGTCACCAAGTATGTTGACTGAGCTAATCTGTTCCACTTTCTGAAACTATTAGGGTAAATAATAATAAAATGTCCTCTTAACAAAATTAAAGTGTACTTATTATGAATACAGTACATTAGAACAATGCAAAGGGAAGTATTATTCACATTATAAAAGTAGTATAAGTAGGTGACATTAAGTTTTTGATTGCTAAAGTATCCATTTCAGAAGACTTCTTTGTGGAAAAAACATATTGCTCATTGACAAAGCTTCTAGAAATTAAGGAACTATGTCACTGAAACTACTAAGTACTCTTTTCAGAAAACCCTGGGTAACCTAGATCACTGAATACTTTTAGTGAACCTGGCTTCAGTATCCTGAAATATTATTGCTTATTCTCTTTAAAGTATGCTTCAATGTTGGCAATAATGAGTGTCCTGATGAAACCCAAGACACTCCAACCTTGGACCCTAAGAAAGCTGGAGCCCAGTCCACCAACCCCTACTACATTTCTGTGCTTCATTCTTGCATGCGCTATTCCATTTCCAGGAATTATGAATAATAAATCTGGATCCTCAAATTTCCCTGATGAATTCTGCTGTAGTGCATCTTGAAAACATATTAAGAACTTGTATTTCTGGATCAAAGACTGGCCCAATCACAACATTAGTTCTTATGGGGAAAATGTCCGTGAGGCCTGCTCTGACTTATATGGGTCTGGTTGACTGCCCATATCCCACACCCATAACATCATTGTTTTATACTGGGACTAACACAGTAAACATGCTCTGAAGAGGTAGACTGCAAATAAGTTTTTAAAGCTTTTGAAAAAATTGAATTGTTAATTGCATTCTCATTCATTTGGGTGTCTCTAAGGTGATTTACATTTTCCAGCCCAAATGTTTAATAATACATGCTGCAAAGGAGGTAAAATGTGAACAAAATTAAGAAGGAATGTTCAAAGATTTATTTCATTATGCAATACACATTGCCTGCTTTAATTATCTGTTTTTAAAAACTTTCAAATATTTAGTTTTGTTATGATTCACACTATACTTCCTAAATAAAAGTGAGCAGTCATAGTTTTTAATACTGTAAAAGTTACAAGATCAGCAGTTAACCAGAATCTTGAGGGTCAATAAGGATTTTTGTTTCCTAGGAAAGGTTCTTAAATAGGCATGTTCCTCTGTAATTAAAGTCAGGGGACTGAATTACTTATGGAGATAACTATTTAAGGCTCATGTTACCATAGGAGAGACCAGTTTCTGTGTATGTGGGTCACGTCGCCTGAGTCTGCTGCTGACCTTATTTTAAGTACAGAAAGGGAATATTTCATGTAGCTAGATTGAGAGTGAGTATTGTCTGGAGTACAAAGATCTTCAAATTTATTCAGTGAATCTAAGCCTTGATCGACACCTGTGAGTATAACACATAAGATAAAGTCTTCTATTTTGAGAATCTGCTAGCTCATCCACTGACTTTAAATGTTTTTGGTGATAAAAAATGAGATAATGTGTATGAAAATTTGGGGAACACTTCACTGAATTATAAAAGTGTAAATCTTCTTTCACCTACTTACTAAAATTATTTTTATGACATCACCATAGATGTGCAGTTTCTTTTTATTAGCCTGTAAATATCATACCTTCTCACATCCTGAACTATCTCCTTTATTCTAGGATAAAGGGATAAAAAAGATTCATTTTCTTTAATAAATGATTTATTTTTAAACTATTAAAATATTTATTGAATGTTTTATGAGAAATATACACACATTCCTGTTGATAGGCTATCTCAAAGTGACTTTATAGAAACAATCATATATCAAGTTGACTTTAGTATATCACTTTAAAACAGACTTAAGAAAATCAAGATCTAAAAGATTCCTTAGACACCATGCAGGGAAAAATTTTTAGTTTATAAATTTTTTTGGGAAGTGATGACTCAAAAAGGTCCTCAATTTCTTATTGAAGATCTAAATAATTCATAAGATACAGCAATTAGTAAAATTTTTATTGCAGAAAAGGTAAAGAAAAGGAGAACTCAATGGACTTTGATTTAGCTAAATTTCGCAGTACTTAAAATACTTTAAATACTGTATTTAAACTATAAGATCTGGAAATATGTCATCTTCTGGGATGTTTGGATGAAAATATTCAAGCTTGCCAAACATGACAGGGTCTAGTGAAAGGCTGGACCCAATATGTCTGGCATCCTCCCAAATCTGTTTCTACTCAGATTCCTCCAGTGGTCTGTGGTTTATGTTTTCTCTCTTTTTCTCCCTTCCATTAATTTTTCAAAATCTCTAAATATCACAGGATTTCGTTCTGTCCTCAACATTTTCCTTGCCTGTCCATTTTCAGCTCTACTTTGTCACTTTTTTCTCATAAACCTCATCTCTTCATACAGTTACTTTTGCTCTCAGGTCACTTCTATTCTTCCAAAGTAACAAAAATATTTCCTCAATCTTACTATCCATTTTCCATTAACAACTAGCATGAAAGAATATTGAAGGATTAAAATTATCTAGTTAGTGCCTAGGATGTGAGAATTTTATGAATTTGTATTTAATTGTGAACATAGAATCCCATTTTTCAAATAAAAGAATAAAAATTGGTGCTTCTTTATGTCGACTTGGCATTAATATATTAGTTACATATATATTAAATGGTTATCAATATTTTGACATATCACAGGTAACTTGGATTCTCTCAAAACATTAATCATTATTATAGGTGAAAATAGTACATAGTAGTTATATTAATAAATGAATATGTTATTTAGAAAGAATTATTTTATGGTTTCAATATTTGTAACTAAGTGTCCCATTCTTTGAGGCATTCATGTATGTCTTAATGTTATAAATAGGAATAAATTTTTTATCTTAAATATTCACACACCATTGTAATTCCTGGAAAATAAATAAGGCCTGTTATTTTCATGTCATTATGAAACAAGCAGAAGGTCTCTTTCATTTATGTTGTTAACCTAGATTTCAGCCATTAACCTTAATCAATAAAAGTTCATTTTGGATATCTACACATAGCTAGTATACTTCCTAGGGAAAATGTCTGCAACAAGCATATTTCAAACTAATTTTTCCATCTTTAATAGAATTTCGTGATATACATTTAACATGTAATTTATGGAGCAATTATCAGGAATCTGTTCTGTCATTATATGTAATGTGTGTATAGAGAGATCTTCATGTACAAATAACTGCTGTATATACGAAATAGAAAAAATTGATGTATATGCATATATATGCCATTTCTCACAGATGAGTCAAGGGCAAAATATGTATTTGTATTTCTTCTTAATTTATTCAAATTTAAAAACTATTTGAAAATTACTACTCGCTTAGAATTTTAATACATGAAATAAAATAAAGGTTCTAAGCATAAACACTTAAATGGTAAATAATCTAGTTAGTAGATATGCACTGTCAAAGAGCATGATTTCATGTGCCAAAACACATATTTTTAAAAAGCTGAATTATAAATAAGACCATGAGAAAATAAAGGGGAAAAATAAATTACATCAATTTAAAATTTGAGGTCTGGAAGTCCAGAAGAATTTTTGTGGCAGTGATGTATATATATCAGGCAGGGAGAAAAAGTGTTGATATTGCTTTGAATTAAATTGACTTTTTGTATTTATAATTAGAGACTCTAGGAAAAAATGTCTATGATATTATATTTTAGGAGAAAGATTAAAGGTGGGAAATAAAGCCAGGGGTTATCTAGCAGAGGGGAGGATGCATGACAGTGCTCATCAGCACGAGAATACTGGTAGTGGGTGAGGTATGATATACACATTGACTGAAGCGTGAATCTTTTCCTGATAGTTACATATTTCTGTAAAATAAAATAACACTAAATTTAAAAAAGCAAAAAATGGTAAACAAACAATAAAAATTAATATACTTTTACAAATACCTCATGTTTGGTTGGTTATATTTATAACCAGTTCTCTTCTCCCTCCACTATCGCTGCCTACGCTACACCTGGTCTCCATGGATGCTTTCTCCCTGGTCATCCTACTTGCAGACATTATTTACCTACTATACGGAAACAGCTCAGAGATTTAATGAATGCAAAATCAATTCACATCACTGCCACAGTCACACTTAACAACTGAGAATATCCCCTGTTTACAGAAAGAGAAGTAGGCAGGAATTAAGGAGAGTAGACAGGCAGACAGGAAGAGAGAGAAGCATTCATTTTATTTACTTTTATGTCATTGTTCCTCTTTGTTGTCCTCCCCTTTTCCCTGCCTTCACTTGAAGGGGGTCCCTGGGAACTACGTGGCTTTTGTGATCTTAGCACCAGGGTGCAACACAAATAACCTTTTGATCATTGTTTAATTAAAAGCAGTTGAACTTTGCTATTATGACTCCCTATGATCTCACTCTCATACATATGCAACAAAGTCATTCTTTTTTTCAGGAAATGTACAGACAGGAAGGAAGGAAGGAGGAAGAAGCATTTTATTTTTTTTGTTGTTCATCCTGATTGTTCCCTTGACCTGGTAGGTCTTGGGCTTTACCTAGATTACACTGTCAGGAGGCTGTGGACTTATCCACTAAACCACTAGGGCATGTCTCCAGGTTCATTATTTTTCATTTAAAAATTATTTTTGTGTTTTAAGGAAAGATGTAGGCAGGAATGAAGGAGAGAAAAAATTCAGGCAGAAAGTGAGAAAAAGATGAAACACTTTATTTTTACTTAGTTGTTCACATTAGTTGTCTCCCAACTCAGTCCCACCCAACCCAAACCCATGAGTGTGTGGCATGTGTTCCTTAAGAGGTGACTGACCTAACTGTTCCTCCACCAGGGCACATATCCAGACTCATTCTTGATGTGCTGTCCATAACCCATTCAAGTACATTCAGGGTCTACTCATCTTGAACTTTAATTGGTTGGGAAATTTTTACAGTCATAGTTTTACTGCTCCTTCAGTCCCCAAAATAGTACATTGCAGTAAAGACTTTAGGGAGAACAGAAGTATTCTGTTTTCTTCCCTAATACTTGATACCTTTCAACTTATAACATTTTACAGTATTAGGGACAAATCTATCTTCAAAACAAAGCAAGCAAGGAAAATATTACCCTCTCCACATAGGTTAGGAGAAGCCAAATTATTTTCAAAAGAGAAGTGAATGTATTTTTTTTCCTTAGGAAATGTTTAATGAGTCTTTTGCTTAAGACAAGACTTCAAGGCTGGTTCTGAGATGCAAAAACTTAAACGCACAATATTAAATCTTTCTCTGAATTATAAAAGTATCCCTAAAGGAGTGAAGAAAATAATCCTCTACCATATTTTTGCATCAGTTTGACACATGGGGAGGAGGCAGGATGATAGAGTTAATCAAGAGAACAGGAATTCTATATTTACTGAAGAAGGCAAAAACTGAAGATATCTTAAGATAAAAGGTCAGGATACTAAGGTCAATTGAAATTTTTCTGTGGTCAGGAATGGTCATAAAATTGAGACAAGGAAATGTGTATTTTTTCTCCTGTTTCTGTATTAGCCATTGTGTACCAACTAATACATCCGTAAACTATATACTTTAGGCATTTTAACTGCAAAATAAATACCTATTGAAGTTTTTGACTGAAATTTGAATAAAGATAATGGGAAACACTGGATTAAGTTCACTAAGACTTATAGGAAGGTAACTGAAGGTCACTAAAGTCTTATCATGAATAGGGCACATTGTAGGCATTGCCATGGTATGAATTTGAAAAACAATATAAAAAAGATTATTTCCTCCCTTTTACTTCCAGGTAAAGCTAATTATCAAGGATGATATGGGGAAACCAGACTTTCAACTTCAACTTCATCTTGCTAGGAATCTTTGATCAGAGTCCCACCCAAATAATCCTTTTCTCTCTGGTCTTGGGCATCTTCTCAGTGGCCTTCATGGGAAACATTGTCATGGTTCTCCTCATTTACCTAGACACCCAGCTCCACATCCCCATGTACTTCCTCCTCAGCCAACTCTCCCTCATGGATCTCATGCTTATCTGCACCACTGTACTCAAGATGGCCTTTAGCTACTTGTCTGGCATTAAGTTCATCTCTCTAGCAGGTTGTGGAACTCAGATCTCCTTCTTTGTGTCCCTACTTGGAGCTGAGTGTTTCCTGTTGGCTGTCATGGCTTATGACCGCTATGTGGCTATATGCCACCCTCTTTGGTACACCATCCTAATGAATCAGAAACTCTGTGTCCTCTTGACTGTTGTTTCCTGGATCTTAGGCTCCCTTGATGGTATCATTTTCCTTACAGCAGCTCTGTGGTTCTCTTATTGCAGCTCTCTGGAAATTCATCACTTTTTCTGTGATATTGCTGCCCCTTTACCACTATCCTGCACAGACACATTGGCATTTGCAAGATTGCTCAATATCTGCTGTGTGGTGATGCTGATATTGCCAGTATCTGTGATCATTGGCTCCTATTCCAGAGTCCTTCAAGCTGTCATCCGCATGTGCTCTGGGGAAAGTCATCACAAAGCCTTTACTATCTGCTCCTCACATCTGCCTGTGGTTAGACTCTGCTATGGAGCTGCCATGTTCATGTACATGCGACCAGCCTGTAATTATGCATTAGACCAGGACAAGATGGTGTCATCCTTTTACACCATTCTGATCCCCATGCTGAATCCTCTCATCTACAGCCTCCACAACAAAGAGGTATCCAGAGGATTTCAGAAATTATTAAGGAAAGGGATGTTATGTAAATACATCAAGTCTCTTTAAGTATATATTCAGGTCAACACTCTTTCAAGGAAACTGAAATCCCTTGTATCATTCTATTCCTCCTAGAGTGTCTATAAATTAGCATTAGGTACTTCAACCTTGTGAATTTTAGTTGTATTACTGCTCGTTTTTCATGAGTACTTGAATTTAAGGTGTTTTCTTTGGAAGCCAGATATAAGTCTGAAGTTCTCTGCTTTATCCAGGAATATTCGGTGGGAGGTGATCCTCTGCTTTTGTGAACTATCATTTTCTTTAAGGATTACTTACCTGTCAACAAGTATTTTTAGTTTTAGCTCTGCTAGGAAATGTGTATTGAATATTTTATTTTGATTTCTCTCTATTTAATTGCCAAACATTAGAGGTGGGGAAATAGCATCAGAACTTTCTTCAATGCAGACTTATATCTATATAAATAACCTTAGATATTTCTATATATCTTTTTACCTTTATATTAAAAGAAAATGTTTTACTTTATGAGTACAGGTAGAATATATTGTTAGGATGTACAACCTTCATCTTTATCTTGAATTACTTTATTCTTCATTTGAACTAATATTCATGAGACTATTTGAATATATTAAAGAACTTTTGGTTCCTAAAATTGCTAGCCATAATTCTTTTGCATAGATTTAAAAAAATAATTTCCTATAAATTATCCCACAAGCCTGAAAATAAGTTTTCCTGAACAGAATTTATAATCTCTAAGTGTCTACAATTACTGATTTATAGCAATCATTATAAGAATGCCTCAAATTTAATATTATTAATTGATGCAATTATTTTTCTATGTTATTAATATTTTGTTAGTTTTCAGTGATGTGGGAATTTCAGAATAGAGTCACACTGCAGTCAATGTGCATATCACACTGCTTCCTCCAGTAGGGCTGTGGTGTCTGTCACCATGATTATTTTCACTGTCTCAGCTCCAGGTTCCTTCCCAATTTACTACAAATTCTGAGTCATCTATACTCTTAAAAATTGAAAGTAATATTTCTTCATGGATAATAACTTGATTCCTTTGTACATCATTTTGAATCTTTGTTGTGTAATATGGCATTACTCTATATAAGGACACTTATTTTTTTATTAAACTAAACTTTCACCTTTAATGAAAGCCACACCATGGCTTATAATAGGTTGCATCCCTCTTGTAAAAATAGCAATAATTTTGGACAAGCAGAATATTCTCAGTAAAATTTTTGAGATAAAATATACTAAGGTGCACAATACAGTGATTGTTAGTACACTCACAGATTTGTGCAAACATCAACATTACCTAATGCCATATAATTTATCACTCAAAAAGAGGATGCCCATACCCATTAACATTTGTTTTTCATTCAGTTCTGTCCAACCCTTAAAATCACTATGTTAGTTTTTCTGTTTTGCCTAGTAGGACATTACATACAATAGAATTTTTTCTTCTTTTGCAGTGACTTCATTCACTTGGCATGATATTTTTATGTTTTATCATGATGAATCAATCAGTACTTAATTCCTTTAATTGAATGAAAACTATTCACTGTGATGCTATTCCACACTTTATGCAATTAACAGTTGATAGGCATTTGGAGTGATTCTACCGTCTGGCTATGAACAATACTAGTACAAATATACACATGCACATTTAAACATGGACATATGATTTCCAATATTTGGTGTTAAACCTAGGAGCAGAATTGTTCAGTCATCTGCTAAACCTATCACTAACTATTTTGTGGAACTGCCTAATTTTTTTCCACAATGGTTATAAAGTTTTCATTTCTACCATCATTGTAACAGGATTCCAGTTTCTTTACATTCTCACCAACTTTTAATCCCATTTTAAGAATATTGCCATTCTAATGGGTGTAAAAAGATATTTCATAGACGTTCTGATTGTATTTTCCAATATTGTTTGAACATCTTTTCATGTCCTTATTGTCACTTGAATATCTTTTTTGAAGAAATTTTACTGGCTTATTTATATTAAGCTAATTGTCTTTTTGTTGTTGAGTCACCGAAGTAGCTTTTTAGATATTTTGGATTCAAGACTTACCAGATTTACGAATCGTAAATACTTTTCCTTTTAATAAGTTATCTTTTCACTTTATTGATGGTGTCATTTGAATTGAAATTTAGAAATGTGTTTTTGATGTAGTCCGATTTAATTTTAACATTACTTGTACTTTTGGTTTGATAGAAAATCATTATTTAATACAAAATAATGTTTTATTTTCATAGCTTTAGTTCTTATTTTTATAACATTTGTTAACTTGAGGTACTTTTGTATAGAGTATAAGATCAAATCTATTATTTTATCTGTGGATATTCATTTGTCCATTTTTTGAAGAAGCTGTGCTTCCTATTGAATATTTTTGTACACTTGTTTTCAATTAGTTGAACAAAGATGTATATAGTTACTCCTATATTGTTAATAATATTTCATGAATTTATAAATCCACTCATGTTAACACTGCACTGATTACTATAGTCTTTAAGTAAGAAGACAGGGAGTGTGAGGCTTTAGTTATGATCATTCTAGTTATTCTGGGTATCTTAAATTTTCATATAAATTTTAGGATCAGCTTACAAATTTCTTAAAGAGCTCTTGTACTTTTCAGGATGTTGTATATCATTTATAGGTCAATTTTGGAGATATTTATTACTAAATAAGCCCTTTAATTCATAAATACAGAACATCTTTGTATTTATTCATTTTTAAACATGTGTTTCAACTTTTTGTAGTTTTTTGATGTACAAAACTTACTGTTTTGTTAAATAAATTGATAAATATTTTGTCTTTGATGTTTTTGCATATTGATTACAGAGTTGGTATTTGTGATCTTAAATATAGAAGTATTCCTACAGAGAAAAGTTGAAATATTATGGAATTATGAAAGGCATGCACAAATCCACAGATGTGGGCGACATTTGACATAGGTGTATTAAGTAGTTTAATGTAGTTGATATTTTTTGTGAATGATTAGGTCCTACAGAAATGAAAATAAAAACCTTCACTGCTTAATTGTAAGTATCTCATTTGAATATGGGTTCTAAATCATATCCTCCAGGAAAAAATAAATATATCACTGAGCTGGCATTGATGTAATATAGGCAGTTTTAGTAAATTATATTAATAATAATCAAACCAGTATTGGAATTTTTGATATATAGAGTCATATATAAATATGTAAATATGTCATGTATATCCATATATAAATATGGCAGGTCATATATATGTTTTTGGGATTATTCGATGAGAGCACTCTAAAATAAATACTAGGTTCATTTATTTTTATTTAAGTTAATTTTAAATTTCCTATTCTAAAATGAAAGGTTAATATAAGTATTGTAGATTCTTTATTTCCAAAACTGTCAACTTCATTATCCTGTAACTACCAAACTAGTCAATCCATTTTTGTAGTCTGAGGAAAAAAACTGCTCTTTTATTGATGTCACTACTCTCAGTTCTCTGTTTCATGGGTCACCAAATCATCCAACCATTTAGAGATGATCAGGAATGATTGGGGTGTTCTATAATTAAACCTAGGGTTTGTTATATTAATAATATTAAGATACAAAATACATGCTTTAATTTTTATTGAGTCTGGTCATCTAGGTGCCCTCTGCCTAGCACATACCAAATTTTCAAACTTTCACAAGGGAAGAAGGCATTCAATGTAAACCATAATTATTTCACCAATGGTTGAGATACAGTAAAGCACCACTATTAGTTTCTTGTTGACTAAGGAAACACTGAGCCAAATTCCTAAATTCCAGCCTAGGATTAGTCATATGTGGATACTTTTCTAAGTAACACAATCTCAAATCTCCTCCATTAAATTATTCTTACATTGTCTTCCACCCCAGCCCTTAGTTCCAATTCTGTCAAAAATCCTTTTCCATGACACTGGACACATACCATTTCAAACTCCAAAATACTTATACTAGAAGCATCTGTATACTCATGACACTGACATATTACTGTCTGGATTTCCTTTTCTTGAGTGATTTGTTGCCAGCTTCTAAGAGTGCGGTATATTATGTGAATGTTTTTCATTCCATGATTTATCTGTTTGATTTACTAGTAGTTTCTTTTGCTGTACAGAAATTTTAAGTTTGATGTGGTCCCAAGTATTATGTTTTACTTTGGTTTCTTTTGCTTTAGATGTTCTTCCCCCAAAGATATCTTTGAAGTTGATGTAATGAAATGATTTTACTACTTTTTTCTCTATGTATTTTATGGTTTTTGGTCATATCCATGTCTTGCTCCATTTTGAATTAATTTTAGTGTAAGGAGATAAAATATAATCTAGTTTCATTTCTTACAAGTTTCTATCCAGTTTTCACAGCATAATTTGTTGGATAAGATTTCCTGCTTTTGATGTTAATAGCTCTGTAGCATATTTTGAAGTCAGGGGTATGATATCTCCCCTTTTTTCTGATGATAGCTTTGACTATGCAAGGCCTTTAATGGTTAGACACAAACTTCAATATTGTTCTTCTATTTCCTTGAATAATGTCCCTGGAATTTTTATGTGAATTTCATTAAATATTTATATTGCTTTGTATTGGATGACCATTTTCACTACATTAATTCTCCAATCCATGAACATCAATTGTTTTTACCCCTCTTTGTCTCTTCTTGTATTTTTTTTGTAAATTCTTATAGCTTTCATGGCAGAGGTCTTTCATCTCCTTTTATTATTTTATTGATAGGTGTTTTATCTTTTTGGTGTGATTGTAAATAGGATTTCTTTCTTAGTTTCACTTTTCCCTACTTCATTGTTTGTGAGAATGCTTCTGATTTTTGTGTGTTGATTTTATATCTTGACACTCTGCTGCATTCATTTATTGTTTCTAGCAGATTTTTGGTGGACACTTTGGGAATACTTAAGTATAATAAATACCAGGTCATCTGACAATAATGATAGCTTTATTTCATCTTTTCCAGCCTGAATTTCATTAATGCTCTTTTGTTGCTTAATTGCTCTTTCCAAGACTTCCAGAACTATGTTGAACAGTAATGGTGAGTGTGGGCAATCTTGTCTTATATTGGTCATAAGGGAAAGTCTTTCCATTTTTCACCACTGACTATTATGTTGACTGTAGATTTGTCATATATTTCTTTGATTGTGATTATGGATGAGACTTCTTTTCCTGCTTTGGCTAGGATTTTTGAAATCATTTGTGGGTATTGAATCTTTCAAATCTTTTTCTGTACCCATTGATAGGAAAACAAATATTCTGTATTTGTTGGGGTGGAATACACTGTGTATTTCTGTTAGATTCATGTGATCTATTACTTCATTTAGTGTTTTTATTTCCTTGCTGATTTTATGCCTGGATTATCTATTGATGTAAGTGGGGGTACTGATTTCTATTACTTCTGTTTTGTTGTTATAGTTTCCCTTTAACTCTGTCATTCTGCTTTATATTCTTAGCTGGCCTAGTGTTGGGTGCAAATATATTAATGACAATTACTCTTTGATAGATTATGCCCTTGACCATAATGTATGTACCTCCTTGCCCTGTGTAGTAGATGTTTATCTTTTCTAATACTAGCATTGAAGTTCCCGATTACACCTTCATTCCCAAAACTTTGACATAGTTTTAATAACCCTTGAGTATCAGTCTGTGTTTTTCTTTGGATTTGATACGAGTTTCTTGTAGGCATGATATCAATGGGTCCTGTTTTTTGATCCATCTAACCACCTTTGATTGATGAGTTTAATCCATTCACATTTAGGGTGATAATTGAAATATGACATTTTTGCTGTCATTTGAGTCTCTGCTACATTATTTCCCACTTGTTTTAGTTTGCTATTTCTACTGGATCATTTTTGGTATTGACTGTTTAAGTTTTGTCTTCTCATGAGTTATAGATCTTTTTAAGACTGAATTTTGTGACTACCATGTAAATTGGTTATAAATTGTCATTTTATGATAGTCTTTTTTGAGCTGACCCTGTATCATATTTGTATATCCATGGAGTTTCCGTATATTTCTTGGCCTCTTTTACGTTTTTTTGTTCTCTTCTGTTGGTTCTATTTTTGTTTCTGATTTTGTTTTACTTTATTACCATTCTTGAGCTTTGGTGACTCTTTGATTTCATTTTCCCTGTTGTAACAAAGCTTTCAACATTTTATTTCATAACTTAGTGACAGAAAAATATGTTGACTTTTGTCTGTCACTGAAAACCTTTATTACTCTGTCATATTTGAATAATGATTTTTTCAGGGTAGAGTATTCTTGGCTACTAGTTTCTAGTTTTTGTCTTTTAGCATTTTGAATATGCCATTTTATATCTTGTGTTCTGTAGGGTTTCTGTTGAGAGGATCAGTGATAGCCTGATGAATGTACCTTTGTTATGTTTCTCTTTTTTTAGATGTCTTGAATAATTTTCATTATCAATGACTTTTGCTAGTTTTACTATACTGTGTCTCAGAGTTGTTCTTTTTACAATGAGGAATTCTGGAGACCTATGGGCTTCCTGAATTCAATGTATGATTATATTTTGTGACAGATCAGAAAGTTTTTGTTATACTTCTTTCAAGAAGTTTTCTGCTTCAGTATCTCTCTCCTCTTTTTTCAGGATACCTATTACACTTGTGCTTGTTCTTATCATGGTGTCTTATACTTCTTGCAGGATTGTTTCATTTTTCTCAATCTTCTTTCTTTGTCCCCTTCCACTGAGATTTAAAAAAAATGTTTAGAATTTTGCTGCAGTATCTTTGTTTTACATATATGTGTTGACTCCCCATATGTGCAATTTTCTCACTCTTCAGATTATCAGCACACCCTGCCTTCCTGTTCAAATCTCTAGCCCATTAGAGTTAATTTTTGTGAAATATGTTAATGTTATTAAGCATTATGTCTCCTTGCTGGATTGACCCCTTAATAGTTAAATAATGTCCATCTCTATCGTTTATATTCTTTTTAGTTTTGAATATGTTTTAGCCAATATAACTTCAGCCGTTCCTTCTGTTTTTGCCATTCAATTGTAGGACTGTCTTCTAAGTTTTGACTTGGAGCCTATGTTTTTGTCTTTTGAAAGTAGGTGAGTTTCCTGTATGTATGAGAAGGTTGGATTATGCTTTTATATCCATTTGGTTAGCCTGCGTTGTTTGGTGATTTCAATCCATTAACATTAAGGGTGATTATTGATATGTAACTGTTTATTGAAATTTTGTAATTTCTCTACTAGGTGTTTTTGCATGCAGTGCCTCTGTTCTTCTCTTCCTATCCTTAGATGAGTTTGGTGTACTTAAGTTTTGATTGTTTTTCTTTTCTGTTTTCATCTTCACTTTTTCCTTGGAGATGTGTTTTGAGGTTACCCTGAGGTTAACATTAAGAATTCTGTTTATTTTGTATTTTTATTTGAAAGCAGATAAATTTGCATTCAGTCTAATCATCCCCATTTTTAATTCTCCTCTCCTTCTCCCCATTTTTTTATATTTTGCTGTCTCACTATTTTTAAGTGAAGTTTCTTTACACTTTATAAAACTTCATTTTGTAATTTTTGTAGAGTTGACTTTGTGGTGATGAGTTCTTTTACTTTTTGCTTAGCTGAAAAGCATTTTTAATTTCTTCAGATTTAAATGTTAATCTTAACCTAGTGTCCTAGGTTGAAAATCCTATTATTTCAGCACTTTGAATATATTATGCCATTCTCTAGCCTGTAAATTCCAGTGGAAAAATCTGTTGACAATCTATGGGGAACACTTTGTATGTGATTCATTTTTCTCTGATTACTTTTAAGATTCTTTGTCTTATATTTTTTATTTTTTTGATAATGTGTTGAGGTGTATGTCTGGTTGGGTTTCTTTTGCTTGGATCTCTTTGAACTTCCTGAGTCTGGAGGTTTGCTTCATTCCTCAGGTTAGGGAAACTTTTAGCTATTATTTCTTCACTGCAGTTTCTGCCCTCTTTTTCTCTTTTCTCCTTCTGGGACCCTTATGATGAAAATGTTTTTCCTTTTGCCATTATCCCATAGGTCACAAATAGTGTCTTCATTTCTTTACATTCTTTTTTTCTCTTCGCTAGTTTGCTTGAGTGCATTCCTCTGCCCTATCTTCTATCTCACTAATTCTATTAGCAGCTTCATTCATCCTACTCTTGAGTGCCTCTATGGAGTTCTTTTCATCAGTCATGTTCTTAATTTCTTTGACATTTTGCTTTATTTCTTCTCTTTCTTTTTTATTCCTCTTGTTTTATTGAATTATATGAGTATGTTTATCACTGTTGCCCTAAATTATCCTCAGGTAGTTTGTGCATGTCTGTTGTATTCGGATTTTCCCTGGGATTCTAATTGGAGCCATAATTTCATACATACTTTTCTGTATTTGCACTCTGGCTTTCTGTTTGTGTTTCTGTGGGCTCATGAGATTTCTGAAGTGATGGTGTTTTGTAGAATATCACCTTTCACTGTATAAACCTGGATCTTGGTTTGGACAAGGTGATTTCTTGAATTTTGTGGTGTTACTATTGGTTGGATTTGTTGAATTTGAATTTGTTGAGATGGACCCTACATTGGGGCCTGATAGTTCAGCCTATGGGGTTGGAGTTTGTGTGTGGGATGCCGAGACTTCCCCCAGCATCCCAGATATGATTGTAATAACAACCTTGTCACTGGCCCACAATCAGCAATGAGGCTTTAGTTCCAGCTCCATCCACAAGATAGAAATAGAGAGTGGCTGTTGAAACTTCCTTCTTGGGACTTCTTTTTCCTTTAAACCAAGAGACAGTGTTTTCTTGCATGGTTTCAATGACTGGAGCAATATGGTGGGAAGTTTTGGGCTGATGGATTTCCCTCACTGCCTTCTGATTATGGTGGTGCCCTGTGTAATTTTCCCGTAAGTGCTCCTGCTCATTTCCACCAGGGTACTTGTCCCCCTTTAACCCTGCATCAAGACATGCTCCCTAGGTTCCATGTACCAGCCCCACTGACAGTCTCCTTGCTGCTTTCAGAGCAATACCTGGGAAGCAGGTTCTTCCCAAGCCTCTATCCCCTGTGCTGTTGTGCTTTTTTCCCTGAGGCTGCTAGTCATGAATATGCAGTCACAATGCAGATCTGAACTCCAACACTATTATGGCAGTAAGTGCTGCTTTTGTCTCTGCAGCCTCTGGATCTGCCCTTCCACAGTGTTTGTGTCTGCAATATAGATGATTTCTAGTTTCTCTGTGGGGAGGAGACCCAACAGGCTAATACCATTTCACCATCTGTCTTGACTCCTATATCAGTATACTAATCTTTTTGACCTTGCAATAATAGTGTTGAAAGAATTTTAACCTTCTAGATAACCCACAGAATAATAAATTGATGATTACATGCTAATTGTATTGGATATAAAATAATTATTAATATTGATGTTTTCAGGACAGATTTATCCAAAGGGAAAGAGATAAACTGACTCAATATTCAGAGATCTGTGACAGGAATAAAATTTGTAGGAAGTTCCATGACATCCAAGGGCAATGGGAAATACAGGTAAAGAACTAATTACTGAATTACTGTCACACATGTCAAAGAGAGGACAATACCTGGTTAACATTTTCATGTTATGAAGCCAGTATTGCCCACACTTGGATTACTATTTTAAACCTTATTGAAATTACATAGAAGAATACTGAACTTGAAGAAGGTCAGTAACAGGAGACTTCTATATCTATATAAGATGCAGTGCATGCAACTCTAAAACTTGAAACGTGAAACAGATAGTCTTTAAGGTGTTAGAGATATTACTACTATTTAGAATTATGCTATTTTACATTTATCACAAACTTCAATGTGATAATTGCAAATTAAATCATCATGATTCTGAAATGAGATCTTGCCATCCACAGTGCAAAAGTATATGACATTTCAAAGTAATTTTTACCATGCTACTGAGTCTTGATAGACACAGAAATGTAGGCCATGGGCACAAACTGCACATCCCATGCTGGTCTTTCAGATCCCTCAAGTTATAAGACTAGTAATACCAGCAACAATCCACTTAAGTTGAGAAAAATACATTCAGAATTGAACAAAAATAGGATGAGAAAATTCAGCCAAAGACATGAATGAATATCTCAAATCTCCATTCACTCACTACTATTGCAACAGAACACCTTGCTTCTTATACTTTTTAAACATTCCTGAGTGTGGGTAACAGATGTCAGAATGCTGCAAGTGAGAACAAGCTGACAGTGATGGTAGTTGAAATACAAGTTCGTTGAGAGATGGCCTCGAAGTACAATTGTGGGGGAAAAACTTCTAAGGTATGATTACCTGAAAAGTGCACATGAAATCTACTCTTTGGGTAGAGAAAATGGCTCAAGATTACAGTCACTTGTGCTATGGCCAAAAACTTACTCATGGGAACAGAAGAAATGAAAATGTTAGAGTCATGGAGATCCAGGGTCTATGAATGTGGAAGTGCATAAAAAGTAGGCAAGAA
The DNA here is from genome assembly GCA_004363575.1 of Solenodon paradoxus. NCBI lineage: Eukaryota > Metazoa > Chordata > Mammalia > Eulipotyphla > Solenodontidae > Solenodon > Solenodon paradoxus. The sequence continues at coordinate 210,392 of RJWH01001577.1, forward strand.
CTGTTAAAATAGTTTACTCTCTATTAACATGTTACCCACGGAAGAAGCATTAAACAATAAAGGGATAAAATTACTTGACCTATAAATACTCTTGACTGCTGAAACTACAATCACATAAGTAGTTGATCATTTTGTCAATTACATGTAGATATTGGCTATAAATGGGCCCAACAGTATGCAACCCTACTTGTTAGTGCTTATATATTGAAATCACAGTGACCTGACAGCATTGAGGCCAAAACCTCATTTTGGACATAAACCATCCTTTCAGGAGATCAGACACCATGATGATGAAGTGACATCAATTTTTGCATCATAGAATTAATTCTTGTTTTTCCTCTATTCAAACATTCAGTTATCACCATTATGTAAATGATTATGGTGTATTTGATACATTAACACAGCCTAGTGAGAGGACACTCTACAAGTAAGGAAGTAGGAGAGTTTATAAATACAGCATTCACTGGCTATATTTGCTATTGAACCACATAGAAGCTGATGAGTGTAAAGAGTATTAGAAGAGTATTCAAAAGCAAAACAAACTCCAGCTCAGAGACAATACTGTGAATGTGAATATCAAGTTCTGGTGTATACTTGAATCATAAATGCTTTAATGCTGCCATGTATTGAGTGGAAAGAATATATTGGCCCTGGAACTAATGTCCATATTTTCCATATTTGTTATTGACATTCTAAAGAATGTATTTCCTAACTATAAATAAACTTCCACATTTAAAACTTTTAAATCACCCAGGAATATTAAATGATAGCTGATGTGAGGATAATAGTTACAAAGTACTTTCCTCACAGGATAAATAGCTGACAATTATCTAGGAACAGGACACCACTGATAGAATGCTGCAGTATAGTGGTGAGGCTGAGACACCTCCAACACCTGGGAGACCAACATATACTGCATTAGAAGGTATGACAAGGATATTTATGAGTAGTTGTGATGGAAGGTGACTGAAGATTGAGACAGAAAAGGGGTGATATAGGGAGATAAGAGAGGGAAATTCTCCCAGTCCAAATAAAGTTGGGAGAGCAAAAATGATATTGAGTCCCACGCACTTGACCTGAGGTGAAGCCTAAAATGTAGGAGCTGAGGCACTCCTCATGGACCAGTTCCCCAAAAAGGAAAACAACAAAGAAAGTACTCTAGACTATACTCCACCTGCCACATTCCCTCAGCATCTGCACTGGTACGAAGAAGTGCACCGACAGTAGATATATAGTCAAATCTCAGAAGGACCCCAATGCTTAGGATATCAATAGGGCCAAAATATGAATGGGATCCCCTTAACTATGTTCATGAGGGATATTTGTCCCCTTATGCCCTTCTCCAACCATGTTGACACAGAAGTAGTCTTTCCACATTTCTTGGTGGCACGACAGCAGATGTCATAAATATAAAATGCAATAAAACCATGGCATTACCTGCTACAAAAATAAAAGGTGTGCAACTAATTTCTCAGGTTCTTATCTAGAATTTTATGAAAAAAACAATAAATAATTTAGTTTGTGGTAAAATAATGTAATAAATACTTAAAGCTATAATACTGGATAACTTGTTATCTCAAAGTAGTAATGCATCGGAAGGGGAAAACAACTGTCCAGAAAGTAAACTCAAATATGTGGAAGGATGTATCCTTGTAAAATATAAATAACTTAAAATAGCTATCATGAAAATATCAAACATTACAGGAAAACAATAAATGAAGATATGAATAGAAGGAAATTCACAAAATCAACTCAGTTTTTTGAGGAATAAAATAAATAGGTGGAAAATAGTAATTGGAACCAGAAATAAGAAGCACAGAGGTTCAGTATTTGAAGAACTCATGGGATGAAATAAACAGTTCTGTAGAAAGTCATGGAAGGAGAAAAAGGTCTAATGGAGGAATTCACCTCCAGTATCGAAGAGAGAGAACTTGATATGTTGCAAATGGAAGATAAACAGAAAAAAATTTGAACAGTGAAGAAATGCTTAGTTGTTATCTGAAACCATTAGGAAAGGCAATAAATGGATAATAGACATCTCAAGAATGCAAAAGAGATAAGGAATAGTAAGTTGAAATAATAATTGAAAAATCCCCAAATCAAACTGAGGAAGAAATTGAATGTATAATATCTGGATATCTAAGTTCAAAGGGATCTATACCTAGACACATATCAAGAGTTCAATACAAAGGGAAAAAGCAGGTAACAAATAAAGGCACTCCTACCAAACTGTCATCAGATTTATTAACAGAAACTCTAGAAGCATGGAAGACATGGAAGGAAATATTAAAAATACTCAAAGATAAAAATGACAACTATTCATTAACAAAAAATCAAGAAAGTGTCAACAAATAGAATTAGAAAATAAAAAGAAGTTACAAAATATACCATAGGATAACAGAGTATTATAAGACATACTACATGCCAATAAATTGAAAAATCTGGTGGAAACGGACAAATCGTAGAATAATATAGCTTACCAAGATTTAAGCAGGAAGACATAAAAACTTGGAGAGAATTATCACAAGAAAGGAAACTGAAGAATCCTCTCCCTTTAAAAAAGATCCCAGGACAAATTGGTTTACTAGAGAGATTTACTAACCCTTCAGAAAGAATTGATACCTATATTCCTCAAAATCTTCCCCAAAACTGAAGAACAAGGAATGCTTCCAGTCAAATTCTATAAAGTCAATGATTCTCTAATTTTAAATGTAAATACATAAGAAAAAAAGTTATAGACCAATAACTGATAAACATAGATGGAAAAATCCTCAGCAAATTATTAGCAAAATGAATTAAAATATATCAAAAGGATCATTTATCATGACTAAGTGGAATTTTATCCATTGATGTAAGGAAGGCACAACATATGTTAATAAATTATGGTAACACACTGCATCGGCAAAAGGAAGGATAAAATAAGACTACCTTATCAATAAGTGCAGAGAAAGCATTTGTCAACATTTACATCTCATTATGATAAAAATTCTTGAAAAAGTGAGTAAAAACTTTATCTCAAAATAGTAAAGGTCAGGTGACACCATGCTCAACTTAGAAAAACTCTCATCATAGAACTGATGTTACCAGAGGATAAGGATGTGGGGATGGGATCAAAGTTTAGTGGGATTCTAATGGTCAGCGGTGGCAGAGTAGTAGAAATACGGCTATAAAAAAGTCACCTCAATAAAAAATGCCTGCCAATAATTTGAATCTGGCAAAACCCCTTTTAGATCTGAAGGAGCATTGGCCTTCCCAAATAAACAAAAGCTGTTTTTTTATCACTACACATTTACAGGAAATGTTGAAAAAATCTCTTGTAACTAAATTTAAATAATATAAAGCTCACAGAAATTTAAAAAGGTAACAAATAGTAATATGAAATCAGAAAACAAAAGATTAATTGGCAATATTAAAATCTTATATATCAATAATGCAAATATACTGAACTAACCATCAAAAGGCAGTTACTGGATTGATTTAAAATAAACATAAATACATGCTAGCTATGAGAACCTCACCTAAGCTATACAATATCTTAAAGTGAAATTCTGGAAACTGATACACCAAGTCAATGCAAATGTTTAAAAATCCAGAAACTGCTACATTTATATCAGATAAAATAAACTTTCAGTCAAAAAAAGGAAGAAGTTAAATTTAGCATTACATTATATAATGGTGTCAATACAATAGGAGAATTTATTAATATGTATGCATTCAACACAAGAGCACAAAAAATTTAAGACAGCAAGTAATAGATACGAACGGCTTTTAAAATTGTTCATATAATATATATATAATATACATATATAAAATAATTTTAACAGATTAAATGGAGATGTCGACAGTAACAAATAGTATGGGATGCCCATTAATAAATATGTCATCCTGACAGGAAATGAATAAGGAAAAAATGGATTTAAATGACATTTTGGACAATGCAAACCTAATAGTTTCAGAGAATTCTGCATTAAAACATACATTAAAACATAGTTCTTATCAAGTACTCATGAAGCTTCCTCATAGATAGATCATATGTTACGATAAAAAACCAAAACTCTTTAATTCATGAGATTTAAGTTGCATCAAGATCACAATGGTTTGACAGTAGAAAAATATTATAAAATTATAATTAGTAATTGTATTGTTTTGTGTTTTTGTGATATCACTTGTAATATCTCCTGATTTTCTAATTTTATTCATTAGTTTTCTCTCATTTTCTTTGTGAGACTGAAGATTTTTTAATCTTATCTGTCAAAGTGCCAACTTTTGGTTCCATCTATTGTATTTTATTTCTTTTCTTAGATCTGTTTTCTTCCTTTTACTGAATTTTAGCTTTATTTGTTCTTTTTCAAGTTTATTTAAACTATTTATGGATTTTTTTTTTATTTCCTGAGGTAGTTATTTTTGTTATAAGATTCCGTCTTCATGTTACTTTTGTTGCATCCCAGGGAGCACAACTCACTTAATCATTTTCATTATCTTCATGTTCTTTTAAAAATTTCTGTGTTGACCTAGTGAATATTCAGAATCATTTCATTCATATGATTGGAATTTTTCCTTTTTGTGTGGTTGATATCTAATTTTACAGCTTCATGAATGGAGAAGATACTTTTTATGATTTCGATCTTCATTAATTTATTGATAGTTGTTTTGTGCCTCAGCATATGACTCATCTTTGAAAATGTTCACATGTACTTGAATGCAAATTCTGCTTTTTGTCAGTCTACTAAGCCCATAGGGTATGGTATATAGTTAAAGGCTATTGTTTCCTTATTTATTTTATTTTGTTGATCTGCCCATTGTGGAGAGTGGGGTGTTAACCTCCTGTACTATTATATTTAGTGCTTTTAATAATTGCTTTATGTATTTAGATGTTCCATTATTTGGGCACATATATTAATACATGCTCTGGTTTCTATTTTATTTGGCCCTTAATCTCATATATAATGCCTATCCTATGTTTTTTATTACTTTAGCTGGAAATTAACTTATCTGACATAATTATGGCTCTATCTTGCCTTTTAAAGATTGCTGTTTTCTTGTAGGATTGCATTAAAATTTACTGTAAGCCTGTATTTGTCATTACAGCTGAGTTTTTTATGTAACAGTAAGTTGAATGCATTCACCCACTCTATGTCTTTTATTTGGTAAGCTCAGACCATCAACATTTTGGGTAGTTTTTGAAATTTAAATATTTATTGCTACTTTATAATCCAAGGTTCATGGGCGATAGTCGCAAGCCTCTGGCCAGTATCTGAGTGATGAGGTATGTCCCCGCACAGGAACTCTGTGGCAGCAGGTGTCTAGCATGGACTGAGACATTAGACCCACATGGAGGGCTGGCAGACGAGTGTTCTTGGCTGAGTCCTAGGATGTTGGGGGAAGCCAGCAAGAGCGGCCTGGGTGCCTGGAGCAGGGCTGAGAGGAAACATTTGCAGTTTTAGAATGTGTGAACTGGCAGGACCCTGTCAGGTTGTTAACCATGCTCCAGAGGCTGTGGGTGAACTGCTTGCTGTGGTGGCATTGGAAAGGCCAGTTCCTGCTGGTCAACCTGCTGACCTTAGATCTGGAAGTGCACCTGGCTGCAGGCATCCCCTATGTGCTTCCCCTGGTCCTGGAAGTGGGGGTAGAAGAGAAGCTCATGACCATGGTGATGAAGGGAAAATTCAGAATGGGATGCTGCCTATCTTCAATCTCCTCAAAAGTTTTCAGGCTTAGAAATCTGCAGGGAAACAAGCTACAAAGAAATGACAAGATAAATCAAATTTGGTTCTAAATTTAAACAAAGATGCAGTAAATTCCTTTTTCGATCTCTTGAGGGGGGACACTGGTGCCAGCTAAATCTTGGTACAGACACCTGCTTAAGGGAGATTCAAAATATGCTCTTCTTATCTCATGAAACTGCCCACCATAGCTGTGTAATCTTTTAATTACTTAAGAAACCCCTTTCCTACTTTTAATTCCAGAGCAGGGTATATATTTACCTGCTCAGTCAAACCTAAAGGCAGCTCTTCTTGACCAGGAGACTTTATCTCCTGCTTTGCTTTCTGTCTCCTACATTTTCTGTTATAAACTTATAAAACTGCATTCTAATGCTCAAGAATTCTTTCTTGAAACGTTCACCGTCAGACCCCAGCGCCCCGCATCAATGGTGCTTGGTATTGATGCAGTGCTGGACCTGGTCTCTGTCCCATGCTTCAGGGCAGAGAGTGCCCACTGGGCACTACAGGCACTGAAGGCCCTTTGTCTGGACTCTCACTGGGCAGGATCTGGTCACTGGTCACTTCTGAGCCTTTCCTCATCCTGAGGGCAGGCTGCTGATAGAGCTCCAGAGCACGGATACCAGGCTGCTGGAGCAGGCAGTGCTGATCATGGACATTGGGATGCTGGACTTCTGTGGCCAGGTGTGCACTGGAGGCCCTGCTCTTTGACCTCTTCTGAGACCCAGAACTCTGTAGTCAGGTCTTCTCCATTTACACCTTCATGATCAGCCTTGGGAGATGCTTGGGCTACTTCCTACCCACCATTGACTGGAACACTAGCTCCCTGGCCCCTACTTGGGCTCTTGGAAGGCTTGCCTCTTTGGTCTGTTCATGCTCATCAACCTCACTTGAATGGCGGGCACATTGTTTGTGGCCAAGGAGGCAGCACTGGTCCTGAGTGAGTCAGAGAAGAGCTGTCTGTCCCCTCCTGACTGTCCCCTCCACTGCTGTCCCTGTCATGCCCTCCTGGCTTTTGGGAACCTGGGCTTCCTTTTCCCCTGGCTGCACTAGCTAAACTGCTGTGTGCCTTGCACACTGTGCAAGTTATTCCTGACTGAACCTTGCAATTGGATGGCATTCATGACCTTCACATTGTTTTACACGGACTTCATGGGTGAGGGTCCCAGAGACACTGCGACCAAAGGATGCACAGCCTGTGGATGTTCCTACAGCACTCCATCTCCCTGGTCTTCTCCTGGTCATGAACCGGCTGGTGCAGTGATTTGGCACCTGGGCAGTCTATCTGGCCACTGTCCTGAGTTTCCCTGTGAATACTGGTGCCAACTGCCTGTCTCTCAGTGTGGCCATGGTGACCGCCTCAGCTGCCCTCAACGATTCACTTTCTCTGCCATGCAGATCCTGCCATATAAACTGGTCTCCCTCTACAACAAAAAAGTAGGTGTTCCTGCTCAAATACCAGGAGACATTGGAGATGGCACTAGTGATGACAGTCTGATGACCAGCTTCCCACTTGGTCCCAGGGCCAGGTCTCCCTTCCCTGGTGGATGCATGGGTGCTGGAGGTGGCCAGTTCCCACTGCTGCCTGCACTCTGCAGGGCCTTGCCTGTGATGTTTACATGTATATGATGATAGGTGAGCCTCTGGAGACCAGAGCAGTTTCAGCGAGGCATCTGCCTGGACCTCGCCAACCCAGACAGCGCCTTCCTACCAGTTGTCTCTGTCCCTATTAATGGACTCCATTGTTTAAGCTCAGGCAGTTTGTAACTGCCTATGTGGTATAGGCCACAGGCCTGGGTCTGGTTGCTACTTATTTTACAGCACAGGTAGTATTTGAAAGAATGACTTGGTCAAATACTCCATGTAAAGTGCTTTCTGCCCTCTGAGGGTGGTCCTGCCTCCCTGGGGACCAGCCTCTGTTTCCAGTGTCTGTTGCTGCCAAAATGGTGTGTTTCTCTTTTGCCACCCCATAGAGATGAGGTGCATAGTCTCACACATAGGGGACTGGGGGTTCCCTTTCCCCAATCTTTAGGGCTCACTGGTGTTTCTCCGAAAGAGTTTCAGTCTGGAGGTCAGAAGGGCGGAGATTTTGATTAGCTCCATCCAGTGGAATGCAAGACTGTAGTGGGTTTACCCAGCCTTGGGGTTAGCAGTTGGTGTCCTGGTCAAGACATACATACCTAGAGAAGGGAGTTCAGGAGCTGAATAAGCTCAGCCACTTGGCACCCCACCTTGCAAGACACCTTATTCTATTGGGGGAACCCATGTTACTATTGTGTGGGAGTTCCTAGTGTGAAACTCTTCTACAGGATTGGAAAGCATGAAAGTTATTTGGGGGAAGAGTCCCAGTGAGAGGGTGGAGCCTGCCTTGGCCACACAGCACTGTCTGTCAATCAGCCCAGCTGTACCCCATGTCAGGATGTGGTTTATTGGTCCCATGTTGCCATCATAGAATCCTGGGCCTTGAAATATTTAATTTGTGTATTTAGCTAAGCACACAAGAGTCAGTTCCCAGTTCTGCTGTGTCAGTGCCTAGGAGTTAGGTAGGGTAAGAGCCCCAGAAACTGGATCCTTGAGATTGATGACTGGTTATTGGGCTGAGCAAGTGGGCTGAGCTTTGCCAAATCTCCTTCTCCTAGGGTGATGGGCACCGCTCTAAAACTGTCTAGCCAGGGATTTGGAAGCTGTGCTCATCTCAACTCATGTCCTAAATCCTGCTTACCCTGCTGGATCTCCTTCTGGGCGCTGGTTTCCCTGTCCCATCTGCTTTGTAGGGTGGGGCTGATAGAGTTGCTGCACACCCCCAAGTGTCCCCACTGGCTCCAGAGCCCTTTCTCCTTGGGGCCCTTGTAGGACCAGAGGCACAATATATGACTCTTCAAGCCTCTGTCTCAGACCTCAGAGTATATCTGTGGTTGAGACAGAAACTCAGGAGTAGCTCTGTCTGAGCTAAGAAGTTCTTATCTCTGGGGGGGTTTAAGTGCCTTTTGAAAAAATGTTGTATCTTATTTATTTAACTAGTAAATATTTTATACTGTATGTGACCAATCAGAGTATTATGTTTATAGTGACAAAATTAAAGGCTTTTATATGTTTAAAAATATTTTTGAGTGTTTTTATAATTTAACTTTTTTGTGTTATATTTGAACTTTTTTCCAGCTTCTTGCTTATTTTTTTCTATGAATTTTTTTAGATTGTCATGTATATGTACAATTAGGCAAATGACCTTGATATCATTATAATAGTCCAAATGATCACCAACCCCCACTACCACATTTTGTGTGTGTGTGTGTTTGTGTGTATCTTCTACATCACACTGTGATTTTCCATTTATGAGTCTCTTTAGTATGTATTGCATAGCTGGTAATGTGGTGATATAGTTCTTTAATTTTTGTCTATAAGCTGTTTGTCACTCAATTTTAAGTAATAGCAAATCATTTTTGTTAAAAATCCTTTGTTTTCATATATATGTATACACACATACACATATATACATATATATATATATATATATATATATACCAATCCCTTCTACCTTGTAAATTACCTACTAAGAAATTCTCATAGTCTATAAGGACCTGATTAGTTTTCATCTAGTTGCTTCAAATATTCTACCTTCGCTTTTAATTTTTGCTATTTTAATTGTAATATATCTTGACATGAGCCTATTTGGGTTTACTTTATGGGGAGATTCCTAGCTTTGGATGTCTATTTATAACTCCAGGTTAGAAAAATTCTCAGCTATTATTTCTTTTTTTTTCCTCCTTCTGGAATGCCTATTATGTGAATCTTGTCTCTCTTGATGTTACCCATAAATTTCACTCTATTTTTGTATTTTTCAATTCTTTTTTTCTTTTCTTTTTACTGGTTGTTTTGAGTGTTTTCCACTATTTGGTCTTCCAACTTATTGATTTTTGTCTGCTGCTATTTTTGTCTACTGTTGGCCCCCCTTTTTAAAAATAAAATAATTGTAATTGTAATCTTTTATCTCTGTTGTTCCAGTTTAGAACTTTATCATATAGCCTCGATTTTTGTATACTTCTCTTTTCATCAATTGTTCTAATTTCAGTAAGCATAAATGAAGACTGTCACTTTGAACTTTTCATTAGGTCAGTTATCTAATTCTGTTATATTAAGATTTTTTCCCAGGGTTTGATTTGGTTTCACCATTTGGAATAGACTCCTTTGTTTCTTCATTTTGTCTGATAGTCTATACTTATTTTGAGGGTTAAATTAAATAGCTTTCTTTCCTTATCTTCATTTGTCGGTCCTCTGCATTACAGGTTGGAGGATTTAGTTCCTGGATGTTGTCTCAAGATACCATGCTATCTATTGTTTTATAAACAAAAACCTCTTCACCTGTCTGGACAATAATTCCTGTTTTCTAATAATGCCAGTCATGTTAGAGGATAGGGCAGCGAACTGCAATAAGGTTTTTGGTAGAGCATGCCAAGGACTCAAACCTCCCTGTGGGTTGTGTGTGCCTGAATGGAGATTTATAACTACCTTATCCTGAAGGCCAGTGCCTCTGTCAGAGCGTCACAGAATCTCAAGCTAGAATTTCTCCTCTGCTGTAGTTGAACTCTGATCACAACAGATTTTTAAACTGAATATTATCTAAAGGTACAGAAATAGCAGTATGATCTTTGAACTGTTATTTTGGTCCCTATACAGGTCATGATCCCAATAGTGGTGATAGGTGAGTGAGGGGTGCATATTTCACAGATATTGAATGTACCATAACAGAAATTTTCTCCCTTGTTAACCTTCTTCTATCCTCTTTTGAGTGTGTGGTCAGGGAGAAACTTCAAGTGAAAGGGAGTCCTGACCAGAGTCTGTTTCAAGAAACTTCCATGAATTAAAATTTCTTAAGATGCACAAGATCCAGCTGCCAAGACTTAGATTAAAGATCAGATCAGACTGAAAGCAGCAAGAGCAATAAGTAAATTAATCCCAACAATGACCCTAAATCATGATGTGGCAGGTGTAGAGAAGGCAGAAGCTGACTCTGTAAAGAAGCGTATCCTACAAACATTCTGACAGTCACAGGTAGACAGTATTATGTTTACAATAACTTCCACATGCTGAGTCTTCCCTAAACACTGAAACAGTAGCTGTCTGCCCCTGAAGGCTGCAGACTTAAACCGCTGGTCACTCCTTTGGATGTCTGGTGCCAGCAGTAATAATGACTATCTCTGATGGCTTTAGCTACGTCTGATTTCAGGATAATGGGGGTGTTTCACCCTCCAGGTCTAGCTCCCTGGTTGATTTATACCAGTATAGAATCGTCCCCTGTTAGAGCCATTCAACTAAGATACATCGTAAAGAAGGCACTTAGTAACACATTTGTTCACAAGGAGGATATATATATATATATACACACACATATACATACATATATATACATATACATATGTATATATATAATCTGTTTCTTATTCTTTCTGGAGTTTTGGCTTCAGTGAATACATATCGTTCAGTTACACCTCTGCTTGCTTTATACATTGGTAACTGCTTCTAATAGTTTTCTTGTTCTTTTGAGGTATGTTCCTCTAATTTCCACATCCAGGTGTATGTAGTCTTCTATCTATTGAAGTCCCTAACCACTCTGGACCCCAGTGTTGGAGTGACCTGTTTAGTCCCTAGAAAGAGACTCCCTATTGCTGCTGTCTCTCCTTCTTTTAGACCATGGTGCCCTACTGGTTTTCCATCTAAACTTCATTTCACCTTTACAATATTTTCTATCACTTTTCCTTGCTAAGACATTGATCCTCAAGTCCTCTGGTCTTTTCCAAGGACAGTTGGTCCTTGCAGTTTTGCTGTGTCTTCTAGGAGCAGATGGGCCCAGCATCTTTACTCTTCTGCCGTTTTCTTGATGTCAGTTAAAATTTTTGATGGTGGTTTAAGAAAATAGTTCTTAGATGACAATAAAAGTATAATATATATCGTTAAAATAATCCAGATTCATCAAAACTATAATTTATTTTAAGAGAAATCATTAAAAATATATTTCATAAAGTAGGAGAAATATTTTCAATTAATTTATTTTCAGTAGAAATATATGCAGAATTAAAAATAATAATTGTTGTAATACAATAATCAGAATAAAAACATTAAAAAAGAGAAAAACAACTTTCCAAAAGAAGTGCTATGAGAGGAACAAGCAGCCCTACCGGGCGACAGCCAACCCATTCAGAAGCAAGTTGCTCCATTAGTCCCTGTGAGTTCCCCAGGGAGGGGGAGAAATATTGCTAGAGAAGCAATAGACACACTCATGACAACCTTCCCAACAGAGGAGCAACCCTGTGGGTTCCCATGAGTTGCCAGGAAGATTGTGAAACTCCACCAATACCAGCCTACCAAGACTAGGATTGGCTCTTGAGTGCCTAAGGAAGCAGAGAGATCCACCCCTACCAGCCTATCAGCACAGATGTGATTGGGATCCTGACAATTGCTGGCTTGAGGAATCCTGAAGCTTATGAGCTGAGAAACCACACATATACCTGCTAGAGAGACCCTGTGTGCAGCTTGCTGAGCAACTCAGTCCCCATGTGGAGTGATTAGGCACAGGGATACAACACAGTCCACTACTACCACACTGACCACAGCCACTCTAAGCTGAAGTCACATAAGTAACAAACAAGATAAAAGAGTAAAGGCTCAGGACAGAGAAGGTAAGACATGTCAAAATTCAAATCTCAAAAAACAATGCATGAAAGACTCAAAGACAAAAACAGATCAGGAGTACCTCAGAGAAGAAATCAAATGACACTTATAGGGAAAAATATCAGATAATTAATTCATAGTGTTTGCTATTTGCAAAAAAGCTGAATCATCTCCAGAATGCACAGGTAACTTCCCAAAACGAAAATATAAGACCTGAGAAACAAAAAAAGATAAATAATAAGGACTACATCAACAAAGAGATGGAGGTTACAAAGAAATTCCAAACAGATCTCTAAATATGAAAAATAGTCAATGAATTGTGCACAGGCGTGGATAGTTCCATAAAAGCCTCCATCTAGAAGAATAACTGGTCTCAGAGCTTGAAGACAAAGGAAGAGAGTGACCCTCATGGGAGAGAAGAAGTAAGATGATGGATATATGAAGAAATCCTGTGAGAAATATCAGACACATGAGGAAAACGTAAACATAAGTCTCTGAAAGTAAGGAGAGAGAGAATGTTGCAGAAAAATTATTTGAAGTAATAATAGGAGAAACCTTCCCAAATCTATCACGAAACTAAACATGGCCTCTAAGAAGCTGATAGAAAACACAACTTTGAAAATTCAATAAAAAACCCCAAAAAACAAGAAAAAAACTCATACCAAGAAATATCAGTAAATCTAGCAAAGATGTGATAACAAAAATCTACTAAAGATTTTGAGGGGGAAAAAAGCATAATCTACAAAGTTACTTCCATTACGCTACCATCAAACTTCTCAGCAGAATATCTACAGGTCAACAGTGAGTTGAATGCTACATGAAAATTAATAACAGATGATAATTATTATTCAAGAATGATCTATCCATTAGTCAGTTATGGCAGAAAAATAAAGAACTTCAACAATAAAGAAAAGTTATTAGATATTTACACCAGCAAATCTGCCTTCCAAGAAATATTGAAAGGAGTACTACCATAGGGAAAACAAAAGTGAAGATCCACCAATCCCAGGCCTGGCGAAAAACAGAGAAACAGTATCGAAAACACAGACAGGACCATCAGGAGAGGGGAAAACATTCTAAATATGCACAGAAAAATAGAGAAGATACACAATTATCTCAGAAAATGCTGTTTGATAGCTTAAGGTAGAGAAAAACCGATAAAAGTTAGCCAGAATCCCAATGTATAGAAAAACAAGATGAAATGATAAGCAGAGAAAAAAATCACTATTAAAAACCATTCATAGACATAGACAAACAGAAGTGAATGCGAAAATAAGCACTAGGTATATAAAATAACAGAAAACAAAGGATTAAGTGACCGCAACAGATCCTATGTATGAATCATAACACCAAAATGTGAATTAGCTGAACTCACCAATCAAAAGACACAAAGTGGCCAGATGATATTGTACCTACAAGACAAACACATCCCTCCTTACCCCAGCAATCTTCCTTTAAAGCCCAGGGCCTCTGCTCAAGTACCAGAGGGACTGTGGCTGGGAGTTTTCCTTCTTGAAATAAAACTGAAAAGGTGTCTGGTCAGTCACTGGCCATGATAAGTGCTGCACCTAGGACAGAACTGATGCCCAGGAGGAGGTCAACTTTCCCAAGTACAGTGAGGGAGGCATGTGTGTGTGGGGATCCATAGTACCATTAAAAATGACAAAAAAGAAGACATCTCAAGTGTCATTCAATAGGAAAGTGACCATGAAGAAACTCAGAAAAATAAGGGAGGCTTTTCTTACACCCCAAGAATTGGGTGAACCACTCCAAGAGAACCTTGAAAGATTAGATGCTGCTTGTTTACCAGGATGGCTAGATAGGTTTGAGAACCAGGACTCCTGACAATGCCAGGGGATACTGGTAAATTTTTTTACCACATTAAGAGTCCTGATCTCATTCCCTCTACAGACATCCAAAGGAAAACAGTGGCTAAGGCAGAGAAAAACCTGAGTTAGAAAAAAAGGCAACACCATCCTGTATCTTACCTGGATGAGAAAAGGAACAGAAGAAAAAAAGAATGAAAGAAGTCTGAACTATTTTCTGCTCCTTGTGATGTGAACACCTGGGAGACACACCGGAAGATGTCTGGACAGCCAGCCTCCAGCCTAACTAGTAGTGTGTGTGGCTTCCAAGAAGTCCAAAGGAGAGTACAAAAGAAGCTAATACAGAACTCCTCAAGTCTTTCAGAACTGGTCTCTTGTGGACAGAAAAGAAGTCAATGGCAATAGAGGATAACACAGGTTGAGTTCTTCCAACCTCGTAGCCCTTTCCATAAGCAAAGAAACCATTTTCATTACCTGGCCTCCACTGTTCTCCTAATCCAGACATGGGCTTTTGTCCCTATTCTCTTAAGAAATGTAGTTTGGGAAGGTCTTAATCCACAGGAAGTTTATCTGTAAATGGTCTTCGCTAAGAAATTTATCTCTTAGCCACTGATGATCCCCTCCTCTCTCCCCCAAAACCCCAGGTCCCCTTTCCATGACTCAGCTAGGGTATAAACTATTGGTCTGCTGTTGCTACCTCAGAATTTACCACCATGTAAATTCCCCATATGTATGTTATTAAATTTGGGCTTTATTCATACTAAAAGAGAAAAAGAACAAGGATATTCACTATGTATTCATAAGGGAAGGTCACTAACACATTGTGTTAAGTTCAGAAAAAAGCCAGGGGAAGGATATATAGTGCTTGTGTTCCCTGTAAAAGCAGGAGGGAATAAAAATAAACATTCTTAGTTGCATAAAGAGACTCCACAAGGATATGTGAGAAATGAAGGAAATTTTGGTGTGGGCAGGTGGAAACTGGGAAGTGGAGACAAGGATAGAATAAAATATCATTTTCACTATATATCACTTTGTATACTTTTTAGTTTTTGGTCACATGGATAGCTCCTCTTTTTCAAGACTTAAGTATATTAAATATAATCCATAAACTAATCAACTGTTTAACTTAATTCAGCTGATATAAATTAAATTAAGATAGTTAAATAATACATATGTTATTTTTAACAATAGTTCTTTGGAAATAAATGCAGGTAGTTGTATTGGAGTGTGAGTGTACTAAATGCTACTGAATTATTCACTTAAAGAAAAAAGATATTCACATCATATCCAAAGACAACCATAAGCTCAAAGTGTAGGACTATGGAAAATAAATCAAAGCACAAGGGATGAAAGGAAATCAGGAGCTGTAATACTAATATCTGATAAGAAAGATTTCAACTGAAAGCAATAGTATAACACAAACGTGGGCACTATATGGTCAAGAAGATGTATCACATTAAAATATATGCACCCATTAGCATCCCATCTAAATACATGTAACAAATACTAATGACGTCAAGGGAGACATTGGAAGCAATATAATAATAATAGGTAGCCCTACTATAGATACAGCAATGATTTAGAAAATCAATCAAGAAAATAAAAGCCCCAATGGAGTAGCAGATTATATAGACCTCACAGACTTATAGAGTGCCTTTAGATTCAAATGAAACAATGATGCATTATTCTCAAGTGCACATGGACTATTCCAGAACAAGAAAGATGTGACAATTAAACAACATACTTACAAACGATTTGTGAGTCGAATAAATTGAAGATAAAACTAAAAATTATCTGGAAATAAAAAAAAATGAAGAGATGCACCACTACCGGATCATGTGGGATGTGGTAAAATTAGTTCTAAGAGGAAAGTTAAAAGCAACACAAGTGTATGTAAGAAATGAAGAGACATCTTAAATTAAGTATCTAACCACCCGCCTGAAGAAATAAGAAAAAGAACAATTGAAATAAAAATATGCAGAAAGATGGAAATAAAAGTTACAACATATCTGAATTCATTGGTAAAAATATTCAAAAGATAAACAGAACTGAGCTAGTTCTATTAAAAATAAGCAATATAGATTACTCTTTATAATCAAGAAGAAAAAAATGAGAGAAAAATCTAGAAAGAAGAATAAAAAGATAGAGGAAAATTTACTACTGACACCCCGAAACATAAAAGACTCAAAGAGATTACTTTGAAAATCTGTATGTTAAAAATTTGCCAGTATTGAAAATAATGGACAGATTTCTAGAATGCATGACCTTCCAGAACTGATACAGGAAGATATAAGTAAGTGGAATATGCCAATTGCAAGCACAGATTGACACTGTAATCAAAGGTCTACCCCCAAAAGAGAACTAGACTTGATGATTTCCCTATTGAACTACATCAAACTTCTGAGAAAACCTAATATCCACATTCCTTAAACTCTTCCACAAAATTGAAGAGGAAGGAAAGCTCCCAAATATATTCATCAAGGCTAACAATACAATGATTCCAAAATAAGATAAGCTTGGTGCACCCTTGTGGCTCAGTTGTTTGGTCTGCAACTGAGGTGCATCGTCCACACAAAGTTCAAACCCTGAAGTTCACAACCCAGGTCTGGGGGAACACAATCAAAATGAATCACTAAATAAATGCATGAAAATATTTGTTTATCCTCTCTGCCTGACTGCCTATTTGCCTTGATTGCTACCTGCTTCCTTTTTCTTTCAAGAAAAATTAGGCAAGTATAGCACCAAAAAAGAACATTATAGTTACCACTGATGAATATAGATGTAAAAATATTCATCAAAATCTTGGCAAATCAAATTAATCAATACTTAAAAATATACATTATGAGCAAGTGATATTTATTTCATTGATGTAATAACAGTTCAACATAAGCAAAACAATCAATGTAATACCCAACATCAACAAAAGAAATAACAAAAATCATATGGTCATACCATTAGATGCAGGGAGTTATTCAACAAGATTCAGCACCCATTGATGATAAAAATATCTTGCAAAAATAGAAATAGAAGGCACATACCTCAACATAATAAAAGCCATTTATGACAAACCATCTGCCAACAACATACTCAGTGGTGAAAATCTAAACACTATCCCACAAAGATGTGGAAAAAGACAAGGATACCTGCTCACACAACTACTATTCAGCATAGTTCTGGAAGTCTTGGTCAGAGTAATAGGCTAAAAAGTTACTAAAGGAATTAAAATCAGAAATAAAGATTTATATCATCATTGTTTACAGATGACATGATTATATTTGTATACATATATAAATTTGTGTATTTATATATGTATATATATACTTCAGCAAAAATCTGTTAGAATAATACAACAGAATGCCAGGAAATAAATTCAATACACAAAATCAGTAGTTTTCCTATACACAAACAATAAACTAGAGGAAATAGAAGTCAAGATATAAATCCCATTCACAATCATGCCAAAAGAAGATAAAATCCTTGGGAGTAAATCTAATAAGGAATGAAAGATCTATACATTCGAATCTATAAACATTGTTAAAATGCATAGAAAAAAAGATAAAGAGAAAAATATACTCTGTTCTCATGGATTAGAAAGATTAATATAGTTATAATGGCCATTATGCTCAAGCAATATGAATATTTAATACAATTTCTCTAAATCCTCTCAAAGAATACTAAAGTTTATATGGATAAAAAGATCTTGAATAATCAATGTGATCCTCAGAAAAAAGAATAAAACAGAGAATTATCATTCTCCAACTTCATACTATACTACAGAGCAATTGTCATCAAAATAACATGGCATTGGAACAAAAAAGAGTGGAATAAAATTGAGAACAGAAATAAAATCACATCTATCTATATGAGGGGCTAATCTATGAAAAAGAAGTCAAGAACTTAAAATGGAGGAAGAAAAAAGTTTACTCAACAAGTGGTGCTGAAAAAATTGGATGTGACCTACAAAAATGAAGTTGGAGTATTCATTAGTGTCATACCCAATATTACCTGACAATGGATCAAGACCTTCATGTAAGACTTGAAACCATAAAATAGAGGGAGATATAAGAAAAAAGGCATCATGACAGCAAAGTAAATTACAGTAAAATTCAACAATTTGGAGTGCATCAAGCTAAAAAGTTCTGTACTCTGAAAGAAACTGCCACACATACACACATGCACGCACTGAAATTCTATGAATCTATTTAAAAAGATGAAATCATGCTCTTTGCAACAATTAGATGGAACTGGATGTGATCATAAGGATCAAAATAAGCCAGAAATCAAAAGATAATTATAGGATGGTACCACCCATATGTGGAATATAATGAAACAAAGCAAATGAACAGACAAATTTCAATAAAATTCACAGGATGCAGGTCTGTGACTACTTGCAGTGTGGGGTAAGCGTAGAGAACAAGGAAGAAATGAATTATCTAGGTGATGTCAAAGGGTGCTAGAACTCTGGTGATGGGTGTGGTGTAAAATGCACACAGACTGAAGAATTCATTCACTATCCTATAAAGTATACAAATATGTAAAATAATAATTATGCCAAAGATTTAATGAAACAAAATGTGCAACTGACAAAATGCACATTAACAGATGTTTCACATAATAATACATTAGGAAATTACAAATTAATGCCATAGGCGATTGATGAGAAGAAATAGTTGCTCCACATTGTTACTCATTAGTGAAATGAAAATTGAGTTCTAGATTAGATACTACAAGTTAACCGCAAGCTCTGATAGCATTAGAAAAACAGCTGAGAGTACTAAGTGAAATATATTTGACAACTTCTACTGAATTTGAAAACATAAAAAACTTTTATGATTCCATACATGTACCAATAAACATAGAAATGTATGCTGATATCTTTTATTACAATAGTCTCAAGCTGGAAATAACCTATATGTATATAAATAAAAAGTTCTACTTTTGCTTATAATTATATGTAAATATAGATAGAAAATTGGACAAATGTATGCATAGATTTTTGTATGACTGAAAAATAGATACTAATAGATACTAATATCTAATTACAATGCTGTAGAATCCAGACACATGAAGGTTGCAGCACTTGAAATGTTATTTGTTACAATTGATACGTACTTTAAGTGTGAAATACACACTAAGATTCTAAAGCTTCGTATTGAAAATAATGTAAAATATCTCAGTAACTTTTTGTAATGTTTACACACTAAAATTAAATTATTTTGAATATTCTGAAACAAAATATTAAAATCCCCTTTTATTTTCACTTGTTTAATGTGACTGCTAAAATGTTTAAAATTATGTATGCTTCCATTGGAGAACATAGGATTTTTAGATTTTAAGAAGATAGATTTTAAGACAAACATGGCTTTCATGTAGAGATCGTGCTCTTATTTATTTAGGCATGATTGATATATAAAAATTAGTCTTTAGAGTAGTTTTTTCTTTGTAAGGCATGCTTCAATAAAATAAGCATCATACATTTCAAAATGTGTCATCTAAATGAGTTTTTTAAAAGATATATAGCACTATAGATGCATACATGTATAATAAAAGGTTAAGATAAATATTTGTCTGAATAAAGGGGTGAGTCAGCGAAATATATCCAAGAGATAAATCTGTGGATTTGCAAGTCTAAAAGTAAAATAAAATGAAAACATATTAGAATGTTTCTTAAAGGCAAAATGAGGCAAAATTAGATTGATTAAAATAGAGTTAAAATATCAGGATACTCTATGACATAACCATACAGTATGCAGCCCTTTGTGAGATATCTGGATATTGTAGTAATATTCACCATACATTTAATATTTTTCCTGAAAAAAGAAAAGGAGATTACATATTCGTCTAGTTATTATTGCATTTTCACAATATTTTAGCATAGATTAGTAGAAAATATTCTAATGACAAAATATATGTAGGAAATATTAACTTCATTAAATAACCCTAGTTTGGTAGTACTAGTTCTATTATTTTGATATGTATGGAAAAATAATAATTATGTTAATATCTATAAAAAAGATTTTCATTTAAGATGAAATATTCTAAAATATAAACTCAAATAATTTAAATGTGGTTGTATGATTTTAATTTCAATTAGAAATATAAAATAATGTTTTATTTTCCCCTTTCTACATAATACATATTTTGTGACTGTTGCAGAAAGAGAAGACATGCCAGATAGTAATAGTGGGCACCACAACTTCCAAACTGTGATACTTAGATACAATTCTCAGCTACAACAATTACTAGAGAAATGTTTAGTAAGATTTAAAAATTTTTCAGCAAACTAGCAAGATATCGAAAGATAATAAAATAAGGTCCAAAGGAAGCAGGAATCAACTTGAAGGGACTCCACTGGTCAAATATGGGATAACTTGAGAATTGAAAATATAATAGTAGTGTCTTTAAAATCTCAGTTTTAAGCAATCTCATGATTACATCCCAATGATTTTAATGATTCCACTGCCCACAAAAAATCCTCCTTTTACAGCATGACTTCTATTAATACAACTAAATATTGTTAGATAATTTTTTCATTATAAAATGCCAAAGAAATTGCATAAATAAAAAAGTTTAAATGATAGACTATGCATAAATCATCAGTGGATCTACATCATCAGTGGAAATCTGAAAGAGATTTATTAAGAACTGATCAAAGTAACAATGTGCGACTTCATAGATCAAATACAGTATAAATAGAAGTGAGTGCACAGAAAACTAGAACCTCAAATTGATATGCCTTTCAAATACTCCTGACAGTGCAATTGAACCAGGAAATTTTCTAAACTAGAGGTAATTATTAATTCAGTGAAATAAAAATATATAACAAAAATTGCAGGAAGTGATAAAGTGAAGATTGTTAAATGAGCATGTAATTAGCCAATACAGAATAGGAAGCCTTCAATAAGTAGCACAAAATGTCCTTATGCAATAAATAGAATTACTGAAAAGGGAGGAAGGTCAACTTTCTCTTAATTGTGGTTCTACAGAAGGAAATCTTAATATGGGTGTCCAATAACTTATTTAACAATAAGGGCATAAGGAGTTCACACAGGGAAGGAAAGTAAGTTTATAGAGGATGTTTCATTTAATTCACCAAACCGGACAATGGCAGGTTGGTCCCACGACTCATTTCTCAGAATGTGTGTAAATAACACACTCCTCAGAATTACTTTTAACAGTGGGAAAGGACATAGATCCTATCTTTCATTAATGGTTGATTGGGGACTTCTTTGATGGTGTTACAATCCCTTGGTCTTCTAGGCTGTGTACATGGATTGAGTAACCTTCCATGGAGGTTGAAGAATATGTTTGGGGCCGAGAGTGACAGCAGGAAATTCTTATATAACAAAACACTCCATTGCATAATGATCCAAAACAATGCGGTTTTTTATGTCTTGGTCTAAATACGCCACTTGTAAATAATTATACATTTATCAAGGTAATTGAATATCAGTATATATATATGATATGAGGTGATATGAAAATATTGTCAACTTGTTTTAGTTAATAGTTATCAGGGTAATGTAAAAGGAAGAATTCTTCAGTTATAGATACATAATGAAAGAAAATCCTGTCACATGCTACAACATGGATGAACCTTAAGAATATTATGTTGAGAGAAATGTCAGTCATAAAAATCCCTCTGTGATTATGCTTATTTAACACATCTAGAGAAAAAACAAAGCACCCAAATGAGTCAAATTAATAGTAAAAATTGTGATAGCTACCAGAATCTGGTGGAGAGGTAAAAAGAAATCATGTCAATTAGATAGTGAATTTCCACATTGTAAGAAGTAAAACTTTTTGTTTCACTCTGAATATACTTTACATTACTGAATTTAAAAATAATTTTCTTTCTATTCTTTCCATCTTATACTATTTCCCATTGCAATTGTTACCTCCTAATATATTTGATTTATTTACCAATTTAATTTAAAACTTATTTCCATCCCCTACCATAATATTATTCAAGTTTCCATGACACCAGAGTTTTTTGATTTTTTTGTGTCTCTTTTATTTCTTGGCTTATTTACAACTCCTAAAATAGTGCATGACATATACTATGTTCTCAATTAAAAATAGATTTTAGCATAATGTGTAAAATCCTGGACAATGACAAAAATTTCTATTCCTCTGATCTAGAGCTGTCCTATGTTGTGATGTCCTACAAAAGCTAAACTTAAAGTGAGTCATGGTCAGATCAATGTGAGCCCTGAGGAACCACATCCACAGCTTTCCCATGGTGCATCATTATTGTTAGTTATTTTATGTATTCTTTAACATATGTTCACAAATGTGTACACACCTAGTAGCATGAGTGCACATATTACTATCTCATTTCTGCACAGTTAGGGCTTTAAGAGGCATTCTAACTTGCAACTGAGGAAGTTTTGCTGAATTTTATCAAAGTTCTTTCTAGACCATAAAATCTCAGCTGCATCTATCTTCTCCCTTGTGAGCATTCTGACTGATGAGATAATAAAGGTTTCCATAACTTCTTACCACAATGAGTGATGAACAATATCAATCAATCTGACAGATTGTTGACAACATTCATGTGTTTTAGTATATGCAGATATTAACACCAATGTCCACACCTGTAACTTTACTGGACCAAATTCATTTACTGTCAAGAGACAATGATCTCCTGAGTTTCTTCTATGACTCTTGTGACTTGTAGATGTTCAAGATTGAGATCCCAAAAGATTTGTTCAGAATAATATAGTAATTGATATAGACTTATATAAACAGGAATCTGATGGTCATGTTAGACTAGAAAATTTTTGCTGAAGATTTTAAATGAAGAAACATTTATGATTTGGTTAATGCTTTGAAAATTGGTTAGGGTGAACTTAACTACACTGAATGAGAGAAATTATCATAAAATGAATCCATCCCTCCGGGAGTATATAAATAGTGAGTATTTGGAAGATTGTTATTATTATTGTTTTTGATTATCCTGATCCTCTTTGTGCACTCTCTCCTTGTCCTATTTTGGAAACAAAATGAATTAGAATTAAAAATAAAACTGTCTGTAGGTGCTGACATAATCTATCTAGTTTTTCAATAAAAAGTCATTTAATTATCAAACTAAATACATTTAAAACTAACCACAAACTAAATATAAATATTTAAAATTTTACTTTTACACTTAAATATAGAACTAAATATAAAACTATATGGTTCATTCAATGTTAGAAAAAAAGCTAAGCTTGTGGCCTTGAGCCAGAACAAACTTGTTATCCAGTTAGTTAAATCATCATAGCCGTCTCTGCAGAGACCACTGAAGTTCAGGTGGGTTAAGGTATCCAAAATAAAATTATGTACCTTGTAATAATAATTGGAAGTTTAAAAGCTGAACAACTATTCATTAACTATGCACATTTCTGAGTCATACCTCTGACTGTCCCTGAAAAGGAAAATGATAATTTGATAGGAAATAAGAGAGCATAAATCTGCAATAAAGTTCATAAAGTAGATTATTTTAATTATTCTAAAATTTTAAATGTGTTATATATATAGCTTTCTGATTAAAATATTCTATTTATAAACAAGCTATAAATTCTTCTTCACTATTGAGTCTCTTGTCCCTGATGATTAACTAAGAAATATTAAGGTTTTAATTATAGTTTCTGAAATGACAATAAATTACATGAATGTATAAATAAGTAGATCTTTCTATTAGTAATTTGATGAAATCAATAATAAGTATGTTTTTATTTAATCAAGGTGGAAAGTATGTTCTTCATTTATTACACGGAAAACTATATTAACTATTTTCCATTAAGAAAAATACAATCCAGTCAGTGACTCTGTTGTGAACATATTTTATTTGTTTTCAGTTTTGAGAGATGACCCAAATATTTTCCTAATTTTTTTCATTAAATTAAATTATTACCTAGAGGGGCACATTTTCTGACCTAGACAATTCATATTGCAACTAATACATTTAGGAAGTAGATTGTATAAATATATAATTTGATCACTATCTTGTTGATTTGAGTTAAGATTTATCATTTCTAAGGGGATACCTACCTATATCACATGATTAATAAATAAAAATGTTTCCTTTGAAACATTTATCACCTTGATTTTTTAATTAATTTTGTAAATGCTTCCATATAATGACATTCTAAAGCATTTATTAAAACCATGTTTTGTAGTTTAAATAACTAAATTTAAAGAACTAGTAAGTGTTTGAGACAAGATTTTCTAAATCAAAATTCTCTACTCTTGGAAGTATTAACTCTGCCAAATAGAAATTATTACTTTACTACACATTACTTTATAAAAAATAATAATTAGACGTTAGAAATTCCAAAAGTTTAATATGGTAATCAAAAACTTTTTGTTGATTTTAGTTATGGCGTATCAAGTGATGTTGTGAAAAAAATCCTTTTTCAGAAGCATTCACACATTTAGATATAAAAGAAGATATATATGTATATGTAGTGTTTATCTTTATGGGTTGAGTGATCTATGTTGTAAAATATAGTTGTGCAATTCTTTAAGAAGTTAGGGATAAAATACTTTTTTCATAATTTGAATGACAATTTAATTCAGAAACACTTGATACGTCTAATCGTTTATACAAAAATACCTTTATTATCCAGGTTTTGATCAATTAAGAAATTTTGGACTTTGAGGAAAAGAAGTTGAGTGCTTGAATCTAGTATATAGAAATGATTTGTATGGAGCTAATTATAACATTCAAAATAGAAACTCAAATGTGTTCACATCTGAAAAACACAATACAAAGATAATAAAACAGGAATTAAATTAATATATTCCAGTCTTTCTTCATGTATCATGAGTTGCATACACACATATGTGGGCAATACACACTTAGTTCCCTAAGTGTAGAAGTCATGAAAATGATTGATGTTTCAATGAAACAAATTATGATTTTATTAGAAAGCATTCATTTAAAAATTAGAAATATTCTCAGAATGTCAGCAGAGCAATATTTTCTAGTTGGTATGATTCTCTAGTTCATATTTCTCTTGTATTTCTTGAAAATAATTAGACATTTTCCAACCAAATTAACTCACACTTTTATGACAATGAGAACATTCTTTTAAAATATAGCTGAAATCAATCAAGTCTTTTAAAGGGATCATTTCTTGCTATAAGATTGTTATTTTCTCAGGATGAATGTATCTTATATAGTTTTTAAACATTTTGTGGGATTAGGACTTCAACTCCATGATTCAATCTCTCACTCAATGCATGGGGGCAGATTACGATAGTTAAAGTACAAATTTAAGTCTGGAAAATCAAGCATTCATAGTATCATAAAATACATTTAGCAGATACATACATGACTTCCTTTATAAACAGGATGATGGAAAAACATTATTTTGTGGTGAAAAGTAAAACTACGAGTTTTTACTTGCAAAGCTGTTGTCTTTCAAGTACTTTGATATACTCGACCAGTTCAAATTCCACTTCCTAACCACATACTTTCTTAT
Source organism: Solenodon paradoxus (assembly GCA_004363575.1). NCBI lineage: Eukaryota > Metazoa > Chordata > Mammalia > Eulipotyphla > Solenodontidae > Solenodon > Solenodon paradoxus. The sequence goes on from RJWH01001577.1 coordinate 236,075, forward strand.
ATATTACCTCCTTGAAATTTAAGCTAAGTATTTGAACTATGTGAAGTAAACTTGATTTTGCTTCAAATATTTAACTCTTCTCTTTCAGTCTCATTTGAGAGAGAACACAGATTTCATGAAATTAAGGACTTCACTTTGTTACAGAATTACTGGCCTAACACATGTATATATATATATATATATATATATATATATATATGTAACTTGACTATATATTTGACTCATTGATTTAAGAAATAAATTAATGAATGAAAATATGTTATTAAAATTGATGACAGTTTGAACCATTATCCTGTTTTTATAGATGAGCGAAATACATCTGGGGTGAAGTGTATTTTCTGCATCATATGTCTGGTAAGTGATAGTGATCATTTTAAAACCTTCTGTTTGGTAAAAATCCAAGAAGACACTAGTAACTCCTCCATAAGACTATATGTCCTGTCTAAATATATTTTGATGCAATGTCTATATACCTATGTAATCATCATTCATGGAACTTGTATGAGGGAAAATTAAAATGACCTGATCATTGTAAAAGTATAGATGTATTTGTGCAAATCTATAAGGGCAATGAATTGGCCTACTCCTAGCTATCTTCCAAAAGTAGCATGTTTTGAAAACCACGTAAGGGGATGTTTTTTGAGATGAAAGGGCAGCTGTTAAAACTTGGACAGGTTTTTTCATATCTGCAAAAAGAAGATACAATGCATTCATTGAGAGATTTTGAATAGCTATATAAATTTTGTTTAGAAAGTGACAATATATTCATGTATGTCTTGAAAATAATGAATCATAAATAATAGTATTATTTCTGAAAATGATAATGAGAGATATTTAAGGATTGTTTAGTTAGCCTGGGTATTTTTATTAGTGTTATACATATTGTCTCATCTAGTCCTGACCAGGAGCAATGAAAAAGAGTACATTCTTAGCAATTCAAAAGTGTAGAGAGACTGAGCCTATACTTTGAAATATTCATTGCACATATTCATGAAAAATAGCATTTTAATCCACATAACTAGAAATTAATGTAATTTTAATACTTATTTTTATTGATCATTTCCCTTCTATCTGAAGAATCTTTAAAATGTATCTAGAACATAACACTTTAGTTCAGTTGTTTTAAATTTTCAGACAAAATCTTGTTAGTGAAGTAGTTTTCCCTTCTGTGTTAGAAACTATGAAGAGTCAGTAATTAAAATGTCAGTAATGTGACAATGTATTCATTATTATAAACCTATATTTAATATCATATATGTGTAAAAAACTTTACTTGTCACCTGAAATATCTGAAGCTATGCAGCATGAAGAATTCAATACTTGAAGCATTTACAAACAACAGGAAGGGCAAAATATTTACTCAATTTCAGTGTGAAACAGATTTTGAAGCATGTGGTAAGAGTGATGTTGGCAAAATATAAGGTCAAGATTTTGGAACAGATTATTCATGATGTCTTTATATGCAAGATGTTTTTGATAAGCTCATGACAAAAGATACTAAAGAGTGGTGTTTGAGGGAAATGGTTTATGTGAATGTGTTTGAACTGTAATATTTGAGTAGAATTTAGTTCTATTTTAAATAAATGCAATATAATAACTAAAATAAAAGAAATTTGCCTGTAGATAAGTTGTTCATGGTTGATTAATGGTTATAATTATCAGAATATTCATTATTATTTTATTGTTATTATTCTGAGGGACTTAGAGTAACTGAGCTGTAAAAGAATAATAGAGGACATCCAAGAGAATACAAGAAACACATATTAGTCAAGATGAAACTTGGTTAATATGTCCACTGGGGAATAACCAGAGAGAGGACTGACGACATTAGCATAGAGAAATGGTGGTGACAACTAAAATATTGTTATATGATGTAGAAACAAAGTGTAGAAATTTGTTGAATAAAAACTGAATATTAAAGGCGAAAAGCAAAATTATTAATTCATCAGAAAATGCTAACTTAATACTGTAATGCATTGTGCCATAGCTTTCTTGTTTTGTTTTTTAGCTATGACAGTCAAAGTTTCTAGCTATATTGGAAAATAAAGATGATAAGAAAATATCAGGGGCAGTTTCCAGAGCCTAACATAAAACAAAAATTTTAGGTTTTTTCAGTATCTCTTTAAAAGGAGAGGTGAATGACTAGAAAAACAATTTGAATTATAAAAATTGGGAGTAGATTTGTGTGGGTAAATATGTCAAGTAATCAGATTGTGATTCCTTTGAGAAAAGAAATAAGAAAAGTTCCAAAAGCTATTAGTATTTTATGTCATACAAACAGAGAATGATAATTTTGACACTATAACACCTAAAAGACCACTTCTAGAAAAGTGATCACTTATCTCTGTATTGTTTGTTGCTTTAAAAAATATGAGACTGGAAAACAGTCAAAAGAATATATTCTAAGTATCTAGTGCTTACCAACATAATAAGGAATCTTATTTGCAAGATTCCTTTGAAATGTGATTCTTTTTATAATTATAGACTGAAAATGAGATCATTTATTATCTAATGGAAATTTCTAAATATATAGATTGAGCTTTCATGTTTGTTTTTATGCACAATTAGATTATAATAATCACTCCATTGTCATAGAAGCAATAGCAAGAATATCATGTACACTGTTGGAAACCACTTACTTTTCCTTCACAATTATTAGAGACAATCAAGAGAGTTTAGAATTAGTTAGAGGATAAGAGATAAAGAGTTGATAACCATATTCTCATAATTTGATTCTCTCTTTGCTTCCCAGGTGCAAGTTGTGTGACCTACAGATGCCCAATTCCACCATGATGTTGGAATTTCTCCTTATGGGGTTTTCTGATGTATGGGAACTGCAAGTTTTGCATGCTCTCTCCTTCTCTCTAATGTATTTGGTGACTGTAATGGGGAACATTCTCATTGTTACTATCACCACTCTTGACACCAGTCTTCACACACCCATGTACTTCTTCCTCAGGAATCTGTCCATCTTGGACGCATGCTATATTTCTGTAACAGTTCCTAACTCATGCATCAACTCTCTGCTTGACAAAAGCACCATTTCAAAGGCTGGATGTATAGCTCAGGTCTTTCTAGTGGTTTTCTTTGTGTATGTGGAGCTTCTATTCCTCACCATCATGGCCCGTGACCGCTATGTAGCTATCTGCCAACCCCTCTACTACTCTGTAATTATGAGTCCTAAAGTATGTATGCAGATGACACTGGCTTCAATAATCAGTGGCATTTTCTATGCAGGTTTTCACACTGCTAACACATTCAGGCTGCCCTTCTGTCAGTCCAATGTTATACGTCAGTTTTTCTGTGACATCCCATCTCTGCTGAAACTCTCCTGCTCTGACACCTTTAGCAATGAGATGGTGATTGTTGCCTCGGGTCTGGGAATAGGTGGTGGCTGTTTCATTTTCATTATTAGGTCTTACATCTACATATTTTCTACTGTGCTCAAGTTTCCAAGTAGAGCAGACAGAACAAAGGCCTTTTCCACTTGTGTTCCCCACATCCTTGTGGTGTCTATCTTCCTCAGCTCTGGCTTTTATGTTTATCTGAGGCCATCTGCAATCTCTGCCACAATCCAGGACATGGTCCTTTCTGTTTTCTATTCCATAATTCCCCCACTCTTCAACCCTATTATTTACAGTCTTAGAAATGAACAAATAAAATGTGCCCTCAAAAAAATAATGAGGAGAATATTTTATTTTAGAAATGTGTAAGAGATTGCTCAGGCTACCCAAATTATTGAGTGAAAATTATGCATTCATCAATAAACTGAAATAAATGATTTGGATTATATAGAGATAACAGATGGATATTTGATAAAGAATGTAATACCTTATATCAAAACATTTCTTCTTAAAAGTTTTGGATTATATGACTATGCCATTGGATAAAATATAATTTTAAATGCAAGATATCCCCACTCAGATTTTGACAAATTAAGAGTCCTCATAAAAATTCTGTCCTAAAAAGTCACACACTTTTCCTGAGAAAAATTTTTAAATTCCTAGTCTATAGTTATCCACTCCAGTTATTTATAAGGCTAAAATTGAAACAACATATTAATTTTGAAAAGTCACATTTGTTATTATTGAATAATTAAAAGATTTTATTTATGTACCCAAAAATAAATATGTAAAACATTCTTTTGGATAAGAAAATGTGAATGAAATGTGTGCTATAAAAGCGAAATGAATTTTGTTGACTGTACAATCATGTTTGAAAGGAACATATTTTCAAACTTTCTCTTATGCAGTAATAAAAATATATATGTTATATTATATTTTTAATCAAGCCAGAATTTTTCTAGATATGTATTTAATTGTTTTGGGGAATACATTTACTTGTTGATGCTTTAAATATTACTACTTGTTATTTAAAGAATGTATACATTTCTCTTCCCACTTGTTTCAGTATGTTTATCCACACATCCAATATGATATTAAATATTGAATAAAACTTGAGAAAATAATCACTGTTTCAAAGCAATTATTCGAAATATAAGTGTAAACATTTAGGTAAAGCAGTAATTGGACTATAAAATAATAATTATATTTTTCTGCTTGTTTCTACATAAATCAAACATAGTTATAACCTTTTGAATTAACTTCACTGAAATATTATATGAAATATTTAAATAACAATCTTGAATTAAAGAAAAAAGATAAAAATTAGATTGCTTAGAAAATTACTAAGAAGAGGTGTTTTAATTTCCTTTTAATCTTACAGTTGATGGAGTCTCAGGAAAATTATTGTGGTACAGCTTTTAATTAAGTAGCTATTTAAGGGAAGACATAAGGAACAGCTGAATATGGTAAAATAAGGTATCTAAAGTACAGAATGTAAAATGTGCTGGAATTAAATACAGTGGACTAGGAATAATAGGTCTGTTTTTATGAACCTATAGTGAGTTATTTATATATTTTTGCTTTTTACACATTGCCAGACATATGATATGCAAATATTTCCACAACAAATAGGATGTATTTTCATTTTGGTGATTTTCTTCATTGTACATAGCTCTTTACTTTGCTATAGTATCATTTTTCTATTTTCACTAGTAACTGAAGTTGAGTCTCAAAGGTATCTCTGGATTTGATGTCATAAAGCATGTATCTTATGTTTTATTCTATGTATTTTATGGTTTTACATTTTATATCCAAGTTTTTAAACTATTTGAGGTAATTTGTGTATATGGTGTAAAATAGTGATCTAGATTCTTTTTTAATGTGTCTGTCCAGCTATGCAAAAATCATTTGTAGTCCCATCACTGTCTAGCCTGAGATACTTCCATTTGCCTCTACAGTGTCTCCACATGACCCAGGTAATCTTTAATTTGTATCCTGCTGTATTATGACACAGTGTGATGTATCTGTCTCATCCTCATCTATTTCCTGACCTATAACTGGCCTTCATTGTTTATCCAATAATAGATTTAGGGTGAATTTGTGTTTAGCCACCAATATATTGGCATAATACTCATTTCTAATCTTTATCAGCATGTAAGGGACCATTAGGTCTGATAGAAAGTGATATTACTAGCAAACAGATGTCTCAAAAATGGAAATAGAATGAATTAATACATAAAATTACAACATAAGTGAGCAGAAACCTCCAAGAGAACCAAAACAGAAAGCTCTGAGGAAAACATTAATGGATTACTCTTCTACAATATTATGTGTGACTTTGAACAAAATTGAAAAGAAATGCAGTCAGAAAAATTAGTTTATAAACTTGTGTATATATATAGATATATACATGTTACATAAATATATACATATATAAAGCTGCAAATCAGTGTAAAATATGACAAAGATGCTACAGTTAGAGAACATAAAATTTTAAATAGCTATGGCTAATATACTGATTATACAAAAAGGTATATTAAATATAAGAACAGAGAATAATGTGATAATAGATGAAAATTGTAGGAAGAAAGCAAACCCCAAATTTGGAAATATGAGGCACTGTAACAAAAGAATAATGACACTAGTATGCTCAATTGTATGTTGAACATGACTGAAGACTCTTTCACCTAAAGTCAATAGAAACTTCAAAAATAATAAATAAAGAGGAGAGACTGGAAAGTGTAACAAGTTATTAAAGCACTGTAGGGGAGATTTCAAAAGTTATGAACATAATAGTAATATTAGGAAAAAAAATAAAGGAACAAAATTAATATTCAAAGGAATAATGAATGCAAATATTAGTAAAATTAATGACAGACACCAGATAACAGATACAAGAAACTCAGAGAATACCAACAAGGATGCATGGAAGTTATCTATCTATCTATTTATCTATATATCTACCTATATATATGTATAGGTAGGTAGATAGTCATATCTATATATATTTACACATATTCATATATCAATATTCATTTGTTGAGTTGAATAAATTAATTTTGAATTAAACATTATATATACTATGTATAATTAAAACAGAATAATTGAATTATGATAGAAGTCACTGTTTCCCTATAAAGGAGCAAATGAAAAGTATAACATCTGATTTCTCTTCAGGAAGCCTGCAAAAAAGAAAATAAAATGATATTTTTAAATTTTTAAAAGGAAAACAGCCCACCATTCATAATTATGAAATCTAGACACTATACTTCAAAGGTGAAAATGAAATAAAGGCTTTATCATGCAAGCAAAAATGATTGAGGAATTATTGTCTGTATTTGCCTATTAAGACGTGTTAAGAGTTCTTCAGAGAAGAGAAATGATAAATCAGAAACTTTGTTTACATAGTGAAATAAGAGCACAAAATAAGGCATACTTGAAGGTAAAAATAATTTTTTTCTTACTCTTAACTGATATAATAATTGATATAATAATCACTTGTACAAAATAAGAATGTATTTGATTATTTTAGATGATGCACAACTGTAATGCATGACACAATGATTCAAGGGTGGGACAGCAGGAATTAAAATACTTGAATACTATAATTATATGAAATACTGGTGAAGAGGTATGGTGTACTTTCAAGTAGACTTAGAAAATCATGTCTAGTGATTGGATTTCAGGATGGAAAACTAGTTAGTTCTCAAGTTCATATCTTCCCCCATACGTACCAAAACTGCATCAACTACAGAACTAGTCATTTAAAATAAGCAGAGTTGAGGACAACCTTCTCTATAAGAAAAAGTGATAGGATCCCACCTGGCCTAGGAGAAACCTGGGAAATTCCCATGAGTTCCTGGGGAGAAATGTCACAGATGGATAAAGATACTTATCCTACCCCAGCCCACCTGTACCAGAAGTTCCAGTGAGTTCTGAAGGAAGCAGAAGGGAAGAGTGAGCACCCCTGCAGGCAACACCCACCTGACTCAGGAGCAGCCACCAGTGCTCTCATATGTTCCTGGAGGAAACACCACAGAGGAGTTAGTAATACTACCAGCACAAGTCCATCTAGCCCATGAATAGCCAATGATCAATAAGCTCCTGGGAGAAGCTCCACACACAAGTAAACAGTCCAGTCCCACCAGCATGCCAGTCCCAGGAGCAGCCCCATGAGTTCTCTGAGTTCCTAAGCACTCATGAGGGACTGGGACTGCTGCTGAGCAGAGCAATTCAGCTCACCAATATAGACTGAATCCCAAACAGGGATTCCACACAGCCCACAGAGGCTCACCATCTACAAAAATCCAAAGACACCCCTGTCAAAGAAGCAAACACGAAAAACAGAAAAATAATGCCCCATCATCAAATATAGGACCAAAAAGAGGAGACATGCCAAAATCCAAATAACCTGGAAACAAAACATAGATGGCTCAGAGAGAGGAGGGAACAAAGGGCATACTAATAAAGAAATCATATGACCCTGAATGTGACAAGCTAACAGATTGAGAATTCAAAGTGTTTGTTATAAAACGAGAATGTTCTGCAGGATGCACATCTAACAGTCCAATATGAAATCCAAGATCACAAAAAAGTGATAGATTATAAGACTGAGGCCATAAAGATCCCAAAAAGCTGCTAGATATTAAAAATATATCAGTGAACTGTAGACAAATATGGAATATTCCACATACAATTTCAATCTCACAGAGGAACAAATCTCAGAAATTGAAGATAAAACTTAGATATGATCTTCATGGAAGAAGAGAGAGAAATAAGAGTGAGGGAAAATGAAGAAAACCTGGGGGAAATACCATATACCATGCGAAAGTAAAGGTAACAATGATCAGTATCTCAGGAGAGGAGAGAACAACAATTATTTTTAAATTATATCAGTATGTTTTTTCTTTTTCATCTGTGTGTATTTCACACCAAAACTAACAACCGAGGTCTAGTGTCCCTTACTGCCACCTCGATGCCTCATTCCTTCACTTCCTCCTGTCACCACATGGTAGCCAATGATTCATCTGGTGAAATTTTTTGAGATTTGTATGATTTTGTTCATTATTGGAAGAGTAATACCAGAAAACTTTCCATAACTGACACAAAACTAACACATTGGATGTCCAGGAAGTCAATAGAACACCAAAGTTCCTGAATGTAAAAAGACTTCTGCCAACATATAAAAAATGTAAAATCCAATAATAAAGAAAATATACCAAGGGTGGTATGTAATGTAATTTAATGTAATGTAAAAGAGAAGCATAACTTTCAAAGGTATACCCATCAGGCTGTCATCAGAATTCTCAACAGAAACCCAGTAGACCAGGAGAGAGTAGAATGACATATAACAATACTAAAAGATAAAAGCTAGCATTCAAGAGTACTCTACCCTGAAAAATTATCATTCAGATATGTTGGTGAAATGAAGATAATCAACAACACAGAAAAGGTAATTGATTTTTCCATTGCTAAGCCTATTTTTCAAGAAATGTTGACAGGAGTCCTTCAATAAGGGAAAGAAAACCAAAGAACTACCAAAGTCCATGATTTTGACACAAAGTAAAATAGAATCAGAAGCAAAGTAATGACCATCAGAAAAGAGCAAAAACACACTAAAATGAGGAAAGAAAATCTCATAAGATATGACAGTAAAGACTGTAGTAGATGGGTGAAAATAGAGATAAAACAAAAGATGGCCACAAAATGATTCATATAGAGATACATATGTGGAATGTTAAAGTATCAGAGAGAATAAAGATTCAAAATCATCCAAAGGCAAAGGTAAACAAACAAATATGAAAATAAACAACAGAGAAATAAAACATGAAAAAATGACAGGTATAAATTCTTGCATATCAGTAATTACCCTGAATGTGAGTGGACTAAACTGACCAATCAAAAGACAGAGTGGCTGCATTGATCAAAAAAGAAGACCCATGAATATTATTCCTACACAAAACCCCCATAAGATCCAGAGACAAACATAGGTTAAAAGTGAAAGGTTACAGAAAAAAAATCAAATCAGTGAAAATGTAAGGAAATCTGGAACTGATACTAATATAAGACAACACAGATATCCATCTAAAAGGAAGGACATGAACCAAAGATGGACACTATGTCATACCAAAGGATTGAATCAATCAAGAAGAAATTACTGTCAGTATATACACACCCAAAGTTGAACCATCTAAGTATATAGAACAAGTAGTAACAGACCTAACAATTGACATTGACAGCATTACAATAATACCAGGAGTTTTCATACAGATAATTCAACAAAGCAGAAAATCAACCAAGAATAAATGTCACACAAGAAGTAATAGATCATTTGGACCTAACAGGCTTATACAGAACTTTCTATCCCCCAAAAGATCATATATTATTCTTAAGTGCACATGGAACATTTTCTAGGATAGACCATGTCCTGAAATACATACAAGTTATAATAAATATAGCAAAATTGAAACTATATAGTTTCTTCTCTGACTACAAGGGTGTAAAAAGATAAATGACCAGAAAATAAAACTGAAAGACCATAAACATGTAGAAATTAAGTAGCATGCTTCTGAACGATTCATGAATCAATGAAAAAATTAAGGACAAAATAAAAAATTGTCTGGAAACATAAAGAAGAGGCAAGTTATGATAACATGTAGACTTCAGCAAAAACAGGTGTCTTAGGAACATTTTAGCATCACAAACAGATCAAAAATCAAGGCACATCTCAAATGAAATATATAAACACAATTGAGGGACTGGAAAATGAGCAACTGACAAAGTCTGCAGAAGGAAGGAAATAATAAAAAGCGGATCTCAAGTAAATAAAATTGAAAATAAGAAAGCCATTCAAAATCAGTGAAACTAGAATGTTGTTCTTTGAAAAAAATCTTTATCAAGTCTCGTGAAGAAAAGAAAGAGAAACTACTATGCACAAGAATCAGCAATGAAAGAATGGAAGTCGCTACACACATACCAGGAATACTGAGGATCCTCAGACAATAGGTATGAACACCTGTATAACAACAAATACACCAATTTTGCAGAAGAGAACAAATGTCTAAAATACTACAACCTTCCAAAACTGATCCAGAAAACATTTAACTTGATCAGATAAATGACAAGCATTGTCACTGAAGCAGTGATTAAAGATTTTGCCTAAAACAACAAATAAAAACAAGAATCTTGGCATCACAAGTTCCAAATATTCCAAGATGACCTAACCCATCCTCTTTAAACTCTTAAAAGGGAAAAGAAAAATCTCAAATACATTTGATGAGACTAACATTATACGGATTTCAAAATCAGGAAAGGATAACACCAAGAAAAAAAACTACATACAAGCATTACTGGTGACTATAGATGCAAAAATCCTAAAAACGTTTTTTTGAAAAATGGAATCTGACAACATATTTAAAGTGTGCATTATGATCACATTGTATTCTAGGAATGCAAGGATGTTTCAATATGTGTGACTCATTCAGTATAATACATTACATTAACAAAAGAAAGACAAAAATCGTCTATCATATAAATAGATGCAGAGAAAGCATTTGACACATTTCAATACCTATTCAGATACAAATTATTGGTAAAATGGGTATAGAAAGCACATAGGTCAGCATAATAAAATCCATAAAAATAAAAACCATCACTTACAGCACACTCAATATTGAAACACTAATATATATATATATATACACTATACAGAGTGTATACATATATATATATATATAGTATACTATACTATACATATACTATAATAATCTGGAAGAAAACAAGGATGCCCAATTTCATCACTATTATTTGTCATAGTTCTGGAAGTTCTGGTCAGAGCAATAAGACAAAAGACATCAAAAGAATCCAAGTGGAAATGAAAAAATAATATGATATTACACCTAGAAATTCCAAGTGACTCTCCAAAAGCTATAGAAACAGCAAAGTGATAGGATCAAAAATCAACAGACAAAAATCAATGACATTGTTATATACAAATAATGAACAAGAGAAAAGAGCTATCGAGATATTCCATTAAAGATCACACCAAAAAGATAAAACTCCTTATTTCTTATAAAATTATTTTATTTTAAGGGAACACATTTAACAAAGGCGATGGAAGACCTATACACTTTAAACTACAAAACACTGATTAATAGTAGGTACAAAACACAAAGAGATGGAAAAATATTCTGTGCTCCTGGATTGAAAAAATAACATAGTTAAAATGGCCAGTTTACCAAAAACAACATGTATATTTAAAGCAATTCCTATAAATATTCAGCAACACTTTTCAAGCAAATATTATGAGCAACAGGAGCAACAGTAAAGTTTTTATAGAACTCAAAAGGACCTCAAATAGCCAAATCTATTCTAAAAAAAAAAGAAAAAGAAAGATAGAGGTGTCAGGATTCACTTCTGGGAACAAGGGAGAGGAGGGAAAACACAGGAGATTGGGAAACTCAGAGTGAAATAAAGGTGGAATCAGGGGATCAACAGCCTCACAGATTGAGAGCCCTGAATACCTTGGTTTCCACCAATGTATTGAGTTCATACACAGAATTGCTTCAAGCAGCTTATACAAACAATTTTATCTTTACGTTGGATTTGCTTATGCAACCTTTGGTTTTCTAACTACATAGCTGTATCTATCTTGTTTTGGGGAGTCAACAATTACAGGAACACTGCCCCAGTGCTTTCCCAGGATGGCCTTCACCCGGTACTCAGGACCTGGTTTTCTTTGATGTTCTGCCAACTCCCACTTCCTCCTTGTTCTACTTTCTGCCCCCAACATAGAGGGACTACATTCCCTGTCTTAAAATTATGCAAAAGAGTGTTTGTCATCAAAACAATATGAAAATGGAACAAAACAGATATATAGACCAGTGGAGTATTTAGTGTTCATACATAAAACCATATACATAGAGGTAAATAATCTATTACCATAGAGCCAAGAAAATATCATCTATCTATTCAAGAAATGGTACTGAAAAAGTTGAACAACTACTTTAAAAATTAAGCTCAATTATATGTGAGCATTATATACGAAATTAACTCAAATTGCACTGAAACTTTGAATGTAAGACTAAAACAATAAAATATAGAGAGGAAAACAGAAAAACACTCCATGATGTCAAACTCAGAGATGTGTTTTGGAAAGAGGCACCTAAGGTAACGGACACTAAAATAAAATTATACAGCTGGGAATATGTCAAATTAAAATGGTTCTGTACAGCAAAAGAAACTACCACTAAAAAAGGCAACCCATAAATGGGAGAAGATATCTGAATCATACATGTCAGGCAGCAGTTTAAAGTATATAAAAAGCTCTTATGCTTCATAAACAATAACTCAGGCAACCCACTCAAAAAGTTTATAGGTAAGCCTAATAAAAAACTCTCCAGAAAAGGCACACATGTGGCCCACAAACACATAAAACTGCACTATATTACTAATAGGAGAAATGCAAACAAAAGCCACAAGATAGTGTATAGCACCAGTGAGAATGGCATATATCAAAGTCTAGAAAGAACAGGCATTGAAGAAGGCATTGCAGAAAAAGTAACTCTCCTACACTATTGACATAAACATAAATTACTGAAACCTTATTAGAAAATAGTATGGAGATTCTTCAAAAAATAGGAGATTTCTATAAAATGAATTATAAAACACCTAGAAACAGCAAGTAATCAAAGGAGAGTAAAAATATGAACTGTTAAAATGTTCTTCAGATTAATTTTTTGTCCAGTTAAAAAGCTATAAGCATATATATGAACAGCATAAAACAATTGATAGTAAAAATAAATAAAATGAAATGAAAACCAAATATTAGAAAAAAGGAAGCTATCAACACACTAAAAAGAAAATAAGAGAGCAAAACTGCAGCGACTGTACAATACCACAGAAAACAGCACAGTAGAAATAATTACTTAAGAATAATTACCATACATATCAATGGAATGAACTCATAAATCAAAAGGCACAGACCAAATAAATGGATTTAAAAAAAATCCAGCAAGTGGTGGTTTGGTCCAATGGATAATGGTGAAAAACTTTTGGTAAATTTGGTTGTGGGCAGAGTGTGTTGTAATATATTTGATTAATGGGAAACCTGCACACATGGGTTTATATTATTTTGTAAATCATATTGACCTCAATAAATATTTAAAAATAAAAACGATGCCCAACTTTCTGCCACATGCCTGGAATCTCTCTAAGCTCAAAAGACAAACATAGGTTCAAAGTAAAAGTTTGGAAGCCGTGATACAGTCAAATAGTAGCCCCCAAAAAGGCAGGAATAGTCATACTTACAGGGAATAAAATGGACTTGCAACTAAAAAATTAGCAAGAGACAGGGGTGAACACTATACAATAATGAAAGGTTTAACTAAGCACATATATCTCAAATGAGGGAACATCAAAAATACATAGAAATAATTATCATAATTGAGATCTAAATATAGATATTTAAATTAATAAAATAATATTAGGGGACTTTAATAACCCACTTATGAAAATTGATCTCAATCAGGCAGAAAATTAACAAGGAAACAGTATTAAATGAAGTAAACAAGACGGTTTTGATAGACATTTACAACAATCTCCATTCCCAAAAGTCAGAATTAACATTCATTCCAAGTAAGAATGTCAAGAAAAGACCAAATGCTGGAGGCAGTAAATAGGTGTCAGGAAATTACAAAAATTGAAATAATATCAAGGATTTTCCCTATTCATAATAGTATAAAATTTGAAATCAACCACAAAAAGAAGACTGGAAAATTCCAAAATGTGTAAAGACTAAATATCATTCTTCTGAGAGACTATTAGGTAAAAGAGGGCATCAAAGAAGAAATTAAAAAGTAATTGGAGATTTACAAGAATAAAGACATGAGTTATCAAAACCTATTGGATGCAGCAAAAGCAATTAATAAATAATAGTGTCAAAATGTTGCTCTCAGTATTATTCACAAGAGTCAAGATGTAATAGTGAACTAAGTGTCCATTAATAAACGAATAGAGAAAGAAAATTATATATATATATTCAAGAAAATATTATTCAGTCTTAAATAGAAGGAAAAAACCCTTGTGCCTCAGGTGCCTCAGGTAGTTAAGGTACAAGCCGTATAAGCCCAAGGACCAGGCTTGGAGACTCAGCATCTGAGGAAACAAAATGCAAACACAAAAATGCCTCTATGTAATATTTTGGTGTATTCTTGTGACTCACCAGCTAAGGTGCTTGTCATGTAAAGACCCAGCACCTGACTTGAAACCTGGGACTGGAAAGAAGGAAACAAGAAAAACAACCCGAATAAATAAAAAATAAGGAAATTTTGACAAAATACTAATATGTGGATGACCCTTGAGGACATTATTTAAGTGAAACAAACCAGTCAGAAAGAAATAAATACTGTATGATTTCACATGTGTGAGATAAAGAATGGTACTTCTACTTTTTGGTTCTGTAGGTGAAGACTTGGAAGTCTCTGCTTCATTTTAACAGTAAAAAGCACAACATACTGAAAAATCAGTAATTCTTGTGCTAATAAGAAAGATGAGGAAACAGGGACATTCACTGCCTCACAGATTGAAGAGACAGAAGAGTAGGAAGGCTTGTGACTTTCTGGAGCAGATACTTCAGCGCGGCAACCATGGCAGGGAACAGAACTGGGGTGGAGAATATGAGCAATAATTGACAAACAGCTGTAGAATCAATGTGGATAAATCTGAAAGTTAAAACTTCAGGAGGGAATAATTTTGTGAGATATAACTCCAGAAACTAGATCAGGTTCACATAATAAATATCTGAGAAAATCCTATACTGTTTATCACATTGGGAAGGAGAAATGATCACATATGCTGGAGAACATAGTTCTTAAAATGCTTATCCACATAGGAAATTATTTAATGAGAATCTAACCTGTAGAGGTATTGTCCTTGTTAGAGTCTGATAACTTGGAGTAGAGAAATACCCAATTCCTGTCAGCTCTAGCATTCTATGTGGAAAAGGGGAAATGCCAAACAGCTCTCCTGTTTCAAAAAATGGACAGTTCAGAGGCAGAGGCTTAGTTCAGTGAGACATAATTTTAGGACTACAGAACACATTCCCTACACCTCACCTCACCGATAAACACATTTCTAAGTGGCTATTAAAGAAGTTCTTCTTACTTGATGTATCATGTATGGCTATCAAGAAAATAAGAGAAGTAATACAAATTGAGAAAAATATGAAGAAACAGAGCAAGAATCCAATACAAATACAGCAGGGATAAGTTATCAAACACAGGTGTAGCAGGGGGGATATTAAAATTATGATTAATATTCTAAGCTTAGGCTCTGGCTGATCAAATAGATTAGATATAAGAAAAGATGGACAATATAAGTAGAGAGATATATAGATTCTAAGAACAATAACAAGAAAAATACATATATAAAACACTAAAACAGAAATGATAAAAGCTTTTGAATGACTTGTAAGGAGATTGGACAAGTCTGGGGAAAGAATCTGAGCTAGCAGATCTATCAATAGAATAGTCAAAAAATGAAAAACAGAGAAAGCAAATTTGTAAAACACAATATGTAAGGAATGTGGGACAAATACACATGGTGTAACAAAGAGAATGCCAAATGAAGAAATAGAAACAATACATATTTAAAACACTAAGAAATCAGAATTTGCCCCCAAATAATATCAGATGCCACACCTCAGCTCCAATGGGTTTAGAAAATAGCAAGAAGAAACATTAAAAAACACAAAATAATACTGGGCCATATCATTTGTCAACTACAGAACATCAAAGAAAACAAAAATTCTGAGTGAAACATGGGGCACTATAATATTAATTACAGATGAACAAAAATGAAGTCCACATCTTAATTCTCCTTACAAAGACTGTAAGCAAAAAGACAGTAAATTTAATTGTGAATAAATGGAGAAGATGTGGCATATACCCAATAGAATCCTAATCAGATTTAAAAATGATAAAATTCTGGGATTTGCAATAACATGGATGGACTAAAGGGAATTGCACTAAGCAAAATTCAGTCAGGAGAAAGACAGATATAATATGATTTCAGAGAAACCAATAAGCAAATGAAATCAAATAAAAAGAGATATTTAATCTATAGAATTAAACCAATGATTACCAGAAGGGAATGCGGTAGTAGGTAAATTGAGTAAAAAGTGCCAATTATATGGTAAAAGAAGACCTGGAGTTTTGGTGGTGAACTATGTATACGTGTGTGTGTGTGTGTGTGTGTGTGTGTGTGTATTTACAGCTATATACTCCTTAAGCTTATAAATGTAATGTTTTCTTCAATAAAGTTAAAATAAATAAAAGTGAGATAAAAGTGAGAGAAACAATCACATATAGAATTCTGTACCCTACATAAACGATGAAGAAATATTTTCTAGACAAATAAAAAAATGAGAAAATAAATTGTTGGTAGACCCATATGTAAGAAATGTTAAAAAGAACTTTAAGGGGAGGAAAATAATGTAGGTCAAAACTCAGACCAAAAAGAGCCCCCCTATTCTCCCTGACATCCCAGATCCCCTTTCTCATGCTTCAGCACAGAATAAATCTCTGCTTTCCCCAGTGCCTCAGAACTTACTGCTATGTACGTTCCCCATATGTGTCTTTTAATTTGGTAATTCTCTTTAAAACAAAACCAGGTCAACATAAAGAAAAGAACTTTGAAGAATGCTTAATTGCAAGTAAAATTAAAACTTTCATTTGTCTCATTCTCAATTGACCCAAAAGATATCATCGGCTCAAAATAATAATACCAACAATATATTTTCAGTAGTTGAGAGAGAAGGGGGCAGAAAAATGAAAAGGCAAAGACAAAGTTTACAATATTGAAATTTCACACACAGTGATAATACATACACAGTGATAAATAATTACACTTTTGTCCAAACTTAAATATATAACACTGACAGTGAATCAACTGTGTAAAATGTGGAACCTGAGTGATTCTGATTCATCAATTTTAACAAAGATAACAAAGTGTTGGGTATGTTGATAACAGAAAAGCTATGAATATGTTGGATTGGGGATATATGAGTCGTCTCTGTACCTTCCCCTCAGTTTTGCTGTGAACCTAAGTATGGCTCTAAAGAATTCTGACAATTTTTTAAAAAGTACAACAGTAGTTGCCAGTGACTGAATGTAGGAGTGAATCAGTATTTGTTGTTTAAATATATATATATATATATATATATATATATATATATTCTGGGGATATTTGGATAATAATATAACACTGCTGAATTAGACAGTTAAGCTATTTAAGATGGTAAACGGCTTGCATGTATTTTATTGCAATTAAATAAATAGCAAACACTTAGTGCCCTGTTTTTTAATTACTCAAATACACAGCACAGCAAAAACACTGACACAATTATATTAACTGTGAAATAGAATCACTCAAATTTATATCCTGACAAAATAGGCTACCACATGTATGTTCAATGACATATGAGGTATCTGATTTCCCTTGCTAAAATTTAAAGAACATGGGAATTGATTTCCAAAGTAGAAAACAATAGCCCAGGTACTCTTTCCATGTGATTTAATCTTGACAACCAGAAGGAAGATTAAAGAATGTATAGATATCAGTGTGCTATTAAAGGAACTTTATGCAAGTGCACAGCTACCCTCCTTTCAATTTATGAGTCAGATAATGTGCAACCAAAAGGATAATGAATGACTTGGAACACACACACACACATACACACAAAACCAAGAAATTCTAAGAGAATGTTACTTAAAACAAAGATGGTGACATACATCACAAAATTTAATAATTTACCTATTCTTTGTATTGTCATCCTGTCAGTTAAAGGAAAAGAAAAGAAACAAAATAAAACAAGTAAGGGAGGGTTATAAAGGAATAAATCTACATTGAATTAGCCACATGACTTAAAATAATTGTTTTTTCTTTACATTTTTTTATCATAACAAGTGATGTCAGCTGAAGCAGATAGAGAATTCTGAGTGATTCCAGGCCACTCTTAAGAACCCACCTAAAGTCTTTTGACCAAAGAACAATAGTACTTGTTTTACACAAATTTAACCCTTGACCATTCCATGTTGTACAGGGCAGTGGTAAGTGAAGTCCTCTGAACATCACAATTTTATTATGAATTCTCCCTTCAGAGTACTACACAAAACATTCATTCACTGGCAAAGGATTTGTTGACTGGCACGCTTTAAAAATACTTTTATTGATTTTCCTATATGCTTAAGATATATACATTTTTCTATGTAATGAAGTCATTAAATTTTTCATAATTTTAACACTTCATTATAAAATTTATTTCATGTAATTGAAATTTATAGTTTTGCTTATACTTTTTGTGAGCTGGTTTCTGTGTAATTTTTTGTTACATCAAAATTTTAGCTGTGCCTTTTCCTTAGTATGTGTCAAGACAGTTACTTATTAATGAAGCAGAAACTTAGAGCAGTTTAGAAAACAAAAAGTGACAGGAAACTAATGAACATACAAAAAATAGAAAATATTTGCAAAAGAATTTACAACACTAGTACTTATAGAATTTTACATCATGGTGTCAAATGAGCTAAAATAAATTTGAGTTGATGCAGGTTAATAAAGAGGTGAAAAATTAAGGCCCACCTTTTCAAAATTGTCAGATATGACTCTATACTCAGAAAAATAAATAAGTAGAGGGGTTCATTACCATAAGATGGATCATTTGTCATGGAGTTATTAAATTAATCACAAAGAAAATTCTGTATAGGGCGTTAAGAATCCTCTCAATAAAAATTTTGAAGGTAATCTCTAGTAATGCAAATAAGAAAGAAAATAATAACATAATTTTTTTAGAAATATTTTATTATTCACATATATTAGATATATTTCCATATATATCATAGATTATCATTTTATTTGCTTTTTAAATTTCATACTTTACAAATTAAACTTTACAAAAATGACTTAATAAAGGATATAATTTGTTGATTGATATTGTAATTCACTGAATAAGTTTAATAATATACCAATGATTTAGCTTCATTTATTGTTTTAATAATCCATTTATGACATTAATGATATTTATATTCACTGAATCTAACATAGCATCTGATATAAAATTATTCTTATCAAACATCTTAATTGATATTTATTTATAAAATAATTGCATTCCAAAGACAATATATGGAAAGGGTAATATAAAGAACAAAGTGTTTATTTGATAATATTTATTATTAACAATAATGTAATTGTGGAGTGGGCAATTAGTTATGTCAGACCCACATACAATTACTTTATTCATGTTTATATATAATTGAATAAAAGTAGAATAAACCTGAAATGAATATTTATTACTTCTCTGAATAATAATTTCTTAAAAATTATCTTTCTCACGGCTTCCTTTACCTGTTTGATTCTAAGATTGTAGATGATAGTATTCAAGAAGACAGAAAGTATTGTATAAAACACAGAAAAAATCATGTTCTGGATTTTCAGTTTACTGAAGGTCTTAGGTGTACATACCTGTCAGAAATGAAGAAAGACTCAGGAGAGAGCAGAAGTCACAGAAGAATTGATGGAAATGACAGAAGGACAACAGTGATTTGTTGCCAGTTTATATAACTGCATTGAGGAGACAAATGATCAGGGTGACTAGTATAGTTTAGATACGTAATTTGTAATTCATGATAACTGGGTAGTGGTGGTGATGGCAGATGTCACATAGTGGTCATGGGCCATGATATTGAGGAACAATATCCACATATGCACAATAAATGATCTGAGTTGCACATCCAGCTACTAAAATCGTTCTGTTGTCAGTGATGGAGTTGACATAAGCATTGGGGACAGTAACAGAAACATGAGACATACTTAAAATGGACATATTTCTGAGGAAGAAGTATATGAGTATATATAGTATCTCATCAATTGTCGTGACAGTGAAGACAGGATTCCCTATCAGAGTGGCCAAGTAGCTCAGAAGGAATGAAGTGGCACACAGGAAACTTATCTCCCACCTGTCAGCAAAGCCAGGAAGGAGAAATTCAGTCACCATGGTGGAACTGGTCATCTTCTTGACATGTTCAACCTGAAAAAGAAAAAAAGATAAAACACAAAGGACATGATTCATGAAAATAATTACTAAAATACTCCATAATAAGTTCATTGACAATATTTTCTTCTGTTTTTTTGCATTTACTTCTTTTGTATAGGAAGCTACTTCCATTACTCTTTTCAACTTGAAATTAGGACTCAAAAATCTACATAACAAAGTATTAATTAACTGTATCATCTTATTAACCAATTATGACATGCAATGCTCTTACTTTCCTCAATAATATCCAGTTCTTGAGGTTTTTATTTAACTAATATGCATGAACATGAATTTAAATATGCATTTAAATATTGAAATATGTATTAAAATTTAATTGTGTGTAAGTAAATGTATAGTTATATTATTTATAGCATCATCTATTAATATAAATGCAGATATAATATAGCTGATAGATGATAGGTTTTATTAGATATATGATTTGTATCAATATTTATAAGTGATATTGGTCTCTAATTTTCTTTCTTTGGTGCCCTTTTCACCTGTTTTTGAGATTAACATTAGGCTTATAGAATGCATGTATTTGGGAATTTTTCCTCTTCAATTTTGTGGACGTGTTTAAAGAGGATGGGGATGAGCTCTTTGAATGTTTGGTAGAATTCACTAATAAAGCCATCTGGTCCTGGGTTCTTGGTATTTGGGAGACTCTTGAATTCCACCTCCATTTCTTGTGCATGGGATTGTTCTGTTGAAGTTATCTACATCTTCCTGATTTAGTTTTGGGAGACTGTAAGATTCTACATATCTATCCATTTCTTCATAGTCATTGATTAGTTAGCATCTAGGTCATCCTAATAATCCTCCATAATCCTTTTTATTTCTGTTTTGTCTATTTTAATCTCATTGCTTTCATTTCCGATTCTTGCTATTCGGGTTTTTTCTCTTTTTCCCCTCAAAAGTCTGGCTAATTTTGTTTATTTTATTTTTGGATGGTCTTTCATTTCAATTTCATTTATTCTTGATTATTTCCTTCCTTTGAATGTGTTGTATGGTAATAATCTTTTCTCTCAGAACTGGTTTTGCAAATTGGAGGAAAACAAAATTTTTACTGAACCTGGGTCCGTGCACTCCACATGGACTATGCTGCAGTCACAGACTTGATGTCTTAGCCACCAGGGCACACTAAAGCTATTTTGTCCAAAGCATAGAAATATGAGATATTATGATCAGCCCAGGAAGTATGAGTTGTTAAATGCAAGTTCCGTCAGAAAATACAATGTAGTAACTGTGGATACTGCTCAGATGTGCAGGCCATTGCTTTTCCATGTGAGGTCTGTCAGGAAATGCCTAATAATTGACTTAATCAATCTAAAAGATCACACATTCAAGTTAATCATCTAGTATCCTCAAAATGATAGTCCATCATCCATGGGAAAACCTAAAGATGTGTGAAGTATTTTCATAAGTAATGTATATATAATATATTTATTAATTAACATAGTCCAGCATAGCATAGAAATAAACAGGATGATTCTCTAGGACTATTTTGCCATCATTCAAATATCAGTGTGACTTACTAGACTAGAGCATCTTTAAATTGTTTTTAATTGTTTAATTGTTAATGTTTACTATTATAAAATCTGAGTTAAAATATACAATCATATCTGTCAATATTAAGCAAATAATTTGTACAAAGTATTTTCATAATGTCTCTAGATTAATATCATAACATTTTAAGAGGAAGTTATTACCTTTTTTCTTTATCTGGAACTCAATCAAGATTTAATGATTAGGACAGAAAGTAGGGAGAGGGAGAAAGGTGCAGAGTTGTGCTTTGACTTCACACCTTTTTAACTCCAATATTCACTATAATCAGTTTACAGCTTGCTTACACCTTTAATTTTGTTTAATAGTTATAGATTCTACATGATTTTTTCCTAAACTAAAACTGCCTAAATAATGGAGCATTTTGGATAGAATATTTACATTATTTTGATATATTGCTATAATGCCAGTATATCAAGATAACCTAACTAAGCTAGTTATCAATAAGATTTAACAAGAGTTACTATGTCTTTTAGCTAAAATGATGGAGATACAAATAGAATTGAAAGGAAAATTAAACTCCAAAAATATGATATATTTTTGCAAATAAGATTTCTTTAAATACACACAGGTAGATATAAACACATGTTTTCATTGTGCATTAAATAATCAATTTTCTCATCACATCAATTCTATTTCTCTCTTTACGCATTGATGCAACATATATTCTGACTACATGCTTAGCTATGTTATTTCCCAGAAATAATATTTCCCAGAAATAATATTCCAGTTAAATTATGTTTTAGTTTTTCTACCAATATATATATGTATATCATAGACTCACTTCATTCTTACTTAATTTTAATTATCACATATATAAATGTATATGACTACATAGAATATTAATCTATTTAAAAATTAATGAAATATGAAAGCCTTTAAAATATCCACACATCTACTTCTTAAAGATTCCTTTGAGGTATTTGTATTAATTATAACAAACATATTTAAAACATTTAGAATTCGATCAATTTATTTTAACATATTCCTTTCTTAAAATAGTCAGTTGATAAAATTTATAGGGCATTAATGGAAAAGCACAAAACTATTATTATATAACACATAATTAGTGGGTCTCAATAGTGTATTTGGAGTGAAAAATCTAATGTGTAAAATCAAAACAAGCATGATTTTAAAGAAGTTTGGATCTCATTCAGTGACATTGGTATAAGCAAGAAATAGATCTTTATTTCAAAAAATCTTTCTTCTTATTACTCTGCTTACAGCTACCTTTATCTGTTTCTGAGACTCTAAATTATATACTTCAAAAAGGGAGTAGCTATGGTACAAAATGCAGAAAGATCATGTCCTGAATCATTTCAGAGTTTACTGAAGGCCCATGTATGTTTAACACATAGGTGACAAACTGAGTAAGACAGACACTACAGGGATGTGAGGGGCATGGTGCAAAAAGTCTTTCCTCACTCTTTGCTTGGAAACTTAAGCACAGTGGGAAATATGAGAATGTATGACATAGTGATAATAATAAAGCATCCACTGACAATAACAGCAACAGAGACAATAAATAAGAGGAAATTTTTGAATACGTCAAAGAAAAAGCATCTCAGGAAGGAGGGAATATCACAGAAGAACTGGTAGATTATGTTGCACTGACAGAAGAACATTTTCAATGTGTTGCCAATGTACAGAACCTCACCGAGGAGAAAACTGAACAGAGAGGTCAGAGATGTCCACACACAGCAGGCAGACCATGATGACTGGGTAACGGAGGGATTGACAGCTGGCCATATAATAGTGATTGGCCATGATGATGAGGAACAGAAACTCCACATATTCACAATAAATGACCAGGCACACCCAGACCAGATATTCAGTGTCTTTTGTGGTTCTACAAAGATTTTAGAATTGTTTTTTAAATTTTCTTGATATTTTGATCTGATTGCAAGTGTATGTATATTGTTTTTTGCTATATGGCCATTTTAACTATGTTAATTCTTCTGATACATTAGCAATGATTATCTTTTCATTTCTGAGCCTTCAATTTCTTTTAATAATGCCTTTCAGTTTTTACTGTAAAAAGCATTTCAGTTCCTTGATTAAGTTAATTTTCAGATATTCTATCCTTTTTATAATTAAATGTAATTGTTTTCTTTGTTCTCATTTGTTTATTGAATTGTTTGCATATAGAAACACAGCTGATTTTTATGCATTTTATGTTTTTCAATTTATGATATTGATTTATTTTCCATTCTTGCTGAAGTTTTTAGGGTTTTCTAAAAATACATCATCTGAAAAAATTAAAGTTTTATTGCATGTACTGCAATTTGAATTTCCTTGATGTCTTTTTGTGGCCTAAGTGCTATGACTAGGATTTTCAATATTATGTTGAAAAATATTGAAGAGTGGACATCCTTGGTTTGTTGTTGACTTTATGGGAAAAAGAGCTTTTCATCACTGACGGCTCTAGTTTTGTTACATATGGGCTTTATTGTATTGAGGCATATTCTTTTTATTCCAAATTATTGTGAGTTTTTTTAGATAAATGAGTGTTGAATATTACTAAATGCTTTTTCTATTGATATAATCACATGATTTTTATTTTCCTTTTTTGATGTGGTATATTTACCTAAATATATTTGATAAAATAACTTTGCATTCCTGGATAAAATCACTTTCTCAGGATTTGTTACTCTTTGAAGACGTCATTCAATACTATTTGTCAAAAGTTTGTTCAGGATTTTGCCTCTAGTTTACCAGACACATTGAGCTATAGATTTCTTTTTATGTGTTGTCATTGCCTGAGTTTTAAATAAGGGTAGTATTTAGCTGATAAAGTGTGTTTGACTGTTTGCTGCTGTCCAATTTTGAGAAGAGTTTATGAAGGATAAATATTAG
Source organism: Solenodon paradoxus (assembly GCA_004363575.1). Classification (NCBI taxonomy): domain Eukaryota; kingdom Metazoa; phylum Chordata; class Mammalia; order Eulipotyphla; family Solenodontidae; genus Solenodon; species Solenodon paradoxus. The sequence continues at coordinate 260,924 of RJWH01001577.1, forward strand.
ATATTCTTTGAAAGCTATTAAAATTCGAAACCATTCAGTCTTTGGTTTTCTTATGTAAGTAGGGAAAAATGTTTTAATTTTGTTTCAGTTGCTGTATGGTTGTTAAGTCTGTTCATGCCATTTTTCTATTTTTGATCAAGTCATAAAAGATTGTATGATTCCATGATTCTGCCCATGTCATCTAGATTGAAAAATTTCAAAAAATATGGATATTCATATCAGACTCTGTTGATCAATTCTGTATCTGTGATGTATATTGTATATTCAAATATGTAATATTTGATTTATGGTATTAAAATTTTATCTCTTTTTTTCAGTGTGTCTAAAGGTCCTATAAAATGCACAAAGGAAAATATAGACAATAGGCTCCATGACATCATTCTCATGGAGGACCGTGGGGACTTAACTACATTAGCCTGGGAAACAAAATGAAAAATAAATAGTACCACATCAAACTAAAAAAAAAGAACTTATGTACAGTTAAGGAAACCACCATAAAAAGAAAAATGAAGAAGATACATATATATCATACATCTGACAGGGGTACATTTACAAAATATTTAAATAACTCACACACCTTTGCAAACAACCAATTGAAAAGTTCTTTTTGTCTGCTTTCCTGAGCACCAGAGGTCACTATAGTGTAGCAAAGCCCCAAGGGAAAAAAACTTTGAGATTCTTTGCCACTTGTGGTGGAGAGTTTGCCCATATATGGTTCTTTCAGTCTATAGGTCATATCAGCTGTCTTGGTGGCAACAAGCATTCAGGTCTGCAACCATGGTAGTGATAGATGAGCAATTACCTGCAAAGAAGATTCTGAGGCTCTCTCAGAAAAGATCATCACAGAGGCTCCAGCAAAACAGCAGTGAAACAGTTTCTCATGTATAGCTGCGACTTGCTAGAGTTACCATCCTCAGTTCCCAGGTTTTGTTGGATGCAGTTCCTGTTGAGACTACTACATAGCCAGAGGACTGACATTTTTCAGGGTTAGAGCTCTTTGCCACAACCTGATCTGGAGGACCCCCAGAGCTGTTCAACTTTTCCTTACCAGAGTTCTCAATTGGAAATATGCCCAGTTTCTGCATAGGTCCCGCATTTCTTGGATCTTTCTTCTTGTGTCTTGACATTCACATCTGTGAAAACTTAGGGAAAAACTTGAGCATTCTCTGCCCATACTCAGACTCCTTAGGCTGGACTCCTGGACCTCAGCAAAGTGTTGGCACTATGGTAGCAATTGTTCTGACTAGTGCAGAGATAATACAAGAGGAAACAGCATATCAAAAAGGAATTGTTTACAGAACCAAATAGAGGCATTGGAGGCAATATAAAAACTGCAGAGGACTTAAATGCACAACTTACAAAGATTAATAGATGCATCTCCTCAATTAGACAAGATATGGCCACCTGTGTCTTACCAATTAGCCTAATTAGGGTAAGCAGTGTTCCCATATTTCAACTGGTCAGAACTCGATGTTACCCCCCAATTAGCCTTGATTGGGTTAACTGTGTCTTCACAATCAGACTATGTTAGGATCGGCTCTATCTTCCCTATTTAATATGGATATGAACTTAATGTGTTCCCCCATTTGATTAAATAAGAGTCTCCCAATCAGGGTGGAATGGGACCAGCTGTGCTTTCACAATTAGCTGGTAACAGCTATAGCCTATCTTCACCTTCCCAATAAGACAAGATAGGGACTCCTGTGTCTCCCCAATTTACATGTTTCAGGATCAGTTATGTGTCCCCAATGAGGCTGGAAAAGGACCAATGTGTCTCTGCAAATAGCGTGGATCTGGAACAGATTTCTCTTCCAAACAACCTGGATAGGGACGATTGTGTCATTGTGTCTCTTGATTGTGTCATTAGGCTGGATGTGGATCAGATCTGTTCCTGCATTTTATTAAGGCAGCCCTCACTGACTATTCATAATTAGCTGGAATTAGAATCAGCGGTATTTCCCCAATCAGCTTGCATCAGGTTCAGCTGTTCTCCACAATTATCCCAGATCAGACACAGCTCTGTCTCCCCAATTAGCATGGATCAAGATCAGCTGTGTTTCCCCAATCAACCTGGGGCAGGTCCAGCTGTGTCTTCCCAATTAGCCCGAATCAGGACCAGTTGTGTCTCCTCAATTAGCCTGGTTAAGTATCTGCTGTGACTCTGTAATTAGCCTAGACCCTGATCAGCTCTGTTCAGCAGTTTATTAGGTCAGCCCTTGCTGATCTCCCCAGTTAGCCTGGGTCAGGACTAGCTGTGTCTCCCCATAAGTGTGTATCAGGAGGTATGTTTTTGCAATCAGCTTCTATCAGGTCACCTGTGATTCTGCAATCAACCTGAACAGGACTAGCTGTGTCTCCTCAATAAGACTGAATCAGAATCAGCTGTGTTTCCTCAATCAGCCTGGTTCAGGTCCACCTGTGTCTACCCACTCAGACTGGATGAGGGACCAGCTGTGTCCCTAATTAGCTTGGTTTAGAATAATCTGTGCAATGCCAGTCAGCCAGGATTAGATCCAGCTGTGTCTTCCCAATTAGCATGCATCTGGAGGAACTGCATCTCCCCATTCAGCCTGGTAGAGGACCAGCTGTTTTGTCCCAATTTGCCTGGAGTGCAATAAGCTGTGATTCCCCAATCCGTCAGGAGAAGGTACAGATGTGTCTCCATAATTAGCCCAGATCAGTAGCAGCTATTTCTCCCCAATCAGTTGCCATCAGTTCCAGATGTCTCCATAATTAGCCTCTATCAGGACTATCTGTGTCTCTTAATTAGCCTGGATGAGGATGAGCTGTGTCTCCCCAATCATATTCAATGAGGACCAGCTGTGTTTCCCCAATTAGCTTGGATTAGGATCAGCTGTACAGGACAACTGGACAGGATAAGTTTCAGCTGTCTCCCAATTAACCTGAATCAGGATCAGCTGAGGGCCAGTTGTGTCTTGGCAATTATTCTGGTCTGGATCAGCTATGTTCCCACATTTTATTATGTCAGGACTCCCAGATTCTCCCCAATTAGCTTGTGTCATGTTCAGCAGTGTCTCCCCAATTAGCCTGGATTGGGATCAGCTGTATCTCGCCAATCATCCTGCATGAGGACCAGAAGCATTTCCCTAATTGACTTGGATTAGGATCATCTGTTCTTCACCAATCAGTCAGGATCAGGTCCAGCTGTGTATCTTCAATTAGCATGGATCAGGAGGAGCTGTGTGACCCCATTCAGCCTGGTAGAGTACCAGCTGTATTGCCCCAATTTGCCTGAATTACTCTCAGCTGTGATTCTCCAATCAGCCAGGAATAGGTTAAGATGTGTCTCCATAATTAGCCTGGATCACAATCAACTGTTTCTCCCCAATCAGCCTGGAAAAGGACCAGTTGTTTCTCTGTAATTGCTCTGGACTGGATCAGCTCTGTTACCACATTTTATTATGTCAGGACTCAAAGATTATCCCCCATTAGTCTGTATCAGTATCAGCAGTGCCTTCCCAATTATTAGCCTGAATCTGGATCAGTGCTTCTCCCCAATTATCCTGGATCAGAGACAGCTCTGTTTACCAAAAAAGCCTACTTCAGGTCTACCTGTGTCTCCCTAGTCAGGCTGGATGAGGCCAAATGTGCCTCCTCAATGACCAAATCCTGTTCAAGTTTGTACCTGCATTTTATAAGATCTCCCTGATTCTTTCCAATTAGCCTGATTCCCCATCACACTGTTTCATGTTCAGCTGTGTCTCCCCAATTAGCCTGGATCAGGATTAGCTGTATTTCCCCAGTCAGCTGCCAACATTTCCAGCTGTGTCTCCCCAATTAGCTTACATCAGGACAGAGGATTGGTTCCAACAGTTTCTCCCCAAATACCCTTGATTAGATTCATCTGTGTCTCACTATTATGCCTTGACCAGTTCCATAATTTTCTCCCCAATCAGCCTGGATGAGGAAGATTTTGTCTCCCCAGTTAGCCAGATCCTGTTCATGTTTGTTCCTGTATTTTATTAGATATCACTGAATATTCCCAAATTGCCTGAATCAGTACCAGCTGTTTCTTCTCTTTCCCCCTGCTTGATAACCAGCTGTGTCTTTCCAATTAGTCATCCATCAGGACCAGGAGCATCACCCAATCAGCCTGGACCAGGACCGCCTGCGTCTCCCCTTTTAGCTTGATTGGGATCATCTGTAATTCCTTAGTCAGCCAGGATCAAGTTCAGCTGTGTTTCCCCAATTAACCTGTGTCAGGATCAGCTGCCTCTCCCCAATTAACCTTGATCAGATTCAGTGGTGTTTCCCTAATCTCCTGGTTCGGGTCCACATGTGTCTCCCAATCAACTTGGTTGAGGAAGATTTTGTCTTCACTATCAGTCAGATTCTGTTCTCATGTGTTCCCACAAATTATTAGATATCACTGTTATTCCAAATTGCCTGAATTAGGACCAGCTGTTTCTCCCTATTCAGCCTTATTGAGGACCAGATATTTCTCCTCAATCTACCTGGAAAAGGACCAGTTGTGTCTCTGCAATTAATCTAGACTGGATCAGCTCTGTTCCCACATTTTGTTATGTGAGGACTCCCAATGATCCCCACTTAGCCTTTGTCAGGTTCAGCAATATCTCCCCAATCAACCTGGATACAGCTGTGTCTCCCCTGTCTGTCTGGATAAGGACATTCTCTGGCTACACAATTATCCTGGATCAGGATCAGCTACGCTTCCCCAATCAGACTGGTTCACATCCATCTCTGTCTCCCCAATTAGCCTGTTTTAGGATCTCCTGAATCTCACGAATTAGCCTGGATCAGATACTGCTGAGTTTCACCAATCTGTCTCCCCATAAAGCCTGGTAGAGGAACAACTATTTCACCCCAATTTTCCTGGATTTCTATCAGCTGTGATTCCCCAATCAGCCAGGATCAGGTCCAGCTGTGTCTCCATAATTAGCCTGGATCATGATCAGTTCTTTCTCCCCAATCAGTTGCCATCAGTTCCAGATGTTTCTCCTCAATTAGCCTCCATCAGCACCAGCTATGTTTCTCCAATCAGCCTGGATGAGTGAGTTGGTCTTCCTAATCAGTCATGATCAGTTTTAACTGATTCTCCCCAATTAGCCTGGGTCAGGATCTGCTCTGCTTCCCAAAAAAGCTTTCTTCTGGTCCACCTATGTCTCATCAATCAGCCTGGATGAAGATGATTATATCTTCCTGATTAGCCAGATACAGCTCAGGTGAGTTCCCACATTTTATTAGACCTGGCTGAGTCTTCCCTGTTAACTTGAATCTGAATCAGGTGTAGTTCCCCACACATCCTATATCAGAACCAGCTATTTCTCCCCAATTTGCCTGGATTACTACCAGCTGTGATTCCCTAATCAGCCAGGATCAGGGTTAGCTGTGTCTCTGTTATTAGCTTGTATTAATATCATCTGTGTTTCCCCCACCAGCCAGGATCAGGTCCGGTTCTAGCTTCCCAATTAGCCTATTTCAGGATGAGCTGTTTCTCCTCAATCAGCCACCATCGTTACAGCTGTGTCACTCCAATTAGCCTCTATCAGGACCAGCTGAGTCTCTCCAATCCGCCTGATTTAGGACTTGCTGTGTCTCACCAATTAGCCTAGATCTGGATCAACTGTGTTATTACAATCAGCTTGAATCAGGATTAGCTGAGTCTATCTTATCAACCTGGATGAGGGCCAATTGTTTTTCCCCACTTACTCTGGACCAGGATCAGCTATGTCTCCCCAGTAAACATGGAAAAGTGTTCCACAGCTGTGTTGTGTTCCACGATTATTCTGGGCATGGATCAGCCCTGTTCCCATATTTTATTAGGTCAGGACTTGCAGATTCTCCCCAAATATCTCAGATGAGTATCAGCCTTGGTGCTCCTATCTTCCTGGATCCTGTTGAACTGTGTCTCCACAATTAGAGTTGATAAAGACCAGCTGTGTCTTCCCAATTAGCCTGGATTAGGATCAGCTGTGTTTTCCCAATAAGCCTGGTTCAGGTTCACCTGTGTCTCCCCAATCAGCCTTAATGAGGATGACTGTTTACATCCAATTAGCCAGATGCTATTCAGGTGTGTTCACTAATTTTGTTAGATCTTGCAAAGTCTTTCCACTTGGCCTGAAATAGGATCATCTGTGTTTCTCCAATAAGCCTGGATCAGGTCGAGCTATTTATTCCCAATTATCTGGATGAGGATTAGCTGTTTCTTGCCAATCATCCACCACCAGTGCCTGCTGTGTTTCCTCAATTAACCTCCATAAGGACCAGTTGAGTCTCTCCAATCAGCCTGGAGGAGGGACAGCTGTGTCTCCCCAATTATCTTGGATCAGGATCAACTGCATGTCTCCAGTCAGCTTGGTAGAGGACCAGTAGCATCTAATCAATTAGCCTGGACCCAGTGTGATTCTCCAAAGAGCCGGGATCAGGTCCACCTGTATCTCCCCAATCAGCCTGGATGTGGAGGATTGTTTCTCCCTAATTAGACAGATCCTGTTCAGGTGTGTTCCTGGATTTTATTATACCTGGATGAGTCTTACCAATTAGCCTGAATCGGGATCAGCTGTGATTCCCTAATCATTCTGTATCTGTGTATCCAATTATCCTGGAGCATGTCCAGTCTCCCCATTCACCTTATTGTGGACCTTCTGTATCTCCCAGTTACCCTGGATCAGATTAGAATCAGCTGTCTCTTCCCAGTTGGCCTGGATGAGGATGAATGTGCTTCCTAAATTAGCCACATCCTTTTCAGGTGTGTACCCGCATTTTATTAGACCTCATTGACTTTTCCCAATTAGCCTGAATCAGTATCAGCTGTGGTTTCCCAATGAATGAGGTTCAGGTCTAGCTGTGTCTTCTCAATTAGCTTTGATCAGGTGCAGCTGTTCCTCCGCAATCAGCCACCATAAGTTCCAGCTGCATCTCCCCATTTAGCCTGTATTAGAACCAGCTGAGTCTCTCCAATCAGACTGGTTCAGGATCAGCTGTGTTTCCCCAATTGCCTGCTTTAGGATCAGCTGTGATACCCCTGTCAGTCAGTATCTGGTTCAGCTGTGCCTCCCAATTAGCCTGGATCAGAATCATCTGCATCTCCCTAATTAGCCTTGATACGTTTCAGCTGTGTTTCCCCAATCTGCTGGGTTCAGGTCTACCTGTGTCTCCCCAATCAACCTGGACAAGGCCAATTTGTCTCCATGATTATCCAGATCCTGTTCAGATGTTCCCGAATTTAGATGTTTCTGAGTCTTCCCAATTAACAAAAATCTGAGTCAGCTGCAGTTCCCCATCATTCTATGTGAAGTTCAGCTGTGTCCAATTAGCCTGATGTTTCCGCTATAAGGGTAGATCATACAGTTTCATCTATACAATCAGACAAGATAGAGCCACATGTGTTTACCCAATTAGCCTGGACCAGGATCAGCTATGTCTCCCCACTCATCCTAGAAAAGGACGAGCTGTGTTCTTCAATTTATCTAGATACAGATAAGCCCTGTTCTCACATTTTATTATGTCAGGACTTACAGATTCTTATGAATTAGCCTATATCAGGATAAACTGTGTCTCCCCAATCAGCCTCAGAGAGTATTGGGTGTGTCTCCTCAATCAGCTTGAATTATGATCAGCTGTATTTCTCCAATCAGTCTGGATCTGAATTAGCTGTGTTCCCCCATCTGATTAAATAAAGAGAGCTGTGTCACCACCATTGGGGTAGACCAAGACCAGTTGTGTCTCTCCAATCAGCCTGGATCAGGACCAGAGAAATTAAACAGCCTGACAACAGTCTTATGACAAATTAGAATAGTTAGACATAATAGACATTCATAGAACACTCAACCCAACAATATCAGAATATTTCTCAAGTAGGCATGAAAAATCAAATATAGGTCATATGTTGCAACACAAACAAATGTCAACAAAGCTATGAAATTTGAATCATACCAACTATCTTCTGATCACAATGGCATGGAAAATATTCAACAATAAAAGAAAATCAAAAATTCCAAAATACAAGGAGGAATAACAACATAATTCTTAATTGAAACTGAGTGAAAGAGGAAATTAAGAGGTATTAGAAAAGTTTGTGAGGAAAAATGAAAATTAAGCCCTGTTTTAGTATTATTGGTGGGATTCAACAACAGCTGTATTAAGAGAGAATTCATAGAAATTTAGACCTACCTCCAGAAACATGATAAATCTCAAATAAAAATCAAACCCTACACTTAAAACAAGTAGAGAATAACATTTTAGTCAAAATTCTATATTAGTAAAGGAATAATAAAAATCCAAATAGAAATAACTGAAATAGAAATCACAAAGATAATTCAGAATTTCCATAAAAGCAGAAGTTAATATTTAATATATAAACCAAATTGAGATATCTTTGGCTATGCTCACCAAGATGTAAAGAAAGAAAACTATGATAATTAAAAAGTAAAAGAAGAGGTGAAGCCTGGTGGAGTTAGGTCATTCACCAATGAAGAAGTGTAGGACATATGCTACTGGGTTTGGGAGCAGGGAGAAATAAACCAATGTGAATTACTAAATAAAAAATACTAGGATGCCATTATGCTCTCTCTTCCTATGTACCTATCTACTCACCTTTATTCCATTCTGCACCTTTCCTTAAAACAAATAAATAAATAAATAAATAATGAGAAAATACAACAGATGCATCATGAATATAAAGCATTATAATAGACTGCTTTGGATGTCAGCTATATGACAATAAATTGGACAGACTAGCATACATGGATAAATTTGTAGAATCATACGACCTAATGAAATTGAATCAGGAAGCAATATAAAACGTGAAAGACCTATCAGATGCAAGGAAATTAAAGAAAAAAAAGTCTCCCTAATTTAAAAGTCTGGGGCCATAGGGGTTATTAGTGAGTTTTATCAGAATTTTAGAGAACAATTCATATTTACACTGATGCCAAAAAACAAGGATGTCACACAAAAAAGAAAACTAAAGAACAATGTATCTTTTGACTATAAAAGCACAATCCTCAGTACAATATTAGCAAACTAAATTCTAAATGCATCAACATGATCATTCATCATGACCAAATGGGATTTATTCCAGGGAAGAAAGCATAGTTGACAAATGAAAATCAATTTATTCAATAAACCACATCAATAAAGGAAAGTAAAAAATCATAAAGTGTAGAGAAAGCAACTGACAAGTGTAAAAACTCATTTATGATAAAATACTCAATAAAATGTGGATAGAAAAAAATGCCTAATGTAATATATATGATATATGAGACATATAGACATGAGACATATAGGTGATATATTCAGTGGAGAAACAATTGAAAGAATTTCCTCTAAGATAAAGAAATAAATCAATGCTATTTAACATAATATTGGAAATCCTACATAACAATTAGGCAAATAAAATGAAATGAAGGGAGCACAAATTGGAAAAAAAGTTAGACTACTGCTATTTGTGATGACATGATAATATATGTAGAACTACTTAATGATGGCATCATTAAACAAGATGAGTATACTAGTCAACTAAAACATACATATATTAAAATTTATTTAATTTTATATGCAAAAATAAGCTACAAGAAAATTAAATGAAGAAAAATCCAATTCGCAATAAAATTAATTACATAGCTTATATAATCCTAGTTAAAATTATAATAGGTAAAGGACCTATATAATTAAACCTATAAGACATTGATAAAATAGATAGAAGATACAAAGAAATAGCAAGTTTTTCATACTCAAGTTTGACAAGAATTAACTTGTTATAATGGCCATCTTACCTAAAGCAATATACAGACTTAATGCAATCCTTAACAAAATTTCATGGAATTTTTCAAGGAAAGAACCAACAAATTTTAAATTTGTATGGAATCATGAAACTCACCCCCAAAAGACAAAGTAATCGTTATAACAAAAGTGAATATAAAATATGCCTAAATTTAACTATGAAGTGATAGTAATCAAAATAATACAGTATTGGAATTAAAGCTGACTCAGAAAAAATGGAGTGGAATTGATGTGTGAAGGCCCAATTAAGGATGGTGCAAGACACTACTTAATTCCATATTCCTTGCAATGCTCTTCCAAGGTCAGATTCCAGTGATAACATCTCTCAGAGTGCCGTTTTCTGAGTATAAGGCAGAATATTTCCCCAAGCAGACCATGGAGGGGTGGATTAGGGAGCCACGTAATTTCTATACATCAGCCCACATGATTATTTCTTGAGGATTAAATTCTTTGTTCTAATCTAAGCTTTGGGGTCAATGATTAATAAGTATTTGAGTAATATTGTTCTATACAATCACTAAGTTCACTGGCATTTTCAGCAATGTTTTCCTCAATTCATCAGCTACTCATTGGTTCATAAGTAATACGTTCATGCCTCACACTGCTGGGCCTCCAAGTGCCTTCTTTGGGATCAGAAAGCTTTATGCTCAGGCCTTGAATGAATTTGGCCTGTAACATTACAATATGTTATAAATATACTCACACAACTATGGGTCAGTTAATTTACAACAAAGAAGTCGAAACACATACTGAGAAAGGAAAACCTTTTCAACAAATGATATTGGGAAAATGCGACAGTCACATATGAAAGAATGAAATTAAATTACTAACATCATACAAAAATTAATTCTAAATGGATTACAGAGTTGGGTGTAAGGTTGGAAATCAAAACATACATAGAAGAAAGCATAGGCAATACTTTCTAGGACATTGGCCTTAAAGAAGTCTTTGGGGACTTGACACAAATTGCACGGGAAGCAAAAATATATAAACAAAAAATACATATGACAAATTAAACTAAGCAGCTTCTCCAAAGAAAACTAACTTTAGCATTCAAAGAAAGCCAAGTGTAGGAAAAAATTATCATTCTTACTCACTGTCATACTGAAAGTCCTAGCTAATGACATAAGATAAAACATACAAATTAGAAAAACAAAATTAAAACTGTATTTATTTTAATTTTATTTTTTGATAAATTGATTTTACTGAAGGAATATTGCATTTTAAAATTAACTTGGTTTCAGGTAAACATAATACTGTCTTTATTGAGGATACTGTATCTATATGGCAAATTATAAATAATCAGCAAAACATTAATAAGTGATTAAAGAAAGATTGCATAATTGAAGAAGAATATATAGAAGCACATTGATTTAATACATACTTTCACTGAACAATTTTAACATAAAATTAAAATACTTGACCATTTTCATCAACACCAATAAAGTGAAATTATTAAGCAAAAATTTAGCAAAGGTCTATATGACAAAAATATAAAATTTGATAAAATGTGTAAAAGAAAACTAAATAAATAGGAGATACTCCACTTCTCTAGAAAGGAAGATTCAATAAACCAGGAAACAAATTAGAAATGTAAGAGTATATATTATTAATGAAGAAATTGCCAGAAATTTTTTGTTGATATTATATATAAAAATACATATTTCAATTGAAATTAATTGTATATGAAGCCCTAGGAGAAAAAGCGGATGATAATATACAAATACTATAATTAAAGACCAGGGACTGAATTCCCTGGAGAAATCACACAGTATAATAACAGGTGACAGTGAAATTGTTTGATTAATATTCTCTAAGAATTTAAAAGTTTTCAGTTAATGTAATTGGCATCATATCTTGTGAAGAACATCTAGAGGTAAGGCTCAGGGAGATGATGCATTACAAGATATCAAGACATTGTGGTGTTAACCAAATGGAAACACATTTTATTATGACATTTTAAAGTCCTTTAAATAAGGAAGTAATTTTTCATAAAACTTATCCCTTTATATTCTCTGTAGAATTAATGTTATCTTACACTTTTTCCAGGTTTTTTGAAGATTAAATAAAATCATACTTGTGAAGATTCTAAATAAGCTTAAGGTATTACTTAGATCAACGTAATATATTCTAACCTAAGAATCATTGCAAGGATCTCCACTAAATCTAATTTGTACTTTCAGTTACTTATGGAGACTTTAAGATCTATATCTATGTGCTCATCTCTGCTGTTTGATTGTACCAATATAAAATCGACATTGCTTATAACTTGGGAATTTATCTAATAAGGAAAACAGGTTATTTTCAGCAAATAGTTGCAGGTGAATAATGTAACTTATTGCATGGTTTAATAAGATACATGCATGTGAGTATTATGCAATTATGGTAAAGCTCCCTTGATGATTTTATACTGCTATACATATATTTTGAGAAGGAAATTTAAAGAATTAAGTCATTCTGTCATACAATAAGCCTGTGATGAGTGTAGTGATTTTAAGAAATAATGTCAGAGACTTTAGTTAACCTGCCTGGTGATTTAGAAATTGGTGGTAGAGCAAGATAACAAAATCAGGCTTGTCTTGGTTGGAAGTCTGTAACATTTTCCTTTTATATGGATCAGAGATAGAAGTCAACATCTTCTGTAATTTCAACAGAGGCAGAACTTTCTCTCTACAGAATGAAGAAAGATAAACGTATGTTAGAACTTGAAATAGATATATGATTTATAAAGGTAAAGGACTGTGGAGAGGAATGATATTCTACTAAAAGAACACTCCTGTGGTGAGATTTAAGCTCAGATTTATGTATTTTGTATTTGGGATTTATAAGTAGAAATGTACAAGGTTTATAACAAGGCTTGAATGAGTTTCTTTATAACTTTCAAACAAGCTCAACAGAAGATGAAAGTTTTGTAGATATTTTGAACCGTTCAAGATATGAACTTTTAGGAGTGATACAATCTACTGGTGGTCTGGGAAAATCCAAAGATAGCATTTTGGGTGAAATAATAGAAAACTTTATCCAGAATGTCAGTGGGTGCAGATGCAAATAAAAGGATTTTAGAAATACTGATGAAACTTTCCAAAGAACATCAGTGATCATTTTTGTGATATGATTTGGAGGAAATGAATTAGGTGAATAATTTCTAACTTTTAGCAATGACAGGTTTCACATGCCATTTTTCTGTAACATACTTTCTATGTTGGGGTTTTTGTTAGGAACTGGGGGCTTGACTTTACCATACACAGAATGCAGCAAGCACATCAAAGACAGCTAAGAGAGCTCACCGAACCCAGTGAAGTTCAGTGGATGCCCTCTCTCTTATCTCATTTTCCTCTCACTTGTTTACTGTTCATGTAAAGTTTCTCTCCTGCATTCTCTTAATGCAGATTGCCTTAATTAGTCCACAGGACTCCTTTCTTCAGCTTATCCTACCCTATTTCCACAAATTTCTTCAGAATAAATTCCTTGTAGCCTTTGAGTTTAATTGTTTAAGACATTTATAAATTAACTATTTAAAGTTTTATTGTAAGATATTTTTAGATATTTTAGAGCAAATAAAGCTATTAATTCATAACCATGAGGAATTTAATGAGAATTTTTAATGTAAATAGACTCGTTATGAAATTATTATATAATTTATGAAACAATGAGTAATGCACATTATGTTTAAGTTCAGAGATTTAATGTTAGCATCAATTTACAATTCAATAACTAATATGTATATCCATATCTAATATCTATAACCAAAAAATTCCTATTAATATTAGATATCTGACTTTCATTAACACATTTCTTAAATAAGATTGACACAGGGCAGCCTGAGTTGATAGCGTTTTGAATTAAGTGACTCAGTAACCATTAAATGTTGTTCAAAGCAGTTTTCTCTGATGGAGAAGAAGGGAAGAAGAGTTTAATTGAATGGGTTTTGCAACGAGAGATAAGGCATTATAACATAATAATATAATATGATATTTAATTGTTATGTTACTAATATATCTACATTGAGAAAATAAGAAACAAAATTACAGGAATATATAGACTGAATCTTTTCACCTAATACATTATAACTATTTCATTTCTCTACTAGGAATGGCCAATTTAAAACTGTTTTTCAACTCATTTGATCTAGATTTTTATGGACCGGCTGTCATAGAAACAGTCTTTCACAGCTCTATTCTAACACACTGCTTTTCTCCCAGAAGTTTCACCGTGGGCTAAAATGAGTTAATAATGATATAGATAAGGACATAATTTTAAGAAGCATAGATTTAAAATGTGCTGGTTTGTAATATGGGGCTTTTAAAAAGCAGCCATGAGAAAATACTGGGATGACAAATGAGACCAAATGATAGATTTGTTATTAGACGATGATGACAAGAGCAGCACCATGCTCAATGAAAACAGCACTCCCTTAAACAACTCATTTTTAAAAAACTGCCTAAATAAATTTGCTATGTTGGTCTGGTTATTGAATCAGCATTTCAGTATGGCAGCAACATTTCAGTTCCGCAAGATGATCCCACCTATGAAACTAGGACTGAGGCTCAATCGCAGCATATTGCTCTGTTAGATGGAAGGGTAAACAAGAAAGGAATTAAATATATTTCAAAGAGCTACCTGGCCCATGTTCTTCTTCAGGCTGCACATTTTTGTGGTACTCCTAATCTCTTAATTCAAAAGTAACTAACTAGTTAATGAGGGTCCAAACTGAAAGAACTAATGAGATTTTTGTTCAGAAGTGCAGGACATCAGAAATTGATTAAAACATTGATTTGTAAAAGGGGAAAATGTGACAAATTGTAAGATAATTTGATGTACATTTAATTTTTCACAAATACTAATATTTATATATCCAATAATAAGAATAATTCCGCAAAGTTACAACCACATGAATAAATCTGAAATAGAAAATATATATTGATTAACAAAATAACTGAAATTATATGGAGTCAAAAAATATGGTAAGCTTCTTTGAGGCAATAAATTTCAATCAGGAAGCATAAAAAGTAACATTTTTCAATTGTAATGTTTGAAGATTTTTCTGTACTATAGAATAGTTTTTCAAAGAGTTGAAGAATGTTTTAGAAAATGTCAATCAGTAATTTGTGTAAGCATAAAAATAAAAATACCTTTAAAAAGTAAATAGCTTGGGTTATGCTTATTCATATTCCCAAGTTGAATTTTTTGATAAACATTTTGTACATGTATATGTGTGTGCATCTATGAAATATTGCCAGGGAATGTGTAACTGATTAGGAATTTAGGATATAATGAACACCTGAGATAGATTTGAAATTTTATTAAATACATGGATTGTTAATACTACATAAACACAAAGTTTAGAACACATCTTTTGTTTCAGAGGTACTAGGAGAGAAATAAAAGGTTGTCTTATGTCTTGGAGAAAGGAAGACAAAGAAAGGACAATAAATTACTGTGAAATACAAATATGCTTTTGTGTGGCTAAAGAAAACTCCCTAAAACATCTTGCTATGGAAATGGAAGATCTTCATTTTCTATAAACTAGAATAGCCTAGAAATAAAGTAGCATTTGCTTTTCCTTCAATTACATTTATTTTTAAAAGTTTTATGTGGTGCTAAATGTATTCTATATGATGTTCAACTTTATAAACACTGTGATTTTTGAAAATATTCATGTTTTTAGAGTGGAAAATTAGGATTTTAGAAATTACTATTTGCCTAAAATGGCAGCTAAAGAAATCTGCAGCAGATATTTGAAATATGCACTTATATATCTTGCATTTAAAAAATTGGCATATAACTGTCTCATGGACAAACTTCATTTTTAGAGGTAGAGTGAGGAAAGGGTATATTAATAGGGTATATTGATGCATAACTACATTCACTATAATTCATCATTGGACTTTTGACTGTTAATTTCTCAGTCTTCTCTTTACTGGGAATTTTACTAACCAGTTTTACTTTGATGAGTACATATTTCCCTAATCACTTGGTAATCACCAGATAATATTCTGAGTTTCATGAAAAACATAATGAAAATGGCACTGACTTCCCAGATATTCACAAGCCTTTCATATCTTAATGTAATTTGAAGACATGCTCTACATATGTCTTAACTTGTTGCTCTAATTTGATTGTAAGACGTGATAAAACGCTCATGTTTTTACTATGTGGGGTATGTACTACGTTCTGTATGCACTTTTCATTAAAAGCCACATTAAGTTAAAATACTTAATATCCCTTGTCTAAATACGAAAAAAATCAATAACTAGAGAAACACGTTTGCATATATACACAACCAGATAGATGTAATGAACTAAGAAGAAAGTCCTTGGTATTTCTATGACAATTTCATCCTTTTTTCACATGATTTACTCTCTTCAGTGAATCTATTCATCATGGCATGGAAGAATCAGACCTTCCACTCAGAGTTTATCCTTCTTGGAATCTTTAATTATAGCCCCACCCACATCTTCCTTTTCTCTCTGGTCTTGGGCATCTTCTCAGTGGCCTTCATGGGAAACATTGTCATGGTTCTCCTCATTTACCTGGACGTCCATCTCCACACCCCCATGTACTTCCTCCTCAGTCAACTCTCTCTCATGGATCTCATGCTTATCTGCACCACTGTACCCAGGATGGCTTTCAACTATGTGTCTGGCAAGAAGTTCATCTCTCTAGCTGGTTGTGGAACCCAGATATTCTTCTACGTGTCCCTGCTTGGAGCTGAGTGTTTCCTATTGGCTACAATGGCTTATGACCGCTATGTTGCCATTTGCCGACCATTACGATACTCAGTTCTCATGAACCAGAAAATTTGTGGTCTCATGGCAGCCTCTTCCTGGATTCTTGGCTCTCTCGATGGTATAATTGAAGTTGCAGTCACACTGACCTTCTCATATTGTGGTTCCCGGGAAATACCACACTTTTTCTGTGATGTCCCTTCCCTTCTCACACTTTCGTGCACTAACACATTGTTATTTGAAAGAATGATATTTATCTGCTGTGTTATTATGCTTCTCTTCCCTGTAACAGTCATCATTGCTTCCTACATTCGTGTTATTCTGGCTGTCCTTCACATGGGGTCTGGAGAGGGTCGCCGCAAAGCTTTTTCCACATGTTCCTCCCATCTCATAGTGGTGGGAATGTACTATGGAGCTGCCATGTTCATATACATGCGGCCCACTTCAGCTCATTCCCCCACCCAGGACAAGATAGTGTCAGTCTTCTACACCATCCTCACTCCCATGCTGAATCCCCTGATCTACAGCCTCCGCAACAAAGAAGTGGCCAGAGCATTCATAAAGGTATTAGGGAAGGGAAAACCTAAAGAATAAATACATAATAATTGTGTCTTTGTTTTCTCCTTATATTCTTTACTTTATACTTATATTTATGTATTCAACTTACAAAATTCAGTACATAATGTTGACCAATCTTTGTAGATTTATGGATAAGAGCACAAGGTTTAGAAACTAAGAAATATCTTGCATTACTTTTTTAAATATTCAATATTTTATGGCAAATTGATGATGCAGTTACAAGAAAATAATGTTAAACAAAGTGCACAATTTATACCCTCTAAAATAATACTAGCTAAAGAATCAGAGGTGTTTTTCCACAGAATGCTTTATTTTTTGATTGTACTGATTAATGTGTTTTTGAATGTCATAAATTAATCTCGGCAAAAAAATTGTATTGAGTTCAATATCATCAACTGCATTGATAAATTTTTTAAATGAGTGACCAAACATTACATACAAATATATAGGCAAAATTTAATATCATTATGAAAATGTATTTGTCTTAACTGGATGGTTAAGTGATTGGTATCAGATTGAGTTTTAGGTATGTTGAGCTTTACTTGTACTGGGCACTGCTCTTCTTTCAAAATATAGGAGGATTTTGAGCTCCCACTTGCTTCCTCCTCCTTCAGAGCTCAATCTTATCAATAGAGATTTAAATGTAAATATTAATCTATATCTGGAGTTTCCGTCCTTGTATATTCGGCTCCTTTTACATTAATGAAATACAACTGGATGAACACATGATCTTTTCTAATAGAGAAATGTTGGTTTTCTTTAGTGTGCATATTTTTCACAAATCTCATATTTGACATCTTCATATACATTGTTCTAACACTATTTATATCTATATATCTATATCGCTCATCTATCACTGATCTACCTGTCATCAATCAATCATCTATCATCGCATCTCTACCTATCAATCTCTGATTCTGGAGACTCTTGTATAGATAATTTGTGTCAGTCTCAAAACTGTTGACAATAATTCTATGAGCTAGAAATTCCTGTGGACACTCTCCTGGTCCCTAGTGTATTTTCAATAGAAAATTTCACTTTTGAGTCAATACTTTTGGACTGGTCTTTGTGATATAGGAGGCCATGGAGTCCCTCTGAAATGGAAACTTCGCCTCCAGTTCTTAGGTTCTTATAACTCCTCATGAGAAAGAATTCAGAGATAAGAAATGGGATCATGTAAGGCTTGTCAGCAGGAAAGCACACACTCAGTTGTGAGTGTGGGCGTGTTTTAAAATAAGTAAGGCAAGAAAGTGCAAATATGAGATGTATGAGTGTGTACATGCTGAGAGAGAGGAGAGAGAGAGAGAGACAGAGAGATGCGTACCACTATATGGCACACTATATTTGTAGAGCAATTGCATCACTCTAATTATTCATGACATTCCTGTGAAAAGAGTGGAATTTCTTGTGAAAAAGCTTAATACTTATTCCTGTGAAAAAGGAGGGTCTTCTTTGGAAGAAAGAATTTCCTTCCTTCCTAAAGAAAATGTGTATTTAAACTATGACATGGTTTATCTTTTTTTTCTGTACCTATCATTTTTCCCTTAATAGATATGAGCCTTTGAAGTCTTACAAGCAAATGGTGTCAAGTATACATCTCCTAGAAGTACTTCTTTTTGAGATTTTGGGCATAGTTCATACATATTGGACCCGATTTCTCAGTTCCTATCTGCTCCTCTGGTGGAAGGAGCGACAAAGATGGAGGAGGAGATTGTTGCTCTGTCTAAAGATGTTGGTAACGGTTGTCCTCCTGAAATAGTGTGTAAAATCCTTGATTGACCATCATTTAGAGGTACAATTTCTGTAGCCTAGAAGAAACAAACTTCACTAAAAGATTAAAAAGGCTAAGACCAAAAACAAGAAAGAGAATGATTGCTGTTTAAAGGGTGAAGGAATGGAAGAAACCAAGAGGCAGATGGTTTGGAAAGCTGTTAGGTCTACCTTCCCATCTTTCTCTTGGTTTCTTCCATGCACAGTGTGTGTAGCTCTTTTTGTGAGGGAATGAGAAAGAAAACTTCCAACTTTTTATAAATTAAAAAATTGAATCTGAAATCTTTCCTTATTTTCTTTGAAATCTTCATGATAACATGAAGTTTCACTTGTCTCCCAGAACCTAACAGGTACTGGGAACTACAACTGGATTCTGTCAACAATCTGAATGAGCTTAGAAACAGATTTTTTTATTTGCTCATCCTAGAACTCTACTAGTCAACATTGTATCTTTGACGTTGTGAAATCAGCACAGAGAAACCAGGGGAGTCAAGCCATTCTTTTGATCTGTAGAACTGTAAGATTTTATGTTCATGATAAATTGTTATAGCAGCAGCAGAAAATTTTCAAGCTCAAGAGTATTTACGTGGTTGCATGCCCATCCTTATGACTTCCATTCTAAACTACCTTGCATTTTTATTTTGAAAATGTATGCCATGTAAAATTCCTCAGCATAACATGTATGTAGACCTTGCTTTCTATATGTTTTTGAAATCATAGTACTTTTTTATAGTTCATTATTCTCATAATGGGCTCTAAATAATGTGTTGTTAATAATGATAAAAAGAGGAGACTGGAAAAAGATGAAACAGGTGAAAAACTAATTTGTTTCAACCTCTTAATTTATATCTTAATCTCTTAAGAGATATTCTAGACATAAAAAGGAATAAATTCAAGTAAACATTCTTTAAAACTAATCTTAGAAAATTAAATACCTGTAGAATGTGCACATCAAGATGAATAGAATTGCATATTGGAGACCTTGAAATTACTGAAATCAAATTACTATTAATCCATTGAATATTATATTAATTGAAATAAGTGCTATCTTTATAAGCTTGGGATAGAAAATTAGCAGTAGGCAGCTATTGATGTGAAAATTATTGCTTAATGTTAAATTCATTTTAATATCTCCTTAGAATCCTACTAGCAATTAAAATCCAAAGCAGAATATGTTGCAACAATATGTGTGAAAATATCGTTTCTGAAATTCATTTTATTTATAAAGCCATCATTTGCCTTATACTTGACATTTCTACTAGTTACTACATTTATTTGGAATTTGCTTCATTTTCCCAGACTATTAATAGTATAGATTAAGAGAATTTTACAGTTAAAATAACATAAGATTATTCTTTTAATATGGAAGTAATATACTATCATTCCCCTAAGGGTTATTGATATCTTTTTACTTTTCACAGAAACACCGGGGATGTTGAATGCACACTTCTTAGAGATTACAATGTAGAAGCACGTGGCTCCAGACAGTGGAATGTCAGGTGAGAGAAATGATTGGGAGCAATCATATGATTACAGAGAGAGGGTTTCCAGAGCATTCCAGGTGGTGAAGTCTCTTTTAAGGTCATTAGCTCAATCTTTAATTGGTTAAAGTCTCAGGGTAATTCCTAGAAGAAAGATTACTGAGTCCAAAGTTAAGTACATAGGTAACATTGTTAGATATTACTAAATTGAACTCCAAAGGCATTGCACTAATTTGTAGTCCTACCAGTAAGTGTGTTTATCTTAATACATATTTGTGGGAACATTTTAAAATGTATATTCCTAACCTGAGGTCAGGCAACAAAGCCCCAAAATTTATCTCTTTCAGATTTTGCTGTAAAGTACATAAATGTGAGTGAATTCCTCTCTGAGTTCCTCAATATCTGCCTATGTACTTGGACTTCCAGGAGATGATAATGGAACAGGCTTCAGTCTGGTTTCCTGGGAGGACTTTGTGTATATATATATGTATATATATATAAATATATGAGATATAATCCTTTTTTCTTAAAGTTGGGCTGCTTACGTCTGATATAAATATTTATTGTCAAATATGTTATCTTAGTTATGATCTAGATTTTATAATAGATATGTTAATTCTACTTTGATAAAAATGAGAGACTTATTGAACATATATCTATATATATTCACATAGGTTTATGGTCAAGAATACTCAAGACATTCAGTAGGAATACTTATTCTGAGGTTCAATAATACCAACAACATACCTAATGAATACACTTAATTCAATAATATGTAACACTTCTTGTGTCTCTTGTTTTTAGTGCAGCAATCTTTCACTATTTTATGTACTTCTGAAATGAAATTAGTCCTGGAAATTTTGATTCATTCTTCTAATACAATCAGGCAGATGTTTAGTTTATAACACCTTAAACTCTAAAGCTGTAGCCATGAGTCCATATCTTAAAGCGCCAATAATGTTCAAGTTAACAGTCTTTTTCATGAGGCTATGAAGTTTTCTACCTTATAGAAAACTCAACACCCTCTGCTTCATATTAGAGTTTTTGGGAAAGCAATACAGGACAGCAGAATTCTTTCTTGATGATTAGGCTGTGGTTGGGCATATCAGTAATCAAGGCTATTAGAATTTTGGAAGAAAATCCTGTTTGCATATAAAGCACAAATTTTACTTAAGAATTTGATCAATTTCTCCTTATGGTTCTAATATATAGCCACGTGAAACTTTCCCTATAAAGCCTATGCTCTGAAACATATTTAATTAATAACATTTATATCTTAATGCAACAATTAATGTGTCACTTCTCTGATTTCACAACTCTTTCTTTCAAGTTTTTATAACAATAATGAGCTTATTAGGCCATATGGAACATAAAATTTATAGAAACAATTATTCTATAAGGCAAAAAACCCAAAAGAAAAGAGATTACTTGATTTAAAAAGACATCTTGAATTTACTTGATCATTGTCTGTTTCTGAATTTTGTGTCTCATCTTGAACAGAAAAAAACAAGCACTTTAATAGAGGAGATTTGTTACTTTTCACAACTTGATTAAAATTGGAGGCAGAGGTGCCAGGGAAACATGAATGGGTGTAACTCGGTTTCTACCTAATAAAATTGACAGCTCAATTTTTACAGGAAAGGTGCCAGAAGGAAGAAGATGAGTAGGCAGTCAGATCAGAAGAATGATTAGGAAGAAATATTTTAATTTGGATTTTTATACTCGTTTTCCCCATTGTATCTGGGATGTGAACCTGGATCCTTAGGATGTATGTGACATACTCCTTCAGAGGTGCCTGACCTAACCACTACTGCGTCAGGTTGTGCTGACCACATAATATTTTTAAACAAAAAAGCAGAATTAGTACAAATGTAAGAAATCTTGGCTCTTTGAGAAATTAAGTAATTTTGTTTTTTGCTTTAAGTAATCAAGGACATAACAAAATAGCATAAACATAATTAATCTGGTAAAAAAGAGAACAAAGTATTAGAATGTATCACTTAACTCATCCAGATTAGTATTAGCACAGCTTCTCAATGTTAATTAAAAATCTAAAAATTATGGTTAAGTAGACATAGCAGTGAACGCAATTAGTACTGAGGCAAACATTTTGTCAGAATTAATTTTCATTGTTTCTTAGCTTTTTAGCTAATAAATACTATTCCTTTAAATTACAAGGAAGCAGGAACATATTTCATGTTTAAATTGAAGGCTAAAATTTGTTCTCAATTTGTTCTCAAATACTAGAAAGCTCTTCTTTTTGACTCCATACCTTTGTAATAGGTTAAAGGTAAACACAGAAACATATTATCTTAGTATCTAATATCTTTAAGTGATATTCATCTTTCCAATGGAATTGAAACATATTTCTCCCCTCAAAAATGGGGATGTGAGGTTGAACAAGAATGGACTGCCTTATATCTCTTGCTAACAGAGCTCACCAAATGTTTAGACCATAAAACTGGTGATTGTTCTCATACATTCAGAATAATTCATTTATTGTTACAACTTAGAATCAGAACAAAACTTTCATAGAAATTAAAACCAAAATTGAATTCTAGAATCTCACAATTTTAGAGCTCTACTCTTAACATCACTTCTGTGTGAAGATTCCCGTTGACATATTTACTAGTTATTACACCCAGAATATGGCTACCAGTGGGATGTGCTCTGAATTAATTTAAATATTTTAAGATATTATAGTTAATAGTAATTGCTACTCTCCTTGAAACCTATCTATATGGAAACAATGAAAACAATATATACATGTAAAAGTAGTGAATTAGAAAAGGAAAAATCAATAAATCTTGTTAATTTTAATAGAATGTGGTGGTAGGATGGAAAAAATAAGCACAAAATATTTCTCCTACAGACTTTTGGTGGCAATAATTACGTAGTCTATACTGATGTTGAAATATAAAGCTGAATAACTGAAACTAAAAAAGAAATCAAATGTATTGCAAAGTAAACAGAAACAAACTCAGATTGCGAACAAAATTAGTGCCCAACAGAAAGGAAAGGGTTATGCAGTTTGGGTAAATCAGGTAAAGGTCAACTGTGTGGTGGTGTATGTGAAACTAGATTTTGGTTGAGTTGTATGTTGTAGCATACACCTGTGTCAAACTATAGTGTTATGTACCTGAAACCTTCATAGTGTTATAGAAAAATGTTATTTCATGAAAAATGGCTTAAAATATTCCACATAAAATACAAAATAAAATACAAAATGCAAAATAAGATGTTGGAATAAATCTTAATATTATTGTATTGTCAATTATTCTAAAGAAAACTTTCTACGTTTAAAGGAAAAAACTATCAATCTATAAAATTAGATTTTAAGAATCTGTTTTAATTCTATTTATGAGTGATACCTAAAACATGCTGAATGAGTATAACAAATAAAAGTCTAAAGTAAAGAAAATGAAGTGATATCAGACTATTGCCCAAAAAGGGAGCTTATGTGGATATATTAATAGGTGGATATAAAAATATATGTTAGAGTAAAAAATTTTAATAAACATTTCATGTATTTAATATTTAATGATATCTATTAGACATATATGTATAAATATGTGTATGCATGTGTGCACAGCATAAATTATGTATATATGTACTTATATGTATGTACATACCATATTAAATTTGTATGAATCAAAAACATAGCATTGAAGTTTACCAAGAAAACTGGCTGAAAATTAAAACTGGTTAAGTCTCGATCACAATAGGGGATTTTAAGATGTCTTTTTTTGGGTTAAGCAGACAAAATATTAATAGGAATACAACTAGTCAAAATATTAGTAAGATTGGTCTAATTTTCAAGTAGAGAAACCAACAGATAGAGAGCATGTTCACTCAGAGACAGCTCTATCAGGACTTGAAAACAATTCTCAACACCGAAAATAATAAATGCTTTTCATTTGTGCACAGCTTATTCTTGGACAAAGTGCAATTAACATAATCATATCCTCAAATTATATATACTTGGAAAATTTTATCATTTCTTAAGCATTCACAGGACAAAGACCATATCATGTAAGTCAGAATACATATGGAAATAAACATCATTGAAAGCACATCTCAACATTGCCCAATGCTATTAACATAATACTAGAGAACTACTTGGAGCTGGCTTTGCATATAGTGCAGAAAATAAAATATATTGGAAATTGAAAAAAGTAAAGAGAAATTTTGATGTGATTACCATTAACTGATAAGAAACTAGAAGAGACAGGATGCACATGTCAAAATAGGAGGAATGCATTAATTAATTTAGGTCAATGTCACATATACATTTGATAAAAAGTGCTAAATAAAATGTCAAGTTAATCAATGTGTGTGAATATTTAGATACGGAAAAACTGTAATCTCATATACTATCTATTTTTCAGAACATAAATTGATAAAACTGCTTAGAAAATATTAATAAACAAATAATTTGGAAAATTTATATTCAAATCACAAGAGATTCCCACATTATATTTAAGAAAATTTTAATACTTTTAAAATAATTGCTATAGAAACACCTCAAATTTTCCTCACTTTTTTCTGATATGAAATTTCTTGTTTTATAATAACAAACACACTGATGTCAACGATGAGGACCCATCCAACATGCTAGAAAGACAGAGCTATGAATGAGATATTTTCTTGCCTTAAAGTAAGTCACAGATAACATCAGCAGACATGTTTGAAACTACTAATAGACTGTCATGTATGTACTAGGGGTATTCACAAAAGAATATAATAAAATAAACTGCTCCCATATATAAAACCAAAATACAACTATTTAGCATATACAATACTTGAAAAGGAAGTGGGATCAGTGTCTTCATGATCCTGGAGGAAACATATCATTTAAAAGACAGGTAAAACAGATCTCTTTCAGTTTCTACTCTGAGATCTCTGGGTTGTATAGAGAGACTAGTGACACAGAAACTGTCCTGGAGCAGAAGGACTTTAAACCTCATTGGGGACCATGTTATCTGGGAACTAGCTTTCACTCTCTGAACCTAAGATCTTGATGAGGAAAGGAAAGAAAGCTAATCTCCTTGTAAACTGAGAGCTTGCTACAAAACAATTCCACCTGGAGGCCTCCATTGCAGGAAAGCCCACCTTTTCTGTCATTAGCTCACCTGTGAAGAACCGTTGGAATTCACAGCTGCCTTCTATGAACTGCCAGAGATAGAAAGGTCAGCAACACCATTTACAGATAGTTGACTGACTCCTTGTAAGGAGAAGTTCATTCTCTGGTTCTTGTTCAAAAATAATTGGAACAGCAGCTTCCAGTTTCCTGAGGCTACTGTTAAACAGTTTTGCTATCTGCTAGCTACTCCCTAGAAATTCCACTCTGAAGGCCTACAGCTTGTTAACTGTCCCCTTACTGGAACTATCTGTCCTCCAGAAGACTAAGTGATATTCAAAGTTGAGTGTACTTGCTAAAAGAAGTTCCTGTTCACTCTCTCCTGTGACTTCTTTTGAGACTGTGATCCACTTTTGGAGTAAACCCACGACTCTTGTGTTTCTTTCCTTACATCTTGCTGTTTTTGCCTGTGACTTTGGGTGAATCCTCTGCATTTCCCACTGGCATTTTTCAAAGAAATAGAGCACGGTTTTTCAAATCTGAGTGGACCGCTGCGTGGAAAGCAATCATGTAAAAAAGAACAATAGTGCAGGTATCACACTACCGTATCTTGAGCTCTAATAGAAAGAAATTATGATAAAAACTTTATGCTACTGGAATAAAAACAGAGGCACAGATCAGGGGAATAGAACTGACTCATCAGTAATAGACTCACACATATAGGTTAGTTAATTTATCACAAAGGATTTAAGAGCATGTGATGGAGAAAGGAAAGTATTTTCAATAAATGACATTGTGAATACTGGGAAGCCACATACAAAAGAATGAATCTAGATCACTCTCTAATACCATATACAAAAAGTAATAAAATTGGATTAGAGATTTGGATGTAAATCAAGAAACCACAAAATACTTAGAAGAAAACATAGTCAATACTATCCATGACTTCAACCTTAGATAGCTCTTTGGAGATTCAACCCAAGTGGCAAGGGAAACAAACCAAAAAGAAACAAATGGGGTGCATGAAACTAAAAAGCTTCTGTACAGCTAAGAACACCAATATTAAAAGACAACCTACTGGCTGGGGTTGGGGAGAAGTTAGCGGCAAAGGATATAACTGATAAAGGTTTAATATCGACATTACGTAAAGAACCAAAAAAAACCCCTCAACATTGTAAAACCAAACAACCCAAAAAAAAGGACAAAATTGGTTAGAAATTTCCCCAAAGAGGACATACAGATGACGAACATTCATATTAAAAGCTGTACTTCCTCACTTTTTATTAGGGAAGTGCAAATCTAAACAACTAAGAGATATCACCTTATTCTCATGAGTTTGGCTATTACCCAAAAATCTAGAAAAAAAGAAACCTTGGCATGAATGTGGATTAAAAGAAATTCTTTTGCATTGTTGATGGGAGTGTATATTAGTGTAACTTTTATGGAAAGCAATATGGAGATCCCTGAACAATTTGAGGATTATAATACCATATTATCCCCTAATGCCACTTCTGAGTATTTACCTAGAAAGACCCTAGAACCCTAATTTTCTGAGATAATTAAACCCTCCCATGTTTACTGCATATTTACAATAGTCAAGTATTAGAAACTAGCTAAATCCATATTGTCAGAGGAATGAATAAAAACGTGGCACATATATATATATATATATATATATATATATACACACACACACATATATACACTATAATACTGCAAAGCCCTAAAGGAAAGATAAAATTCTATCATTTATAACATGGATGGATCTAGAGGGGATTATTCTAAGTGAAATAAATCAGAAGGAGAAACACAAATACTGGATTAGCTCACTCATACATGGCATATAAAGAAACAAAGTAAAGGGACAGGCAAAATAACCCTTAAATATAGACAATGAAACTAAGGTTATCATTGGAAAGAAAGTGTCGGGGGTGGGAATAAGCAGTGCTTTGGCTCCAACGGACAGTGTTAAAGAACTTTTGGTGATTTGGCGGTGGGTATATTGTGTTTTCATGTGTTTGAGGAATGGTGAGCTTGCACACATAAGTTTATAAAGCTGTGCACCGGGCTGCAGGGTCTTCCGGACCTGTCCGGCAGGGCCCGAGCTGGCAGAAAAGGATTGCTGGAGACCATAACTGGGAATCAAGAGAGGTGAGGGGGAATGCGGTGGAATAGTCCGGCTATTGCTCCCGAGTTTCCTCAGACCTCTGTATTTATTGGCAGTGATTACACCATTGAAGGCTTAGCAGTATAGTCAGCAAATTACTATCCAGTATACATGACAGGGAGTATGGGAAAGGGAGCAAGCATGCAGGAGAACATGGGTAAATGTACTGGACAGTAGGGAGTGTGGTTGACACAGTGTTTATTAGTCGATGTCAGCAGGTGAGTGTGTCAGGATGAACAAAGTCAAATCTTACAGTAAAGCTGATGTTGGGCCATTTTCAGTTGATAACATCCTCTTGGCCTGTTCCCTGTTTTCAGGAGAACTGGTGAGGCTTCACTGAAGCCAAAGCATTGGGTCTGGCCACCAGGAGGGAACTGCTACATAGTGTGCTGGCATTTGCAAAATCACACACAACACATTCAAGCAGTTTTCTGCTGGTACCACACCATCTAAACATGCAGTACTGCTGCCATTTGCACAATCACGCATTGTATATCCAAGCTTACTGTCTAGAAGTGATAGTCTGGGTTCCCACAGATTTTAATATTTTGTAAATCAGTTACTTCAATAAATATTAAAATAAGTAGATGCCAGATCACCAAAGAAATAAACTAGAATAAAATATTTATTTTCCTCAATGAGTTCTGTAGATAGAAGGTGCACAGGAATACTTACCAGTGATGGTTTTACTTAAATAGGGCTTGTAGAGTGAATGTGAGTTTTCCTTGCAAATAGGATTCAAATTGAAAGGTGATAATAGACTTTGAAGTATCATCAATAACATAAAGAAAAGACAGAAATAAGAAAGTATATGGTATGTCAAAAGGTTATTGCAGTGTCAAAACAGAAAATGAAAAAACATCTTAGGGTAATCATAGCATATGCTATAAAACAGGAGTAAAGTATCTATCATCACGTTTCAGGTCATTGAATTGTTACTTTAAATTCTAGCATTAAAATGTATTACTAACTGCCTAAATGTCACATTTTCTAATTGAAAAGATTTATTCTTAGGTGATTATTTAAATTAATTTTAATAAGAATTTTCATGAGAGCAAAACTAAAAAACTGAAAACGCTGTATGAGTTTTTTTAAAATATGCCTCATAACTTTGGGAAATTCACTGAGGGAATGTTCTGCTTTAGGAATAGTCTTAAAGAGGTTGTTGACCCTATCTATTGACTGCTGAAACAAGTAGCATAGGTTTATAAATAAATAGGTTTATAAATATAATAAATATAAATTCAATATATATATAATATATAAATATGATAAAATGGAACTATGTTCTTATATTGTATTGAACATCCCTCGAGACTGCATAAACCTAACAAAGCTAAAAAAGTAATATCTATAATATGATTAAAATTTAACTCATGTGTATGATTTCTTTAGGTTATATACAATAGATAGTCACCTGTGTTTGATCAAGCTGACAGAGAGAACTTACAATAATTATACTCATCTATGTAACTCTGGGAATGTCTGAAGTAAGAATTTGGTGGTTTCTCAGTTCCAAGTGGCTTTCAGGAATGGAGATTTTTCAATCAACAATTAACGTTTGGTTTTTGAATAAGTGAGCTATGGACAAGTTGACAAGGCCCTGAACAGAGGAATTGGGGTTACTTTACACTCAACAACATACGTAGGTGAGAATATAAAATACAAGATGATTCTGTCTTTAAATAGGTGTTTCAGAGAATTAAAAACATTTTGCTCTGTACACACGTGAATGAGTCTTAGTGTCTTAAACTCTCTCTTACTGAATTTATACTTCCTCATTTTCCTAGTTCTTGGTTGTAAAGAAAAAAGGTAAGCATAAATAGCACAGACTGAAATCGAATATTATTTCTACCTTTTGTTTGCGAAAATGTCTGACTTAATATTTGTCAGAGGAACTATAGTTGGTGACTATAAAAAGATGAAGACAAGTCTTGTATAAATGTTACCCTTAACCTGTCTAAGGATATTTATCTCCAGAAACTAATATCAAATGGGAGGTATGTTCCTGACTTAGGCTACAAAGGACCTGGTAAAAATTCACCATTCTTTATTTGTAGGAGTCAAATTATCCCTGTTAGGGGAGAGAGAGAACAGGGAGAGAGTGAGAGATGGAAAGATGGGAAGATGGGGAGAGGGAGAGAGGGAGGAAAAGAGAGAAATCACAGGTCCTCTGTGTGCTGCTGACCAGGCCAGTGACTGGCCCATGAGAGGAAGTTTATGAGTCACATATAGTTGCTGTATATACAGAGAACATTTTACTTCATAACATAGATTAAAAGTAAATCAATAAGTGTTGTTTGTTCATTACTGAACATTCTCTTGCTTTATTTCACTTGATCTTCAATATAACCTAATGTGATACACATTGTCTTTTTTCCATTGACAATTGAAGAGTGCGAGAATGAAAAAAATTGGACATGTTAACTGATATAAATGGGAGTTAGTATTTGAACAGAAAGTCCCTGCTGTCCTCCTGCTCTGACCTCATTAGACTGTCTCCTCCTGGTAAAAAAGCCCTGAGTCTTCTCCATTAATACCAGAGAAACAAAGGAAATACAAATGGTCTCACAGAAGCACAAGCTTTGAACCACATGACTTTACTCTGATACTCCCTATAAACAGACATTAGTTTAAAGATTTAAGAGGAAAACCAGTTCCTTTATTGTTCAAAAATTTCCCTAAAGTCAACTGATAATAGAACTCACACAGCATCATACCTTGGTAAAACTCTAGCTTCAGGCCATAGTAAGGGTGTGAAAGTGTAATCAGTGTTAGAAATGTGATTATTTTAAATTCCTGACCATCTAGAAAGTTGTGATTTACAATCACCTGAAGCTTTTCCTGTCACTGTAGAAAGGGGTGCCTGCACTTTCGCAAGTGTAAGTATTTCTCATCTGTATACTCATCCAAAGGAAGGCTACAGCAATATGTTTTCATTTCTATTTCTGTATATTAGAAGTGGCAAGGATATTTGTTTAGTCTAAGCATGGGTGACAAAATTGTTCATTATAATTAGCAAATAAAGTAATATATTTATTCCTATGTAACCGCATAATCATTATACAGCTATGCAATCTATAACATAAAATACATAACTAATATTAGCTATTGATTATAATTAGCACATTTAATGATAACCAGGTGTTTAAAACTTTATAGAACTATAAATTCCCATATTGTATTTTTTATTATTTTGGAATTTTTTTTCATAACTCATATTCTGAATTTCTAGATCTCCTCACCACTTTTTAGGCACTATTAGTCAATGAGACTGTAATATAGTAATTACCTCATTCTTTGTATCACAACAATTTCCTCAGTAAAGACAATATTGATAGTATTTCATTTATGTGCCTTAAGTACAAAATGTTTAAAGTTATTTGTGTGTAATTGTTTCCTTGACTGAGTTTCCCTGTTAAGCAGTACCTTTTATTGCTTTTTGCTCTTCCAGGGACTTTCAAACTGGTTTAGAACAGTGTTTTCCAAACTAGATCTCAAATGCTACTGCCACAAATTTTGCTAAATTTGTCACATGTACTGTTATCTTATATTTCTTTCAATTAATTCAAATCTTTTACTAAAATTTTACACAGAAAGGAACCAGCACAATAGTTCTCACAAACAGAAAACTAGAATCAGGAGTCTTAAATTGGAAAAAAGGAAACATTTAAAAATTTCAAGCTTTATATTCTTCTCTGTCCTTAAGTGAATTACAGAGACAGGGCGATAAGTAATTATTAGACAAACATTAAATACACACTGGCACAATATAAGACTCTATCTTTTATCTAGTAAAATTATTTAAAATGAGTTTTTAAAGGGAATGATATTTTAAAGATCCAGTGCTATTCTACCAAATTCTATTTTGCTTAATAACCATCATTCTTGTTATAACCATTGCCTACCTGGGAAACGCCTTATGAAGTGACCCACAAATAGAAGAACACACATCAGAACCATGTTCAAATCCCCAATTGCATTTCATTATTGAAGAGCTAATTTCTTGAAGCCTTGGGTCCTCGTTGTCAAAGGATGATATTAAGATTTCAAGATCACATTGAGAATGATATGAGGTAATGTTCACAAAAATTCTAGTCCTGTGTCTGGAATTTATTAAACTGAAACTTTAGTTAGTTACAAATTCCTTCCTTGGTGCTCAGATTCCAAAGAGTATGTGACAGAGAAGAGCCCAGGGAATATGTACTGCAGTTATGAGGAGACTCATCTATGAAAACTCAAAACAAGAACTAGATCATTCAGGCAATGATATAAGTTATGAAATAAAGTAAATAATGCAATTAGAAATAAAGTGAAGAGTATTCAGTGATTGTTAATTTACTTTCTGATTCTTACTCCAGGATGATTAGTATTTAATATATTTGGGAAAAGATATAAAGACTAATGAATATATACGCTTGTCTTCGGTGCTAAGCAATGGGCAAGAAACTAAAAGTGATGGTTTAATAAGTAACTAAATATACAGCCCAAATGTTACATTTCTGTAATTATTTAAGATCTACCTTATGTATCCTTCTGTTGAACACATATCATAGAAACAGATTTCACTACTCATGCCATATAAATTAAAATTAAATACAGTATGTTTTTTTTTCCCAATTTCACCATGATTGAACTTTTTTAATGTACATAATGTAGTCTATCTTGCTAATGGTTTTACTTTCAGATAAATTAAGAACATTTTATTCTCATAAATCAGTACTAAATATGCTTTGGAAAAAAAGCAATTTTGTTTGAATTATATTTCTACAAGATAAATTATAGTAGGAAATTTATTAGAACAATTTTTTGACAAAATTTCTAAAAGCTTGCAATATAAAAAGTAAACCATCATCTTCAGCTCTGAATGAGAAATAGGTCCTTACTGCTGAATTCAGTAATCAGCAAAATCCCTGAGTGAGGCAGGACTTGGAGATTAAAATGACGATGGGAAGTGACTTCCTTATTATCTTAATCTAAAAACACTGTTTCTTTCTTCTGATGTTTGTTTCCACTCATCCCAGTCATGATCCCCCATCCTTGGGATACATGTGGACTGTGACCAGCAGACATAACCATTAAGTCATTAGAGAATGCCACCATGTTATGTTAATGACAATTGCTCTATATTATAGTTCAAAATTGAGGAGTGTGAGTACTTTTTTTTCCTATTTTTTTCTAATGATAGCTTTGACTACGTGGTATCTTTCATGTCTCCAAAGTTTAAGGTTTTTTGTCCCATATTCTTAAATAATATCAGGTATTTTGATAGGGATTAGACTGAGTCTACATATTACTTTGGGTATATAGATTATTAGCAATGTTAATACTTCTAATTCATGAGCACAGATCTTTACATTTCTTGCATATCCTGTTTTGTTTGCTACTGAGTTGTAGTTTTCAATGTACAGGTCTTTTACCAATTTTGTTAATTATTTCCCCAATATTTTATGTATTTTGATGGAATTATGAATAAGGCTGCTTTCTTTTCTTTCTTTTTTGAAGGTAAGGTGTAGGCAGAAATGAAATCAGTAGACAGGCAGACAGGAAGAGAAAGGAGGAGGAATTATTTGTCTATTTTATTTAGTTATTCATCTTTGTTATTTAGCCTGGACCTGGGACTCAAGCCTGCTTCCTGGGGTTGAATGTGGATACGTCCTGTGATCTTAGCCACTAGGAGACCAGGGAAACACCAAGTTTGTTGTTTATTTTTTTTAAATTTACTTTTCCTATAATTAATCATGCATAGTAATACCACACGTATTTGAATATTATTTTTGTATCCCACCATGTTTTTAAACTCTATCATTATTTGTAGTTTTACTGTGGAGACTTTAGGATTTTCTAAGTAATATGTCAACTGAAATGGTGATATTTTTACTTTGTTTTTGCAAATTTGGATTCCTTTAATTCCTTTTATTTTTCAAACAATCCAAATAGAGTTCCAAAACTGTTGTATAGACCATATTGTAAGAAGATTAAGCATCTGTAGTATATTAACATTCAGGTCCAGTGTAGTATATAACACCTAATAATATTTAATAACTGTCAATGAGAACTTATCAAGTTTAAGAGATTTTCATATTAAATTACTAAAATCTTATAAGTTATTAATAATTTTAATTAAAATCAAAACCTCACAAAATGTAAATAATTGTGTAAGTTCAGCAATAGTACTAAGTAGCAAATGTAGACAATAAAACACGAGATATGTATACAGCCATTTTGCAGAATTTTTTACTCAGGAGTAGTAATAAGTGAAACTGATTACAGAGCTAATAGTGAACATACCCTGCTCACGAAGACCAAGTATTTTATAGGATGAAACATTCTCAAGAAAAATATTTAGGGGGGTTATTACTATGTTGATTGCATTGAATGCACATTGCATAATAACATATGGGTTAATATTTGCATCATTTTATACCAACATCAGCCTATATTGTTTACTTTTATATTTAATATATTTGATGTCTTAATCAAATATTAGGCAATATAAAAAAGCCTCAAAGGAAGCTTGAAAAATCAAATATGGAGATAACTTTTTCAAGCCACAATACACGAGTTTATCTAATATAGTAGGAAGTACAGATATATTTTAATAGATGAACTAATATTATTTATTATTATGTAAATGTTATACATGTATATCTCCAAATGACAATTAAAATGACTCAGTATTCATGCCTAAAAATTATGAAGTGAGGACCACTTATTGTCTAACTTAAGTCATAATACATTTTAAACATTCCTGTTTTTCTCCATAATGCAAATTCATAGTGGTGTACTAAAAACTTGCATAAATAATTCCTTATCATGGATTTACCAGTTAGGTGATTCTAATTATATGTTCTTTATTTTCCAAACTTATAAGTACCTTTGCTTCATTAACTCATAATAAGCATGGTATGAATTATATTTCAGAGTGTTTAGCTAATACATTTTTTTAAGTGAGGAGGAATGTTCATATTAACTCATAAGTGACATACAAAGAAATTTTCAGGAAAGAAATCACGTTTTTACTCCTTACTCCTAAGAATGTACTAATATACAATTGAATTATTACTGATAAAATATAGTGTTAAACCTAATTCTGTAGATAACATTAAAAGCAGATGATTTAGAAAAGTCATATTTGGGTGCTGAGAAAAATTCAGAAATAATTGAATTTTAAGAATGAGTTGTTCTTGGTGGTCCTGATGATCACTTGATTAACAAGCTTAAACAAAAAGATTCACAGCAGGTTGACACAAGACCTATTGTTTGTAGATCAGGAAAGATTTTTCAGTTAGTTCTGATAAGTTCTTAAAGCCTATCATATGTTATGGTTCTTTATCTTTTCAGCTAGTTAGAACTGGTGATGAAATGTAACTGCAAGCTTAAAAATCTTGGCATGGATTTCTTTATGAAGATCAATGAGGTTGGGCATGAAATGACACAAAGGTAAGGGTAAGCTTGTAGGATGAGTATAACATGGAAAATCTTCATAAGCAGGCTGATGTCCCAGAAGAACAAATGTTTTCTCAGGTGCATTTCAATTGTATTGATTTCTAAGCAATTTCTGATTTTATCTATTAACTTGCTGAGAAAACATTTACTAGAGCACATAGTTATGTTGA
This sequence comes from Solenodon paradoxus, assembly GCA_004363575.1. NCBI lineage: Eukaryota > Metazoa > Chordata > Mammalia > Eulipotyphla > Solenodontidae > Solenodon > Solenodon paradoxus. The sequence continues at coordinate 296,113 of RJWH01001577.1, forward strand.
TGCAGGTGTTTAATTTCTCTGAAAATTCTTGTGGTTATTCTCTATCCTGGGATGAAATACAGATTATCTCTGTTGATAGTGTAAATCATTGTTTGCATATCTCAGTTGCTTGAAGTTTCCCAAGTGATCTCTTAAGTCTTTGTGTCAGATTTTCCTGTACTTTCATTAGATGATTCTGGATAGGACAGTCAATGGGCAACAATTTAAGAAAATATTGGTAATCAAAGAAATAGTTGTTAGTGAGGATATGGATAAAAATGAACTCTTTTTAAGGAGAGGCGCAGAAAGGTTGAAGGCAAGCAGTGTCAGAAGAAAGCAGGAAGAGGAAGAAGCACTTTATTTTAGATAGTTATTTATCGTATTTATCTTGGTTGTTCTCCCCAACCCTGGAATGCAAAACCGGGTCCTTGAGATGTATGTGGACTCTGATGGCTGAAGGCAGTTAATCAAACTGCCATTGCACCAGAGAGCACAGAAAAGGGAACTCTTGTGCATTATTGCGGGAATGTAAATTGGTGTAGTCAGTGTCCTATACAGAATTGAGTTTCCACAAAAAACTTTAAAAATATAGCTACCTTATGAAGTGGCAATTTTTTCTGATTCTTGATCATTTATACATATAAATATAAATATATATGTGTATGTCAATTCATATTGCATTACATTGCATGGTATACATATAATGTATATAAGTATATTTTTATGCATAAGTACACATACATATGTATATTCTATTATATAATGGAACAGTATTTGGCCATATGAAAAGATATCCTACCATTTTCATCTGAACAGCATGGATATATATTAAGAGCATGCTAACTGAAATAAGACAAAGAACAAAATATACCTTATGATCTCATTTTTATATGGCATCAAAAACAAAAAAACAAAAATGATCTTGTAGATGCAGAGAACAAACATATTTTCTACATGTGGCAAAATGGATGAAAACCCCTTCAAAAGAACAAAATTCCTCTTATAAAATAAATAATCATGAGGTGGTAGTATTGTGACTATAATAATATTTTCTACACATTTGAAATTCCAAAGAGAGTAAATCTTAAAAGTTCTCAATCCAAGGAAAATTATTGTAAATTACATGTTTTCTACAAACATTAAGCTAGACTTATTGTAGTGCTCATTTTCAATATATATAAGAATTCATATAGTGCATCTGAAACTACATAATGCTATATATCAATTGTACCTCAAAACTTGAGTTGGGGATCAATAGCAGAACATCCTGATGCAGACAAAAATAAATTGAGAATTAAGGTAAGAGTTATGGTACATAATCCAGAAGCAAAACAAGGTCAAATAATAACAAGGATGGAGATAACTGTACAATCCAAATAAACAATAGAAATATATATGTTTCTATTGGTCAATATATCTAATTTATTGATTAAAATATTTCCTAAGTAATTTAATAATATGAATGCATTCATAATGTTCTTCCTTAAATAAATTAATTATTACTTTTTAGATAAAGTATGAAAGAAAAAAATCAATAAATTGGACTTCTCCAAAATTGAATTTTGAAACATCAGTAGGAATGATAAAAAAGTAAAAAAGTATACTTACAAAATGGAAACAGTACTAGAAATGATATATCTAATAATATTCTACTATCTAGAATATGTTAAGAATTTATATATTACCAAAAAGAAACTTGAATAGACATTTCTCCAAAATTTTACAGTCATAACACATTAAAAGACTTAAAATCAATAGTCACAAGAGAAACGCAACCCAAACCATAAGATACCTCCTTATATTCACTTAAATGAGTGTAATAATTTTAAAAAAATACCAAAAAACTTTTGGTAAGGGTGTTACCAAATTTTAACCTTATTAAACTTCTGATGGAATTTAAAATGTTATAGTGACTGTGGAAATTAAAATGAGTTTCTTATAACATTAAACAAATAGGTACTCTATTTCCCAGCACTTCTTCTCTAGTTGTATATCCTGAAGCTTTGAAAACAGATACTTAATAAAAACTTTTTGAAAAAATGTAAATAACAGCATTATTAGCAATAACAAGTAGAAACAGCCCGATGACTATCAATTGATGACTGGATCATCACATTGTAGTATATCTATTCAATGAAATATTTTTCCCCAAAAAGTTAAATGAAATACTGATATATGCTGCAATGTGGAAGCAACTAACAAACCACTTGGTGAATAAATGAAGTCTGATACCCAAAATCAAATATTGTATGATATTATGTCAAGTATCCAGAAATGGTGCACACATATATGCTACAAAGCAGATTAGTGTTGTTAGGCATTCGTGGCTAATGGAGAAATTTCTACTTGGTGTGATCATTTAAAATGATTAGATAGAGATAATAGATTGTGAAAGCATAAATGTCACTGAATTATATATTTTGATTTGGTTAATTTCATACTGAATCAATTTACCTCAATAGAATGATGAATATATATTAATTTGTAAAATTTGAAATAATCATCACTACAGACCTACAATACAGACGTAGTAAATAAAAAATGTTCAAGTAGAATACTGCAAAAATGGAAATTTGAAAAAATAATAAATTTTATTACATAGAATGTCATTGCTTAGAGGAAATAAATATAAAAGTTATTTTTATTATTGTTTAAATTCACCAAAATCTGATCCTGTCTCTCTTATATTCATTGTTAAAATTTTATTTTTCCTCTTTCTTCCACATCTAAGGACAACTGTGATAAGTTGATAAGTTGAGACCACCGATATACCCAGAAAAATGCAAATATATCAAAGTTCAGATAGTTATCAACCTTTATTATGATTAAGGTATCTAGAATATTATATTATTGTGCAGAATATTATATTTATTACAAGTCAGAAATCTTGAGGACCATTATTCTATCAAATAAAAAATTCTAAAGTGATTTCTTCAGGCAAAAATAATATTTTTCAAGAAAATATATTAATGTGTGAAGGAATAGAGAAAAATGACATCTCACCAACAAGCAAAATAGAACCAAATTAGTTGTAAATTTAAAGGAATATTGAAAATCAAGTATACATGAAAATTGATTTGTTTTAAAGTTTATATGTATAATGAAATAGTAATAGTATGATAGTAATAACATGATGCAAAATTTTAGTGTTCATAATTGTGTGTTCATAATCACTTATGAATATTTTTATGATGACTAATGACAAAGTTTTATCAGGCAATTCTATCATCTTTTCCTTCTAAGTGCACATCTATATTTATTTAACAGTTTTATTTAGATTGCTATCTTGTTTATTAGCATAAAATATGTTTCAATAGATACCTGTTTATTTTGCATATCATGTTATGAGATTCTGAATTTCATTCAAACCATATAATTTAGGTAACTTATTTTGATGATGTTCAAGCTTGGGAAAAGAAGTGCTGCCTTAGTAAATTAAGGTGATGGAGAATCACAGATTTCCCATCGGGTCTCCATTAATATCCTATGTAGAAATTAGGCATTACTTCCTGGTAAAGTGGGGAGTTACTGTTCTCAACTTGTCTCCACTGGTAACTACTTAACTGAGGAGTACTTTTTTATCACTCCCTCATTGTCACCTGGATATTACAGAAAAAGCTTCTTAGATATATATGGGTCATACTTTGCTTTAACCATAACTATTCAAACCCAAAAGCTTCCTAACACTCCAATATTCTCCACTAATCCCCTCCCTCTGTGTCTCCCTTCCTTCCTTCATTTCAGGAAAGATGTAGACAGAAAGGAAAGAGAGTAGTTGGGAAGGCACTAAGAGGAGGAGGAGGAGGCCTTTTATTTATTTTACTTAGTTGTTAATCTTGGTTTATCCCTTTGACTTTGGGTCATGAACCCAGGTCTTTAGGATGTATGTGGACCATGCCCATCACAGGCAGTGGATTTAACTTCTAGACCACCATTGTGTATCTGAATATTCTTTTTTGACACTCCTCCATTGGATATGTGGGGGGTTCCTTATTTCTGAGAGTAAGAGAAGACAACTAGTTGATTCCAAAGACACGATGTAATGGAGTCCATTTCTACCTTGCAGCACCCTGTGTGGCATTCTCTGACTCTGGTAGGTTTTAGACCATCTTGGCATAACCTGTGTAGGGAATAAAACTTAATAGAATAATAAAAGCTAAGCTTAGCAGAATTGACTTCTGCATTCTCATTCTGACAAAAAGAAATGCAGGAAAATGGAGAAAAACTCCAGAGCAAAAGCAGTACTTCAAGCCTTTTCACCTTTTCCTTAATTAGTCATCTGGAGAGGAAAGGTGGAAAACTGTAAGGAAGGAGATTCAAATACCCCCGCAGCCCAGGGCAATGAGAAACTTAACCTGTTTTCCAGAGTGAAACACTGAGGAACATCAGGAGCTATGGCTCCAGAGACAGAGTGGTCTTGTTGACAAAGCGTAGACAAAAATGTCCGGTATGGTATGCTGCTAAATCATAAGTTGTTGTATAATGGCTGCAAAGGTGGTGTGGAGTTGAGGGAGGATGCAAAAAGGCTGAAGACCCAGTGCAGCGGCTGCCAAGAAAATGCCCAGTGAGGCTAGACTAAGAGGTAAGACCATCTTGACATGGGGTGGAAGGATGACCAGCACCCTGGGGACTGAGCTGGAACCTGCATGGTAAAATTACACTAGGTGCTGACATACTGGAAGGCAGTTAGGGAAATTACCCACCCACAAACCCTCCCACTACCATTTAATATTGGAGCCTCAGGATCCACCCACTGGATATAATATTAATGTCATAAACCATATCCACAGAGCAAAGAGAAAAATCACATGATCATATAAATAGATGCAAAGAAAGATTTTGACAAGATCCAACACTCATTTACAATAAAAACCCTGCATAAATGAAAATAAAAGTGACCTACCACAACATGATAAAGGCTGTATATCAAAACCTGCAGCCAAAATCATAGTTAATAGCAACAATTTGAAAACATTTCCTCTAAGGTCAGGAATAAGGCAAGGTTGTCCACTCTCACCACTGCTATTTAACATTGTACTGGAAGACTTATTCAGAGCAATTAGACAAGAAAAGGAAATAAAAGGAACCCAAATTGGAAAGGAGGAAGTAAAACTATCATTATTTGTAGATAATATGATTATTCATATTGAAAACCCTTTAAAATTTGTCATAAAATTTCTAGAACTCATCAACACAATGCAGTAAAGTGGCAGGCTAAAAATCAATGCAAAATATCCATTGCATTTTTATACACAAACATCACACTACAAGAAAATGAATTCACAAAAATAACACTGCTTAAAATAGAAGTCAAAAGAATAAACTACCTGGGAACACACCTAACAAAGGAAATAAAAAATGCGTGCAATGAAAGTTGTTAGTCCTTCTTAAAAGATAGAAGAAGACACAAAGAAATACAGACATTCCCAGCTCAGAGCTGGGTAGGATCAACAGCAGTAAAATTACCATTTTACCCAAAGCAATATTCAGATTCAATGAAATACCTATTAATATTCATGGGCTTATTTCCAGGAAATAAAACAAAAAATCTTGAAATTTGTATGGAACAGCAACAACTCCAAATAGCCAAAGCAATTATTAGAAAAATGAATGAATCTGGAGGAATTAAACTCCCAGGTATTGAACTGTATTGCAAAGCAATAATGATCAAATGGTATAGTGCTGGAATAATAACAGAAGCCAAGTTCAGTGGAATAGGATTAAATCACCACAAACAGACCCATGCACATACAGTTAATCAAAGACAAAGGAACCAAAGCACACAATGGAGAAAGGAAAGTCATTTCAATAATTTATGTTGTGTTTAATAAGTTTTCTAAAATCAGCATTGCTTTAAAATTTGAGATTACAAATGTAATGATGAATTTAATGGGGGAGGGAGAAAATAAGAGAGAGATCAGTGATTACTGATAGAAGCTATTTTATTCATCTGCTGTTCATGCCTATGGGATATTTTTTAAAAGTCAAAAACAGACTTTCAGACCTAGTTGTTGCAGCAAATAGTTTCCCTAAATCTTCAAGTAATCAGGTCAGGATTTTGAGCATCGCTGGAATGTTTTAGAAAAGAATTTGCAAGCAAAATAAACCACTAATGCCCTCACAATATGCTTGAGATTGCTTCATTATTATTGAAATAGTACAATTCATTTTTAAAAGCAAAAATAAGACTCCTTTTAGAAAGTTTCCTAAAGATACAGGCTAATTTTGAAGACATTAAAACTTTATTGATGTTTTCAGATTATGCAGTGCAACCAATATTTAATAAAGTACTACTTGTTGAAATTGAGTGTAATATTAAAGAAGACTATACACAATGATATGAAAAAGTCAATTTTTTTCTTTATTCCAACCATGTATTTGTTTGAAACTAAGTTTTCCTCTTATACTTCAACCAAAATGCCATTAACAACAAATTAAATTCAGAAACAAGAGAGACAGCTGTCTTCTTCATAACTAATTCATTAAAGGTATTGACATAACTGCAATAAGTCCATTTATTTCTGTTTTTGTTTCAGAAAAACTGTATTTCATATGTTGAACTGCAATGAATTTACATTCGTATTGTTAAATTTATTAATCTTTTTAAAAATGCACTGCATATTTATTTATGATAAATAGCCATACATGTAACCTACATAAATAGACGTTCCTTGAAGAAATCTGAAAATTTTTTAAATATGTAAAGGGTTTCTAAGGTCCTGTGTACATGTAATTTCTTTACTATGGATACTGCTATCCCGGATTATTCCTACACTGCTCTAAAAACAACATATTTCTTAGTATTATTTAATAGTAAAATACAGACATGCACTCATGGCTCAGTTGTTAAGACAAGTTTGGGGTGTAGAACAAATAAAGCCCAAGAACCTGAGTTCATGATCCCACTTTGTGACCCAAATTTAATATGTGCGGTGCGGGGAAAAGCAAGAACGAATATAAAAATGCCTTACCCTCTTCTCCCTTCCTGCCTATATGCCTTGTTCCTGCCTGTCTTCCCTACTCTTAAAAATGTATAACCTAAATTCAGAGGTTTATTTCAACAGTAAGTTAAAATCAAGGTGCCAAAATTACTGTCAAGCTATATTACAAAATTATTGTTAAATTACACATCACCTATGCTGGAATTGTAGCATTTATGTTTCTTGAACTAAAGACAGCTATATTTACCCCCAACTTTAAAATAATTCCCAAGGTCATAGTCTATTACCGTAAAGAAGAAACTACGAATCACCCCAAATCACTGAAAGATAAGGCTAACATTTGAAATATTTTATTTAAAGCTGCTTTTATGTTATTATGTGCATGTATATGTTTGCATGAGTGTGCTAATGTGATAGAGATGAAATCATTCATATATAAATTTACCTTCAAAATGCAAGAAAAAGTTTCAGCTTTGAAATTTCTAGATTCTGAAAATCAATGGAATCTGAGTTATAAATTATAGTACAAACTTAAAATTAATCGAATTGAATAAAATGAAAATGGTTTCACATTTTGGAATGATTAAGTTTTAAATCTAATATGTAGTTAACCAACAGATATGGACATAAAACTGTTTTAACAGTTACATATTTTAATGTTCTTAAAATAATTCCACTGGATAAAATCATAGTCAAAGTACATTATACCTTAGAATAAACAGAAGTATACTGTTAAGAATGTCTTCATTTTCAAAATCTTGTCTCACTGAATTTCTGCCTTACCAACAAAATTGGCCTTACAATCTTCCTTTCAAAATTAAAAATAGCCTGTACATTCACCAGCATTTAAGTTGCTTGAAAGTTAATAGTCATTAACATCAAAAGAAAGATCAGCTGCTTTTAATTTTTGCTCAGATGTCTTACTAACCTTCACAATGGAAAATATTTGCTTCCCACAGATTATGTATTAATGAAACAATTTTCATCAGAGGAAAAATATATGTAGAACTGACAATTAAACAATATATTTGAAATGTTAACCTTCCAAATATACTCGTGAATCCTTTTTTCTTACGCAAGTGACAAATGTTTCCACATGATAATTATGTAATAAACTCTCTAAAAAAGGAAATGGCCTCCTGAGTTACTTTACAGACTACCTTCAGGCATCACTGATGAATTCCTACAATCAGATTTTGAAAAAATGGTTCTCTCAAATAATTTATTCATGTCTTAGTGGTATTTCTGAGTTATTTTTTTCATACCATCTTGAAATATATTTGGTTATACGTCAATATATCATAAATTGAAAGATTGAGTTGAATTTTGAGCAAAGTCAATGTATAGTTTTAACTATGCATATAAATTTAATCTCAAAATATGTATTCTTGAATTCAATGTTTTCTTCAACATGCCTATTTAAATATAACACAAACATAAATTATAAGGCATTAGATATCACAAATGTCATTTACTAATGTAAATGCAACCCAAACAATAAATGAGAATCATAACTGCTATTTCAGTTTTCTAATCAAGAAACATAATACGAAGAACACCCACTAAAAACATAGTTCAGTTTTAGATTTTATCACAACTACATTTTAATTGAATTGGACATAAAATTTTGTACTTCAAATGATTTCATTCATTTCAGATAGATGCTCTGACAGGCTGTATAAAGTCCCCACCATGTTTCTTTTAAGATGGAACACCCTGCATCTACTTCAGTTCTCAAACTGGGGATAAAATAATCTTCAGAAGCTTTTTATTAAATTTTAAAAGTTCGAATCACCCATGCCAATTATTCTCCTCTCTCCACACAAAATGTTTTTGAAACTAAACATTCATTTGTTAAATAGAAAGATTATACTTGGTCCTGTCCTATCTGGAGATTAGATAATGGTTCTCCTAGTTTTATTGAGAAAATCTAATTAGACCAAAAAAAACAAAACCAAAACAAAACAAAAAGCAAAATAAACTTATCAGAACTCTTTGGGGCTGCAGTGTTCTAGTATTTCATTGTAATTTCTTTTAAATAGAAACAAATGTATTACAAATAACCAGTTGTTGAAATTTGTGTTACGAGCTACAATTTCATTGAGTTCATATGTCATCTGCTTAGTAATAGGTACTTATTTACTTTCAGAACATAAGCAAAGCATTGCCCAAGAAATTCTTCTTCTTTTGTATTGTATAAGATCAGTATCACATGCACACACACATAGGCACACAATGCACCCACAAAGCACACATGCATGCACACACAGACACACACATGCACACACACATAGCTGCCCAAATGGATGAACATGATTTTGATTTCATCCCCTACAAATAGCAGAACAGAAAGAAAATCTCATCTCCATTCTTCTCCCCATTTTCATTTGACTGCTGTAAATCCACTACCTCTCCTTCCTCAGTCACCACTCATGAGGTGGTAATTACTAAAATCAAACTGCCTTTGTTTATTTCAGCTTTTTTGTTAGCTTTGTGTACTGTCTCAAGAGTGATGTTTTTTGTGCACTTTTTCTGTTTATAGACTCAAGTAGATTACTTCATGTCCATCATGGTGCAGCCTGTCATTTTTGAGATTTATGGATCAAGCTTTCCTTTTCATTATCTTCTTCCTGCGAGATGTGCCATGGTGGATGTTTTAGACTTAAAGGGGCAATAAGCCTTAAAATTACCATTTCTGATGCCTTTGTTCTCTTCATTTCTTGTGGCAACCCAGGGGCCCTACCAGCAGGCCCGGGTCTTAGGCCTCGTCCAGCGCCCAGCATTCCCGCCAGCACGTAAAGGCTTCGGTGGGCCAGGCTGGATCTGCATGAGCACAGCTTGCATTCCAAGGCAGAGTTGAGTGGTGGTGACAGAGATTAGAAATAGGGCAGATGGCATGTGAATAAATGATCTTGTGATTTTACGGAGGTGTGAAATTTCAACATAAATTTTTTGATAGGCTTTATTAGGTGCCATTGTGAATATTCCAGTGATAATTATGCAGTTGCCTAATGAAGTGAGTAATTCTTGTCTAGTCCAGGGGAAAACTTAAGAGATGTCAAATGAAGTATGTGTTTAAGTAATTCAAATGAAGTATGTGTTCAAGTAATTCAGATGAATTGTGTCAGCACTGGGATTCATCTTTAAAGAAGGAACAAGTCTCAGTAGACAGGGGACGGCTGGGGTGGGTAATAAAGTGATGCAGGCTTGTGATGACCTTCAGACTGGACAAAGCCTGAATCTTTGCAGATTAAAATTAAAGTTGTGGTAAAATACATACAACAAAAAATTCACATGTTAAGCATTTCGAAGTATAGAATTCAGTGACATTTAGTCCATTCACAGTCTTCACAACCATGACAACGTTTACTTATACACTGAAAAGAAACTCTATACCCTTAATAAGCACTACCATAACTTAATATAACAGTTACTTCTTATTCCCTCTGCCTGCTAGCAACCCTTAATCTGCTTTCTGTTTATGAATTTATGGATTCTGGGCATCGCATAGAGGTGGAATCATTATGTTGCCATTTGTGGGTGACAGCCTTGGCTTTACAATGTTTTCAAGACTTATCTATGTTGCAGCTTGTACTACAACTTTATGGCTTTTGTGTCTGAGTAATATTCCATTATATGCATAGAGCACCTTTTGTATATCCATTGACTAATTGATATTTGGGGATGAATTCATGTTTGACTATTGAGAGTTGTGCTGTTACCGACATTCACGTACAAGTTTTTTAAAGACCTATTTTTACTTTTTAGGCATCAAATAGATGGGTCGCATGGTAATTGTATGTTTAAATTACTGTGAAACTGCCAGACTGGGTTCCATAGCATTGACTTGCAATCCATATGAATTTTAGGTTAGTTTTTCTATTTACATAAACGAAAAAGACTTGAGATTTTGATAAGGATTTTCTAGAATCTATAGATCACTTTAGGAATTTTTGCCATTTTAACATCTGAACATCAGCTGTTTTTCCATTTACATAGGTCTTCTTTAATTTTTTCTGTATTTTTTGTAGTTTCCAGTGTATAGATTTTATATATCCTTGCTTAAATTTATTTTTAAGTATTTTGTTATCAAAATTTTTTATTGAATTAACTTTGATTCACAATTCTAGAAGTTTTTTAGATGTACAGGTTTACTCTTCATCAAATATGATAACACCACATGCACCACCAGTTTTCTAACAGACCTTCACCATTGTCCATTGGCCCTCACTACCCTTTGCTCCTAGTCCCCTAAATCTCTTCCCTTTTGGTAATTCATTTCTGTTGTCAGTGTTCCAGAGGTTTTTATTTGTCTGTTCATGTTCTTTTTTATTTAAGTTCTACATAAGAGTGAGGTTATCAGGTATTTGTCTTTCTCCTTCTGCCTTATTTCACTAAGCATAATCCCTTTTAGTTCCATCAATATTGACTCAAATGAAAGTATTTCATCTCTTCTAAGGACAGTGTAGTCTGCCATTGTAGGTATGTACCACATTTTATCCATTCATTTGATATTGGGCACTTAGGTAGTTTCAAGTTCTTGACTATTGTAAATAATGTTGAAAATGCCCTCAATTTTGAAGGACATAATTTGTGGATAAAGAATTTTCAGTTGAAAGCACCCCAACCCCTATACACTGACTATATCAACATTGTGTCCCAGATTTCTGCTAAAAAATTGCTAAGTTTACTGAGAATCCTTATATTTGATGCATTGCTTTCTTCTTGCTACTTTCAGGATTCTTTTTCTTTCTACTGTTTCATTATAATGTGTTTTGGTCAGTGTATTTGATAGTACTCAGCATTCATTGAGTATCTTGGAGGTGTAGTTCATGAGGTTCATGAAATTTGGGATGTTTAAGATCATTATTTAAACAAAAAGGGGCCCTGTGATTGTCCTCAGGTTTCTGCAGCCAGACTACAGCAAACACAGTAAGTGAATAAAATCTCTGCTCCCTTGGAACCAGAGATGACAGTCTCATACTGGAAATGTGGACTGCTAGCCAAGAGGGCCACAAAGTCAGGAGGGCATGGTACAAAGGCAAACAGACCTGTCACAAAGATTTCCTATTGCTTTTAGTTTGCCTTTTTGTTTATTCCATCTTTGCTTGTTTGTTGTAGACCTTTGGCTTTCCCAGTTTGAGAGTTGGCTCTAACCATATCTGCTTATCTTTTTGATATTTCTGTAGAGGGACTAATATTTAGTGCTATCATTTTGCTGATGTCATATTCCACTTATTATATCCTGCAATTGATATCCTTGGCATAATTTTAAATGTGTATCTATATTAACATCAAATTTTATTGTCTCATAGCAATTAAAGATGATGTGATTTTTTTGTTAAATATTTACTCCTCTCGTTTATATCCCATGTTTTATAGAAGTCACCTTAATATTCTTACTGCATGTTGAATATTAACTTTTTTCCTTTTTTAAGAAAGGAAAGGGGGGAAAACATTTTAAGGGAGGAAGAAAGCAAGAGAAGTAAGGAATATCATTATTTATTTGTTATTTTTCATCCCAGCCCTGGGTCTTGAATTCATGCTTGGGTTTTTACATGGTTTCTGTATCAGGCTGACATCTCATTTCCCTGAATCACAAGAGCATGTCCTTTTGTATTGTTAATAATTGAATTATTAGCATGCCCTGGTGGCTTAGTGGATAAGGCCACTGGATGTAGTCCACATACATCCCAAGGCTCAGGTTCAAGACCTGGTACTGGGGCCAATAACCAAGATGATCAACAAATAAAATGTAGTGTTTCTCCCTCCTCTCTCTTCCTTCCTGCTTTGCCTACTCACCTTCATTCCTACTGCACTTTTCCATAAAATAAAAACAATTATTAATGGCATATTTGACTTTCAGCATTCAGATTGTTTTCTTGTCCTATATCAAAGATAATTTGTGCTGAGTAGTTCGTGAGCTCGAGAGTTGTAGTTTAAGAATGGCCATGTGTGAGGTACTTCAAATGTGATTCCCCGATGTCTCCTTTCTTCTTCTCTACGTCACACGACTCCACTGCTCCTTTGGCAACTTAATGCCTCCAAATCTAAAAGGAAAAGTTGAATTAAAGATCAAGAGCCAGTGGAAGGAATTATACCCATGATAAAATTAGTTGCTAATTGTCAATTTAAAATATCATTTTGCTATATTCAGGTTTTAGTAATATTAAATTGGCTTGGTTATCATTCCAAGAAATCCTATCTTCTATTTGTAAAGAATTCTAATTATTCTTTCCCATCTCTTATTTGATCCCCAAACCTGTATTAGTGAAGTCAGGCACGTGTTTACTTTGCCATCTTACCAGTGAGAAAAGTGAGACCAAAAGATAAACTGCCTCTCCAGAGCTATTGTTAATTCTAGATATGACTCAATTCCCTGACACAAGATTGTAAATAGATGAGTGGTGAGAGAGAGAAGGGACACAGCCACTCACTCCAGGGAGATGTTCTTACCTAGTTCCACAGGCATCTCACTTTTCCAGTTGGCCATCTTATCCACAGTCCCTTGACTGCTCTCAATGATCATTCCAGAAGACTTCGGTATATTCAGATGGAATCATACTCTCCTTACTTCCAACTAGTGATTTGTAAGGTGAAATAACTCACCCTTCTCTCTCCATACCACTTCCCCATGTCCCACAAAGAGAATATAAAGCTAACAGAGGCAGGGGCACAGCTGAGAACAGAGCTGAAACACATAAGACAGTATTCCCCTTCCCAGGTCCATACAGACATTTCTATTCAACCACAGCAGTATCTCCCCTGAGCCCCAAATTCTTGTCTGCAGAGCTCTCTAGGCAGCCACTACAATGCACAGGAATTAGCACTTGAAACCTCGCTGCCATCCATGGCTAGAAGGTAAGCCAGTGCAAAGAAGGGTGTCAGTGCAAAGACCTGTGGTCCAAGCAGGTATTACCGGTCGGAAGCCTGAGCCTCTGGGGCCCCGCCCTCTTCAACGCAGCTCTCTTCGCCCAGTGCTGATGTAAGTTTTGCTTCACGCAGTTCTTATGCTCCAGCTGCGCATTTCTCTCCTCCAAATACCTGAAGAGAACACTCGCGGTCATGGAACCCCATTCCACTCAGGGTAAATTCAGCAGAAAAATGTCTTATTTTGTTCACCACTCTGATATATCCTAAAAGGCATGAATACTGAAAGTCCTAGCTCTCACATCATCAATGGGTCTGGGACATTTTCGCCTTTAATCCTGGTATACATGAGCAGAATTGAGATCCTTTTCCCTATATTCAAAATTCAGCCTGGAAGTCATTAATTTCCTCTGGGGCAAATTACACTGAGCTGAACAATTATCCAGTCAGGGCAGGTGGATTTCCCAGGCATTATGTTCCTTTCCTCTTATTCCAACCCTTCAGCTGTCTGCTAGTTGCTGCAGACTTGCTATAAGACAAGCAGCTAGTCAGACAAATGAGTGATAAGAAAGGGGGAATGAAACAAGTGAGGAGGCAGGAGAAAATCAAATAGAGAAAATAACACTGGGAATAATTTTGGAAAAAAGTGGTGATAAAAGTTATGTCATCAAAAAAGTGAGTATAGTATAGTATCTCTTCAGTACAATGCCCCTGCATTACTGATATTCAGTGTTTCTATTATTGGTCCAAACTCGCAATCACTGATGTTCTGAATCACATAAACCTGGTTCAAATTGCTTGCATGTGTGCATTTCTTGCTAAACTGTAACTCTCATCATACATTTTCATCTGTGCCTAGAAGGAACTTGACTGGGTTTGCCCTGAAGGGATTTTGTGACCAGCAACCACCACTAGGAGTCAGGGTCATCCAATAGAAGTCAGTCATGTCCTTGCCGATTCATTTTTCTTGAAACAGTGTAGCCACAGGAGACCACATGTTTATCCATTTATCTATGGTTGTACATTTGACTTATTCCTATTTCTTGGTTATTGTGAATAATGCTATTGTGGATGGCGGTGTGTTATCGCTTCAAGGTCCTGATTTCAATTATGCATATATATATATATATATATATGTATATATTGTTCTCCTTGGAAGCTGCATTTTATAGTTCCACCAGAATTACACAGGGTTCCTATTTCTCCATATCCTTGTCACACTTGTTATTATTTTCTGGGTTTTTTTAATAGTGGCCATTCTAATGAACATGAGGTCTTTTCTCTCATATTATTTTGACTTAACTTTTCCCCTTTATATGATATCATACATTGTAATAGTATAATATACCACTAAAGAGACCATTTTCTTTCTTTCTAATCTTTTGGATAGTCTCAAAGAAATGTTTTTAATTGTACATGGTGCATGTACTTGAGCATTTCACAAGGCAATCAAACCAACAGATATCATCTGAGATAACACTTTATCTTTTCATATTTGTGAAATCTTACACTATTCTGCAAATGTTTAAATGTTTTCTAAAGACAGGAGGGGAAAAACCATTGGAGTTCTCTGTAGGGTAGAGGAAGGGGAGTAGGAGATATGGAAGATGGAGAAGCAAGAAGAAACCACAGTTCAGAGCTGGTTAGGACCTTTAAAAATTCCTCTTGGTGAGGTAACCAATTTGGCATTTTAAGATACTGGGTGTTGATGTATGACTGTAAAGGTATCTTCACTGATGAGACAGAATGTCTCTCTCTGCCACCTACTCATCTCACCAGCAGTCATCAGTACCGCTTCACTCATGCACTGTTATTTGAAGGGGGTTTGGTGAAAATTGGGAAGGGAATCAGGCTTCTTTATCTGTCTCTACTTGAGCACAACAGCATCTGAATGATCAAATGGCAAATCCAGTGTAGAGTTCCGGTCTAGACAACTAGACAGCTGTACTGTAGAGTGAAGGAAAGCTATACAGAGGTAACTGGGAGAGAAGTAGGATCAAATGTTGTTTTTCTTTTAATTTGATAACATTTCTTCATGTGGTGGAACTGTGAGGATGACACGATGAAGCACAGAATGAGCTTCGAGCAGTGTCTTGCACATAGTGACTCTTCAGTGTGTGAACTATTATGACATCTCTGTTGTTTATGAGAGAAGGAAAGAAGAGATTCAGTGAGGGAGGGAGGGCAGGTGGGGAGGGGAAACTAAGGTGAGTAGGAGGAGCAGGAAGAAAGATCTTACGCTCTGTGTGTCTTCTGAAGAATCTGTAAATCCCACTTGTGGCCCAGCAGCTGCTGCAGAATGGCTCTCCTCTTATGATGAGCAACCACCTCCCACTGGTACTGCGTGCAAGTTTGTTCTCGCTGCTGCTCTTCCTGTGTCAGCTCACTCTCATTCCAACTAAACATGTACTGGAAAGAGTCGGACCTATACATGGGTAGCAGGGGGTGCTTTGTTCATGATCTGAAACAGGGACACAGACAATGCAGGTCAAAAGTAGATCAGAGGAGAAACTGTATGCATCACACTCTAGCACAGTAAACACAATGACTTGGAGGATGAAACCAGGGACTCAGGAACTCCGCGTGGCTAACACCCGAGAGTGTTCATGTCATTGCAATGTCTATACATATTTTTAGAATGCTATGGAAGCTCTGCATTATTTTGAAACATAGTAATTGTCCCCTTACCTGTGAATCCAAAGCTCTCTTATAATACTTTGCTTCTTCCATTTTATCCTTTAAATAGTTGGCTCCTTGAGCATCAAGTCTGGCAGTTAAAAATGAGAGAAGTTGTGGTCAGTTGGTGGGGGTTTTTAGTAATACTGATGAATATCAAAACAGGTTTGATAAGTATTCACAAAAGTGACAACCTGGTAAATAAAGAGTGGTGTTTCCTTCTGGGAGGTTTCATTTAATAAATAAAAGAGTAGTTCAAATCCACAGGCTTGTGAACAGTGTGTTGAACGCAGATCAGACAGGTCAGGTGAGCCCAGGGCTGAGCGTGCTGTCAACATGTGCTCCTGCTGAGACAGGCCCCTCCCTCCCATGCTGCAACACAGCAGGATGAGACTACTCAGTCTATAAAATGATTCACCCTAAGATTCCTTTTCAAGAAAGGTGATCTTCCCCCTAATAAATCATTATTCTATCATATGCAGCCTCCAGGGAACCCACATGATCTCTACAGTGAATATAATGGAACATATTTATTTTAGAGAAATCAGTTTTTTGGCCAGGAAACTAGTGTATTTGCTTTGGGAGTCACTCTCACTATGGTAGTCTCCCAAATTGCTCTCCTGATCTCACTAAAAGAAGTGAATCCCTCACAGCATGTTTCAGTGTGACAGCCCTGACCCTATATCAGACCTCACATGACCCAAGCAGGACCAATCATATTCTCTTTTCTGAAAATTGGGAATTGCAAGTAACATTTCCGTTTGACCTGGAATAAACATAATGCCATCTAAGGAGCAGAGGGAAAGGGTTTCTGCATGACTTTTTCTGCATGATCCTGGTTCCAATTTTACTGAATCTGGCACGCATTCTGCCCTCCATGGGACATCCCTATGTACTTATAATGCCTTGAGGTCACCCTAAGAATATCTGGGAATGATCTGCTCAAAGTAAGTCCCTTCTCCATTGAAAATGATAAAATGATACTCTAAAATTAAGCAATTATAGATTGGCAATCATTACAACAATAGTTATAATACTGATGGCTTTTTCATTTTTCTAATGAAATGTGCTATGGTACTGATTGCTGGTTGGGTTCATTTGCTCAGTTGGTTATAGTTGTGTTAGTGAAACCACCAATTCTGATTCATTTCCACAGGGCAATAAATTTCACATGAAACTTCTAAATCTGTTTTTCAGAGAGTGTCTAACTGGATTTACTCTTGTCTGAATTGTACTTGCTCCAGGTGACCCATGGAGCCTCTATTTTGTCCTTCTCTTACAGACTCTTCTGGTTTGTTTTCCGTTTTTTTGTAGCTCTTGACAATGTTCTCCCTGTTTATAAGCATTGATCTCAGAGCTAAGAGGCCTTTTACCAAATATGAAAGATTTCTAGAACAAAAAAGCAATTCATTTATTCTAGAATGCCAAAAAAGCAACAAAGAATAATGGTAATAATTCAGAAGACTAAAATCAGAGAGTATTAATTTATAATGTAATAGCTAGTGTTGGGGTAACCCACAGAATAATATGTGTTCAAGGGCATTTTGAGCAGAAGTGAGAGTAAATAAAAGAGGATGGACTTTGGGGCACTTGCCCTGAGCTAGCCCGGAGAACTCTTACGGAAGGAAGGTGGAATTCAAGTGAGTACAAAAGCATGACAGAGGGCAGAGATGAGCTGAGAAGAGGCAGAATAAACACTCACCCTAGAACTGGCCATTCTAGGCACTGGTGTTGCTGTTGTGACTAAGATTCTTAGGCTCTTATCCCCCTCATTTGGACACAGGGTAGGTAGTTAACAAGTAAATGAGGCAAAGATTCTTAGGCTCTTATCCCCCTCATTTGGACACAGGGTAGGTGGTTAACAAGTAAATGAGGCATTGAAACATCTGAGGTAGTGATAAGTGCTATGAATCTATGATGCCCTATATCAAGTGACTTGGTGGTAATAATGATTGCTTGTTTTCTTGGGGAATTTCCTCCATTGCAAAGATCAGGCACCTGTGTCCTCTGCAGAAGGAACAGCAGGTACAAATTCTGGATGAAATAAACAATCATGTTTAATGAGCAGAAAGAGGGCTTATGTGCCTGAGGCATCATGCACAGGGTGTAATAATTGGATTGTGGTTGTGAATGATAGAGAGACAAGACACTGTACCACTCCTGCCCTACAAGGAAGCATCCACCTTGCACGACCCACTTTAAACCTCCTTCACTTAAAAAATACCACAACTTGCAATCCAGAGAGTGGATGCAAACAAATACTCACAGATGGGGAAGTATTAGCAATAAAAATTTTGAGAAGATTTATGTGATATCCAGGTTTCTCATTCCTGTGAGCTTTTATAGCTTCAGCAACTTCAGGATCGTAAGCAACAGCATCCTGATTCTCTTCTCAAATAACCAGGCTTCTCGTCTTTGAAAACAAAATCACATAATGAAACAGAATCTGTGAAAGTTTTAATTCTGCAACATTACAATATCCACCTGCCCTTTGGAAGTGACGGTAATTTTCAATGTCTTCATAGAGCTCTATTAATCGGGTTCGGGACACATGTTTATTTCCTGTTCTTGAGCTTCAGGCACTACCTGGTGGGATGGTAAGAAACAAAAGAGTTACAAAGCTTGATGATGATATTATAACTACTGGAAATGGCCATGGGGTCAATTATTGGAGACAGCAGGGATCTGGGCAGAGGAGATGTGAGAGCCTCCTACCATCTGTCTTCACTTACTTGAGACAGACTATGAATTTGAAGGGAAAATCCTGGACCAGGATTATATTTTTATCAGAAATCACAAAAAAAACTCTATCAATCCATCAGTTTTACCTTTAAAACTGTCTTTATGGGGAGAAATGTCAGTGTCATGCACAAACATTTGCTTGCTTGGATAGTCATTCTAGTCGCTATTATTAGTGAGAACTTGGACACAATCTAAGTTCAGCAGGGAGTAAATGCTTAAATGTTTCAGAACAGATATTTGATGGAATGTTTTAAAAGGTATTTTGTAATCATAATTTACTGTCTCATGTTAAATACTTGTAAATCAAAATGTTGAACTACCTCGTTTTTTAAAACAGCCTCTTGTTCTTCTGACACTTGGTGCTTCTGTGTTAAGTTCCTCTTCCTCTCCCGCTCTCCCTTTCCTCTCTTCACAGTCATGCATTGCAGAATTCCACTGTGCTTGTTGCAAAAAGGCATAACACAGCTCTTACAAGATCGAATTTTAAGATAAATGAGTTTTTTACCTTTTACTACATAAAGGAAGAATATTTTATAAAGGATACAGCAATGACAATTAGCAAAATGACATTCATAGAGGGGGCCCCACAGACATTCAAAAGGATTTATTGAACTCTTGCTTGATCAGAGTGTTTATAGTTGCTGAAAATCTGAGGTTCCCCCCATTTCTGTTAACTAGTAGACCTTGACTATCAAGATAGATTTATTGTAATAAATTTGGGGTCCTGAGTATTTGATCCATAGTCATAGATTAAAATCAAGAAAGAGTGATTTCTAGAAGTCTCTTTCAAAAAGCTCAGATGAAGATTGACTGGATTTTGTTTGAAAACACTCATACCTGTCCTGCTTCCTTATGACCCTGACAAGCACAGACTGAAGAACTTTTAGGCTTCTCTCCTTTTTCATTTTTAGGCACTCTGGATGTAGTGAGCTATACAAACAAAGCAATATTCATTAATGACCCCGAGAGCAATAAGAGCACTTACATGTATAGAGGTTAAGACCTAATGCTTTTTGTCAGATAAACCTGGGTTTGAATTCAAGTTTCTTTGATGACTATTATTAGACAAGCTGGCTAATCTAGCCAATTCTCAGTAACCAATTCTATGAAATGAAAATAAAATTTATTCATTCTACAAAAATATTTTCAGTGCTTACTGTGTGCACTGTTCTAGGGATGGGAGGGAGATGTGGTGAAGGAACAAATCACAAAATAAATCTGTCCTCCTGCAAGTTACATACTGACAGGGACATACAGAGTCAATAAGCAAGGTTAATTGTATTTATATTTCACTGTGACAAATTCCATGTAATGCTGGAGGGATATAGTAGTAACTATAAATGGAATGGCCAGAGAAATTCTCACCAAGAAGGTGACATTTTAGAAAATATCTGAAGGAAGTGGGGGAATAAAAATGCAGATATCTGAAAACATTCTAGGCAGAGAAAATGAGTACAAAGACCTTGAAGATGAATTGTGCCTGTGTTCAGTGACTGAGGGAATGAGTTAGTGTGCAGCAAACACAGGAGAGAAGTCAGAGATCAGGTAGGATCTTCCAGGCTCTGGAAACAACTTTGGCTTTGGCTCTAGGTGAGAAATGGAAGTCATGGTGGCATACAATGTCTAATTCTAGCAAAGCTGTAGAGAAGACAGAATTCTCTCGTCTTACTGCTACTATTGGAAGATCATTGGGTACAACCTCCCTGTGAATAATTGGTAATGAAAATCAAAGGCATGAAAACTGGGTTCATCCCTTTAGTACTGAAATTTCAAAGGTTTTAATCCTATAGAACTTTCAGGTAGGGGCAAAGAATGATGTATAATTATATTTATCATATTGTTATTTGTAATTTAAAAATCATCTAAATACCCAGTGGGAGATTGATTAAACAAAACATTTAGTCCATAAGATGATGTGCAATCATTTATTGTTTGGAAGATTTCAAAGTCGTGAGGAAAAATTCACTCTTTTGTTAAGCGCAGCAAAAGTTTATATGTTGTGATATGCTCTCAGTTTTATTCAAAATGTGCATGATTCAAGTATGTATGTACATATATACATATATATATATATATATAGCATATGCTAGGAATCACTAAAAATCCCTAACAATTAATTACTTCCTCTCTGATCTTTCTTCTGCTGTCTTTGTCATATGCATTATTTTTAGCACAAGTCTAAATCTTTGAAATGAGTAAAATATATACCGCGATAATAACAGAAAACTTCCTCTACTTAGTGAGAACAGTGGGGTTTTTTATCTCTCTTCTTTTGTATCTCTTTTCTGAGATATGCATTTTTTATCAACTTCTGTAAGGAAGTTTCACTAATAATTCCTAACAATGATTTCCCTCCTCTTCACAGTGTCTATTCTTTCTTCTTATACTTTTTTTTTTTAGCATCAGTCAACCTACAGGGTATCTGTTTTATAAAAGAGTTTCTATGTCTTTTAAATATCAGACAGCCCCACATCTCTAGTCTTGAGTAATGTGCCTACTGGTGCTTTTTGTTTGTGGATTGAACACAATTCTAAAAACTAGATCTTCATTCTCAACTCTTTTTAAAACAGTGGGTTTATCTAAACAAGCATTTTGGGTAACGGTGACTAGAGTTTTGACTGTGACTTTAGCAATCTACAAGAATACAAATGTCACCTATGAGAGCTGATACATTATGACATGTTAACAACTTGAAGTCTGACAGCATCATACAAGGTACATAGTAGACAACAAATGACCTGAATCTGATTGACTGATTTAAGGTCTTAAAAAGTATCCTATTAAAAGGGAGAAAGAAAAAATAGGAATCCTTTGACTTACAATGAGATAAGAAACAGTGATAATCAATTCAAATGTACTAATTCATTCAAAGAATGCTTTTTGGGTGCCAAGCATTTTTGGCAAAACTGCTTTCTAATTCTATCTAAATACAAAATTGTACTATATCATAATATCCAAGCACTCAGAAAACAAGGGAAATTTTCTCAATCTACTAAGATTGCCAAATGCCCTTGTTCTGTCTTTCTTCCACCTTGGTCAGCATTTATACTATTGAAATCATAATTTATCATTCTATGTATGCTTGGATTCCCCCACGATTGTAAGCTCTGGCCTTCTCTGTTATCCCCATCACCTGGCACATGGAACATAGTCAAGGATACCGAATGATGGGATGAATGGACACATTTAATTCCCTGTATCAAGACACAAATTCAAAAATATATTTTGTAAACTGCAACAGAAAAAAGAGGCCATCACCTTTCGGTGTTCATTTGCTTCCTGCTACTCCCACTCCACTCTAATGTGTTCTGTGAGTCATTGCAAGTTACATCAGGAGCGGCGCTGGTTTGTCTATCCCCCAGTTTCTTGAGTGATAAGATTGCTGTAGAATGAACAGAAGTGAGTTTCCTTTCAACTTAAATGGGTGCTTTGTACTTAATACCAATGAAAACACCAATTTTACCAAGGAAGTTTTTCACATAAGATAGTTTATTTAAATTATTCTCCCTTCCTCTTTTGAAGGCAAAAAGAAAATATTTTAGCTATGTATGTATTATATGCAAAGCATTGGGCTGGGCACCTTAGAAAATGTGAAAAAAAACCCAAATACTGAAATTCTTTTGATATTGTTGGAAATAGAAAATAAGATACAAGCAAACAAATGAGAGCTTGCATTCGTGGTGGTCTTATTACATGTCTACATGCCTAAAAGTGCTAAGTGTTTTTAAAACATTGCATCAATAGCATGTTAGGACCTTGAAGCATGATGAATGGTGTAATGAATCCCAAATGAATGGTGTAATGAATCTAGAGAAATTTTTTTAAAGGAAAGGTACAGACAGAAATGAAGGTGGACAGAGGCAGGCAGGATAAGAGAGGAAGTACTTGTAATTACTTTATTTGGTTGTTCATCTTGGTTGTTCCCCACAGGCCCAGGATGTAAACCCTGGTCCCTTGAGATGCATGCAGACTGCACTCTGGGCAGGAGGTGGTTGACCTAACTGCTACTACAGAAGGGTGTCCATGAATGATATCATCTTTCAGGGTCTGACATGTTCAGAGAAGGAAAAAGCCATTTCAGAATCCAGTGATGAGCAACGTGGTCATGAAAGATGTTAAAATGGTACTAAAAAGAGTTGAATAGGGTTGAGATAAAATTGTAAGAAATGGAAAGGCATTTTAGACAAAAGAGAACAAAAGCATTAAGTCAGGGAATGGCCTTGCACACTGGAAGAAACTGAATGACAATTGTGTTCAAAGGAGGAGTCTGTAGGGAGCAGTAACAGGAAGTTAAAGAAATGAAAAAGTTAATATGCAACCATAGGCTGCATGTCACAAAACCATTGTCCACAAGCCAATGTGCACCCATCGATACGTTTTGTTTCACCCCACCAGCATTTTTTGTTTCAGCATCATTCATCAACATTTAACAAATCAATGCATTGTACAGGATCTCTATTTCTCTTGAAAAATCGGGGAAAAATGTGGTACCAGTTGGCTCACATTTTCATAAATCTGGCATCTCTAGCACCCTGTTAAAAAGTGTTTGAGTCTTGGTATTTTCTCATATCTGCCAACCAAAACAACATATGGCAACATATTTTAAAGGAAAACATTGATACTATTTGTTTTTCATAAATTATCCATCATGCAGCATATTTACCCCCCACTTCATGGATTTACGTCACCTTTAGGCATCAGTCTCGACCCCTTTAAGCAAGGGGAGCCCACAAAGAGATCATAGTCTAAGAGCCTGAGTGTTGTAAAATAGTTCAGATGAGATACATGATTCCAGGAATAGCTGTTTCTTAGAAGAATATAATGATTATCTTTAATTCAAACTGTATTTACTTTGAGCCTAGGAGTTATTAAGCAATATGACTAAATTTATAATCAGTAAAGAGTGTCAGGTTATACTTAGAAACCATTGACCTACCTCTGGCACCAAATTTGTTTGACCTTAGGCCTAACTTGAATATCTTTCATTTTTTCCTCCCACCTTCTTCTAAAATCATTTTCACAGGTGTTTCATTGTCCTTGTCACTGGGCATAATTATTTTATATCATATTGATAGATTCAATTTGCTAATATTCCATTTATGATTTTTGCATCTATATTCATGAAGTCTATTGGTCTGAAGTTTTCCTGTATTGTTTTTATCTAGTTTGCTATCAGGATAATACCAGTATAATAGAATAAGGTAGTTATGCTTTTCTCAGTAGGAAAAATTTTCATTACTGATTCAATTTCTTATATAGATCTGTTGCTTTTTGCTTACTTTGGATATTATTTGTTTTTCTTTATCTGTTTATTATGGAGGAAGTTTATGCCTTGAGAAATTTCTTTTTTTCTGATAAAGACATTTGATGATATGCAATTTCTCTCTATGCATTACTATAGCTACAACTCATTACTTTTGATTTTTCCCTTTCAGTTCAACATCGATATTTGACCATGTGATTTTGTCTTTGAATCATGGATTATTTAGAAATCTAGTATTTAATGTCGATGTATTCGAGTGTTTCTCTCTTTATTTCTGTTGTTTTCCAATCTGAGCTAGGAAGACTTTGTGGAGCCAAATGCAGTTGAATTACCAGGACAAATGGGAAAAAAAAAACTGGAGTGAACTGACATTTAGTTGCTAAGGGCAGGGAAAGCGGGAAGGAGACTTTTCAGGTGGAGAGAAACTCAGGCCTGAAAGGGCATGTGTTAAATGCCATGCTTCCTGGGCATGGCTGCCCTCACCTTCCTCATATCCCCATAACTCCATCCCACCTTTCACTCTCAGGACCACTCTCCCTGAAGTCTTCTCCTATGTCCTCATTGGCAGCATCCACTCCTTTCTCTGAGAACCCTTGACCTTTATCTGTACTTTTTTCAGGAACTTAGCACATTCTCCCTGACGGAAAAAATGAATCGTGTGCATAATTTAACTCTTCCACTAGACCCTAAACTCTGTAAAGGCAGAAGTCAAGATCTCCCACCAATATTTGGCAATTGATGGATGAAGAAGTTATTGGAAAGGAAGTTAGAGAAGAGTTACAGAAAAGTGAACACTCAGGATCCTCAGGGACAAGGGTCTCGTTCACTGTGTTCATCTCCCCTTATGCCAGAAAGTTTGAAGGAAAAACAGTGACAAGAATGGTCATTTTGGAACTCATTTTTATTGTCACTGTTACTCTGGGTTTCACTCTGTTCCACAACAGCTGCTGAGACTGCATCTGACTGGACAGTCATAGCTTCCTGGGGCCAAGCATGGGGGCACTGACAAGAGGGCGAGGATCCTGGTGGGGGCACCTACATGAAGGTGGGGCATCTATGGGCACTATGAGGGGGTTAGGATCTGGGTGGGGGCACTAGGAGGGGTTGAGGATCTGGTTGGGGGCACCTGTGAGATGGTGGGGACAACTATGAGGGTGTGAGGATCTGTGTGGTGGCACTAGGAGGATGTGGGAGCACATAGGAGGGGTGTGGATCTGGGTGGGGTTTACTATAAGGTGCTGAGGATCTGGGTCGGGGCACTATGAGGGGATTGGGGCACTTAAGAGGTGTGAGGATTTGGGTGGTGGTACCTACCAGAGTGTGAGGTCACCTATTAGGAGGTGAGGATCTTGGTGGGGGCAAATATGAGATGGTGGGGGCACCTACCAGGGTGTGAGGATCTGGGTGGGGGCACTATGAGGGTGTGGGGGCACTAGGATCGGGTGAGGATCTGGGTGGGGGCCCCTCCTCCGTTTGTGTTATCAGCACCTGTAGGCACGCAGGACCAGCTCCCGCGGCTGGACCTTGCTGATAGCTGCTTGAGCGGCACACTTCCTGGCCTGCTCCCAGACTCCAGGGCAGATGGACGATTTCCAGGAGCGAGGGAGAAGAGGGACGGGGAATTGAGGCGGGTGGCAACGAGGGGCTCTGGAGGGACTTGGTCCTGGAAGGGGCGGGCGGAGCGTCCAGCGGAGTGGAGTGTGGGGCCAAGGAGGTCCCAGAAGGGACCGTGGGTGTCGGGAGCGAGGGGAAAGGCGATGGCAGGATTGAGGCGCGAGAGGCGTCCAGCAGTATGGGGGCGGGGCGGGGTCCCAGATGGGCCAGGTGGAGTGTCCCTCAGAGTGGGGGCGGGAACAGGGTCCTTGACTGAGCGGGCGGGGTGCCCTGATTGCCCGGATTGGTCGTGGTGATCCTCCATCCCGCCCTTCGGCCAATCGCCTTCCACCCTGGGCTGGGGTCACCACACCGGTCACTCCACCGGGGCGAAAGGTGGAGAGGACTGCTCATCAGTGTGGTGGAGCGGGCGTGGCATACCTCCCTACTTAGGAGGATCTGGGGGCTATCTCCTGAGACCCTGCTCACAGCGTGGGCTGGGGCGGGCACCAGCTGAGGCTTGGGGGGTTGGGCTGGAAGCTGGAATTCCTGGGTGTATTTATCCCAGTGTTTTCTCCAAGTATCCCTCCTGAAGACCAGATCACATAAGGAGCTACCCAACCTCAGAAGAGTGCACTGTTTTTATACTCTGGACCCTTCAGGGCACCCTGTGGGGTGACTGGTGAGCACCTGAGGGTGCCAGGATGCCTTTGCGGGTATCTTCTGACCAGGAGGGTCTTGAGGTTTAAGTTGCTGCGGTAGCCAGCTAGGGGCCCAGGTGAACCTCTCTCCCCGGGGCCACCTGAGGAGGTGTTGGATTGGCCTCAGGTATGGACCAGGACTAGGCAATTCCGTCTTGTCCCAGGGCCCCTTATCTGGCTGAGGTTGTGCCAGAGAAATGTGTTGGGTCTGTCTGTTGTCTTTGCTAGGTGCCAGGTGGTCGAAGTGGCTGTCACACAAGGGAAAGGCCTACTCTGGTGACTCCTGCAGGGTGGGACTGTCAGCCCTCACAGGGCCTCTAAAAGAGACAAGGGAGGAAGGATCCAGATGTCCTGGGTGATCTCAGAGGCACTGAACTGTGGACAAAGTTGGCGATCCCGAGACTAGAGAGAACAGACCTCCACACCAGGGACTTTGTGGGCAGAGGGCTGAGAGGCCACTTTTCATGCTGAGCCTTGGGGTGTCGTAAAGGCTGTCTAGTGTGGAGAAAGGTGCTGGGCGGTCTGCTCCACCTCACAGGCCCCCGGACATCCTTCGCTCCTACATCTGGCTGCCAGCCCACCTGTGCTGGAGCCGGGAGCCAGCTGACTGTTTCTGCCCTTGCTGCTGGCCAGGTACCTGGACCTGGCTGCCCCAGGAGACTAAGGGGAGTCATGGCCCAGCCCCCATGGCAGCCCCTTCAGCCCCTTGCCTGGACCACTTTTCACAACAAAACAGCCTCCCCCAGTCCCTGGAGAAGAGCAGGGCCTGGTTCTCCTGCTTGTAGATGATGCTGGCCCCATCTGAGATGACCCTGCACCCAGCCCCTTCCCGGGCTCCCCGCAGGGTCTTCCAAACCACTGTGCTGCTTGAGACCTTGCAATCTGGGAGCCCTGGTTGGTTTGCAAAAGCGTGAGGAAGTTCCACGTGCCCCTTCCTCACAGGCCCTGTGGTAGACTTCCTACCAGAGCGACAGGCAGCACTGTTTACCAGCTGTGTTGGTGCAAATGACCTTAGTTCCACTCAGCATCTCTGGTCTGTCCAGTATAACTCATTGCATGTGTCGTCACTGCAGAAACCCAGCTGTGGGTGGTGAGGTCCAGGGAGGAGGCCTAGCAGGACTGAGGTGCTGTCTTCTTTCTGTTACCTGCATGAGCCTGAGTATGCAGGTCCTCCTTCCTCTTTTGTTTCCATCTGAGTTTTTAAATTGTGATAAATATATGTGATGCTGGTTACCCATTAATCCTCTGTCAGCGTGCAATTCAGTGACATTCTGTATATTTCAATCTGGTGCAGCCATCGTGGGAGCTATGCCCAAATTTCCTCATCGTGAACAAAACTGCCCCTGTTAAACAGTGGCATCCCCGCCCCAGTCCTGGGGACCTCTGCTGTGTATTCTGTCTCTGGGGGCTCCATCCATGGGGAGTCATCCCATTGTCCTCTGTCTGACTGATTGCTCTAACTAGTGCACTCAAGAATGCCAGGTAGCATAGATCAGAATGGCCTTCCTTTTTAGGGTTAGATATGTGATTGTCTCCATTTCCTCTTATTTCTGTTATATAAATGTCATCTTTTTAAAAACAACTTTGGCATTCTCTTCAGCATATAGAAATGTCATATCTTGAAGGTGTGTATGCTGATACTTTGATTTGTGAAAAGACCCCCTTCCCCCCAGTCAATGCAGTGTAGCTAATTGATATCTGTGACATGTACCTAGTTCTCTGTAGGGGATGTGGGGGAGATTTAAATCTTTCTTGGGTTCCTGGACACTAGGTGTCTGTCCCTCCACGAGAACGTCCTCTTGCTCCCACACTTTGACTGTGAATGCGTTGCTGTGTGGTGGTATGAGGTTTACACTGTGGGTAGATGCGTCAGGCTGGAACTGCTGGGTCACAGGTGGGTCTGTGTCCCTGCAGCTGGTTCAGCCTTTTCTGTCTGTCATTGCAGAGTGTGTAACAGCGGAGCTCCACACCCGGCCAGGACCAGCTCTTCCCTCCCTTTGCCACATCCAGGCATGCCTTCTGAGACACCTCAGGCAGAAGAGGGGTCTGCAGGGTGCCCCCCCTCTCGGGGGTACACTCAGGGAAAGCCAGCCTGGAGAAACCCCCCACTCGGGAACAAGGAAACCAAGGACCACATGTGGATCCATCTGGATGTCCTGAGCAAATACACCATGGCATCTGGCTGTTTATGTGGTCAGGGTCACTGTGAGTCTGGCAGGGAGGGGTTTCAGGACCACTGCTGTCTAGACCCAAAATCCAGGCAAGCTTAACTTTGTCTTGGGGCAGCAGAGGTGTGGTGGCCCAAGGAACTGGGGAATGCGGGGAGATGCAGCCAGGCCCTGGATCAACGGGGAGCGGGAGACCTCCAGGTCACACACATACATGAATACAAATTGATAGAATCGTTCACACGTACACACATGTACCATATACATTCATATATGTAGATAAACATTCACACGGACACACACACAATACACATATACATAAACACTCACATACACACACCAAATGTATACACCATCCCCACACACATGCACACGTGCTGGACTCTTCTGGTTCTGGGGAAGGTGGTGGCCTCACTTCAGGAGCTAGGATGGTGCAGGAGGTGTCTGCAGGATCGTGGGTGGGGAGCCCCAGCAGCCACTCCCCTCCTGCAAGCACTCAGACTGGCACCTCGGGAGTGTCCTCTCTGAGGCAAGAGGAGCAGAATCAAAGGCCTGGCCTCAGGACAGGACATCCAGGACTGGGTGGGAGGCTAGGGTAAGCCAGGCCCTGCACAGTGTTTTCTCCAGGGGTGGACATGAGGGCCTGTGGGTGGATATGAGGTGTGAGCTCTAGGTGCAGGATGCTGCCCACAGCGGGGCTGAGTGTGGCCTGCCGTCTACTCTGTGCTGGGTGTACAGACCCCACCTGGTACCTGGCATGCCCGCGGGAGCCTTCACCCACCCGGTGGGGGCTCATTCACTAGGAGCTGCCTAGTGCGGGGCGGGGGGTGGGGATCAAAGAGCTTCTTACACAAGTGTGGTGTGGGGTGGACAGGTGCCCCCTGCGTTCTGGTGTGCAGGGGACGGAAGTGCAGTGGAGTCTCGTGGTTTGTGTCTGGCTTCCACTGGGCAAGTGTGATTTCTTCAATGCAGGCAGGAGCTTGAAGGACGGGATCAGCCTGCAGATGGTTGAGGATGCTAAGCGCACCTATACTCTGAAGCCTGGGGACACCATCATCAAGCTGACGTCAGGGAACACAGGTCGGTGCTGACTCCCAGAGGGCCCCACAGGGTGGGTGACTGCCACTGCCCCGCACTGTACTGATCAGTGCAAGGCTCCGTCCCAGCTCCCTGCCTCTGACATGTCCGATGAGCTCACACGGGACCGTCTGTCAGTCCTAGAGGCTGGGGTCCAGATGCCAGAGCAGGGCTGGTCTCCTGGCATCTGTCCTGGGGTGTCGACCCAGTCCTGTGTCCTCATGTTACTGTCCCCATGTGTGTGTCCTCATCTCTGCTACTCAGCACACAGATGTAGAAGACAAGACCACCAGGGACCCTATTTGCTGCATATTCTCTGTGAAGACCCCTCTCTCACACATACACCTGAGGGGCTGGGGTCCAGCTTCCACACAGATTCTGGGGACACAGTTTGCTCTGCATGGACTGCCTTTGCCCCATCCCACCATCGCCATCCCCACGTCCGCCCCTCAGCGGCCTCCCCTTCTCAGATCTGACATGGCGGTGTTGTTCCTGACCCGGCTGGGGGCAATTTCTAGACCACAGCCTGCTTCCAGAATGTCCTCCGACAGGCCTGTTCCCACAGGGATCGGGTAGGAGAACTTGCAGGTCTGGCAGATCTGATACCCAAGGGTATGTTCCCTCAGCTCGGGCTGCAGAACAGGCCTGCTGACTGTCCTCCAACCCCTAAGACCCAACTCCTGGGCTCACATGGGTGGCACGACCTGGTATTCATGTAAAGGCTCACCCTTGTCCCTGGCAGACACCAGGATGTCACCCCTGCTGCTGTGGTGGCCACACTTAGGTGTCACTGCCTGAGGCATGTGGGTCCCAGAGGAGCTGGAATACCAGAGCGCAGGGTCCAGGGAGCAGGCCTTTTTGGGACTGACCTGCATCTCCGATGCCTGTGTGAGGGCAGCTGGGAGGCACAGCCCTCCCACCACTCATCACCTGCTGTCCCCAGGGACAGAATGTAGGGCTACCACTGCATCATCGTGATGCACAAGATGAGCCTGGGGAAGGTAGGCAGGTGCCTGGGACCCCATGGAATGGGCCGCGGATGATGATGACTATATACCCCGCAGATGGACATCCTATGGGCCCTGGCTGCGAGATTGTGAGGACTCCCATTAATGCCAGGTATGACTTTCTGGAGTCGCACGTGGGGGTGGCATGGAGGCTGAAGAACCAGATCCCCAATTCTCATATCTTAGACCAGGTGAGCAGGGTGCCTGGGCTCCAAGCGACAAAGTGAGGGGTCCACAGGGGCCAGGGTGGCATCCCAGCTGTAGGGCATCAGGCTGCGAGTATGATGACCTTGGCACAGGTCACTGGCCTCTGGGCTGTGAGGACTGCCAGCAGATTGGACGAGCCTTATACTGTCCATCTTCCCCGCTGGCCGGTGGAGGGCACTTTGCTGAGGACCCTGCAGGAACTGCAGGTGAAGATGCATAACCCTCTACCCACGCTCCCTGGAGCACTGCTGGCTAATGCAGCAGCCATCTGCAAAGCTGGTGTTGTGCTCCGTACATGTTGAGTGTCTGCCTGTGGTCTCTAACTGAGCACCCCGAAGCCTCCTGGCTTCATGGAGACTTCTGCAGCTGCTCCTGCCACGTCCGTTGCACTCCTGGCTCTCCTCTCTGCCAGTACCGCAGCGCCCCCTTGCGTACTAAGTCACCACCACCGAGGAGATCCTGGAGCAGTGTGGTGGTGCGGCCTCCCTCCTGACTCTCCCTGGGACCTGGACTGCACACTTACCCTCTCCTTGGGAAACTCCTTTCCACCTTTCAAAGCCCCATCCAGGTGACCCTCCCTGTGAAATGCTTTTTAGAGGTTTCCCTGGAGCAGCTGCCTCCTCTACTCTTGCATGCTCCTGTGTGTTGCCAGCACTATGCACTTCCTGTGGTGTATGGCTTTCCTGCAGCCAGCTCCCTAGTGCAGGGAGGTTGGGGTGCTGGGCTCGGAGGGTGCCTGCTGCAGACGTGCTTGGCACCAAGCCCTGACCTTTGGGTGTCCTCACCCCAGGGCATGTGGTTCATGCTCCTGCCCAGACACAATGAACCTTGGAAGTGTTCCCTTGTCCTGGTGCCAAGGGCCCTGGGGTATTTGGGGTATTTGCTGATGAGCTGCTTCCCTGAGAGATTTTGGGGATAGGCTGCCTGGAGGTTAGCACCTTGACTTTGGTTTGGAGTCTGATAGTGGCATGGCCTGGGTGCCAGGCATCTTCTGGGCCAGCATTCATGGGAGAGAAGGCTCTCATTTGGCAAAAACATTTGCCTCTGCCCAGAGACTGGCACCAAATTGTCTACAGTGCAGTGAGCTGCTCATGGACTGAGCACCCATTTTGGCCTGAGCAAGCCCCCACTCCTTACAAATCAGGGCACGCGTGCTCACTGCCCTGACCCCATAGAGAAGAGGTCACAGGTCATGAGGAACCTCCCGGGGCTGGCCCTCAGCCACCAGGCCGTGTCCCCATGGGAGCCTTCAGACTCAGCCAGATAGGGATTTCCATGGCGAGTGATGATATTCTTCAGCATCCTGATGCTCCCGGAGCTTGTGGAAGCTAAGTGTCCCTTCTGTGCTCTGTAACTGTCTTCACATGGTGCAGCCTATCTCGCTCACTGAGTGTGGAGGCCCTGGTCTCGGCCCAACTTTGTCCCTGACACTCTTCTCCCCCATCAGGAGGCTGGACATGCAGGTGGCCTCAGTGGGCACAGGCGGCACCATCACAAACATTGCCAGGAAGCTGGAGAAGGGCCCAGGATGCAAAGTGAGTGGGCCAGTGGACAGGCGGGGGGCTGTGGAGTGCCTGCTGGCCAAACTGGGCCCACGCATCCCTGGTGGCCTGAACTGCATGTAGTCGCAGGTGCCACCGTGCTCTTCTTAGACCGGGGTCCCAAGTGGTCTCCCCGGAAGGTTCCATTCTGGGCTTTCTCCTTCAAAAGCCTCCTCTGAAATGGGGTGTGTCTGCATCCGCCCGGATCAGGAGCCAGTCCCCTACCTGGCCGCCCCGATGAGCTGAGGGGGCAGTGCTGGTGTGGATGGTGTCCAGGAGGTTCAGAGCCTGTGTCTGAACCTGCAGCTTGAGTGGGGAGAGCTTCTGACTTGGGGTGAAGAGAGTCTGGAGGGGCCCCAGAATTAACCAGAGGGGGTTGAGCACATTCCTCTGACAAGGCTGCTGCACAGCGCTGCCTTTCGTCCCCAAGGGCTCCTGAGGTCCTGAGGGCTGTCATCCCTATGTGGGCAGGAGAAAGGTGCTGGCATGACCATGGATGCACTGTCTCGATGATCCAGGCAGGGACCTGAGTGGTTCCAGTGTGAGCAGGGAGCCCCCCACATCCAGGGCAGGCGCCTGATGCTGCCCAGGCAAGGGTGGGCCCCAGGAGGGTCTCTTCCCGAGGACCCTGAGAGTGCGGAGTCCAGACTACACCTCATGACACGTGGCAGGCAGGCAGCTGGCAGAGCCGAGGGCCTTTGTGGCTGTCTGAAGCAGGCGCCCACCAGCACTGGCCACTGGCCCTGCAGGTGGTGGACAGGTGGTTCAAGAGTGGCAACGTGAAGGCCTTCGCCATGACTCGCATCCTTGTCAGCAAGGAGGGTCTGCCCCTGTGTGGTCGCGTGTCTGACCCTTAGCATCTTCAGAGCCTCTCGGTGTAGGACCCCCATAGGAAGCCCGGGCCTGGAGACCTGGGAACATTTCTCCATGGAGTCCAGTCCTGTGAGTGCGTGGGGCCCAGGGACTCTGTGAGCCACCCCTTGGGTTAGGGGGCCAAGGTCCAGGGATGATGTTCCTCCACCACGTTATCTTTCTCTTCCTCCCTCTGTGCATTGGCTCTCTTCTGTCCCCACCCATGGTCCTTATGTCTGTTACTGTCCGTGAGAGGGGTCTGTTCATGTGCTGTGTGAATGTGGTGTGTGCATGCATTTATGTGTGAGGATGCATGTGTGCATGTGAGTGTGTGCTTATGCAAGTGTATGTGTGTGATTGTGAACATGTCTGTGTGACCCTTGTATAGATTTGACTGTGTAGGTGAGCATGCGTATATGTATGTTTCCAGCATTGGATGAAATTGTGCTTTGGGTGCAGCTGAGACGAGACCTTTCATTAAAATGACTGAAAACTGTACCACAGCCTTGTCCTCTGCTGTCCCAATGCAGGTGTGTCTCCCGTGCACTCATCAGGGAAGCCCACACATGCACACAGGCTGGGCAGGCACAGCTCTTGGGGATTAGCGGGGTCGTTTGCAGGATTTGGTGTATAGTTGACACTCAGCGGGAACTTTCCAGATGAAGAATATTTGGGTTTAGACTACTAATTTCCTTTCTACTGGGATGAACAGTTTGGTTCATTCTGAGGCTTTAGAGTCAGACAGAGCTTTAGGGTGGAGCTGAGTGATGGAACTAGAGAGCAGATATCACTTGCCTCTGTTGGCAGTGCTGGTCAGGTGGGAGTGGCCAATGAGATGAGTCAGGCCTCTTCTCAGCCACTTCTTGGGAGCAGATTAACAACCTAGTGTTGTCTTTTTTTAGGAATTATAGTTTGCTGTATAACAATTCCTAATACTGTGCTTGTAGACAGATTTCAAACTTTCCAATTCAATATTGGTAATCCATCCTGTGTTAACTGGATTTCCTGGGAAATGTTTTGAAGCACTGCTTAGTTAGCAATAAAAGATCATTTTTTCTAGCCTTTTTCTCCAAATATATACACTTTAATGCACAATAAACTTCATTTCCCACCAGGAGTGGTATCGCTGGAAGGGAGTAATAAATAATAATAAATCAGTGAATTGAATAGATGTTAGAGTCTTATTTGGGAAATTTATTTGAAAGGAAACTATGCTTTGCTTGTTAATTGCATGTCAGGCAAGTTTAATTGATGATTTTAGCTGCATGCTTGTTAGTTCAGAGGATGTGTAGTACCTCCCTCACCCTCACCGACAGCAGCTAAGTGAGAACTTCCTTTATGGAAAAGTGTCTAAGGATGGAGGGATTCTGACTCATAGCAATGTCGTTTTTCTTTCAGGTGGTAAAGAAATAATGGATCTTTATTTTCCTTTGTGATTTTTTTTTGGTATTTTATCTGCATATTTACTATATTTTATATAAAGAATTATTTTTGCCAAGTAATTACCATTTAATTACAAATATGTTTTCTAACTTTTTAACCTAACGCAACCTAATATTTAAATTTAACCTAATTTGCAAGAAGTATGTTGATTTTTAAGGTAGTTTTTAACGTGGAAAAGTGCTTTCTTCGGTCTCCCCAACACCTTTGGTGACTGATGAGACCCACAAACGATGGCCACCCACTTGTAGGTCAAGCATTCTCTTTTACTTGGTTTTTAAAAGAAGAGAAATGGAATTTTAAACAGCATATTTAGAAGCAGAAATTCCCCTAATGGAGTCCCAGTGTATGTAGCAAAAACTGGATTCCTCCTAGTGAGGACATTGGAACAGAGCAGAGTTTGGCTTCAGCGCCATCTCCCCAGTCAGTAGTGGTGACTGTTGGGCAGTTGTCACGCGTTCAACCCAAAGTTCTCCACTCGGCAGACTTGAGCTGTGACCCTGGAGGCTGTGGAAGAACTATCTCCCTGCTTCCCATTGGTCTTCTAACTTCCCCCTGCCCCCCACAACCTGCCTTTGGATTCCAGGTGTGTAGTCCAGACACCCAGCTCCCTCTCCTGCCTAGCCGGGGCTGCCTCACTGACATGCTCTCCAAAACGGTGTCTTACTCTGTGCTCGTGGCTCCAGGGCTTTGTGCGGCTGGCCTTTCCACTCTGACTTTGCAGTTTCCCCACTCCCTCCATGGGGAGGGACCACTGACCAGCTGTGATGAGCCTCCAAACCCTCTTGTCCACTTGTGTTTGGGGCCACATGCTGTGTATGGAGCACTGAAATGTGACTGCGGGCCAGAGTTTCTCCTCCTTCAACAGCTTCCTGGGCAGAACCTCCTGGGTAGAACTCAGACCTTGAGGCAGGAAGGGTAGCCTTCTTTGGACCCACCAGAGAAGAGCTGGCCCTGCAAGGAAGGCTTAGAGCCTCAGCTCCAATGCACCTAAAAGACAAGCAGGAGGAGTTTAACAGGAATTGGGTCTAAATGTCAAGTGTCTGCTTCCAGGCATTTCGTTGTTGCAGAGTCCAGGGTGGACTTTTTGTTTTTGATCCAACCAGGCAGGCATTTTCTCCTTTGATACCAGAGAAGTCAAATTCAGGACTTTTTGTCTTTGCTTTTTAAATCAA
Organism: Solenodon paradoxus; assembly: GCA_004363575.1. NCBI lineage: Eukaryota > Metazoa > Chordata > Mammalia > Eulipotyphla > Solenodontidae > Solenodon > Solenodon paradoxus. The sequence goes on from RJWH01001577.1 coordinate 332,345, forward strand.
ATGAGACTTTTGAGAACCTGGGACTATTATACCATTCTCTTTTTTTCTACTTCCCCAAAAGACCAGCCCTTCTTCCAGAACCTTCTTGGGTTTATTGGATTGATAAGGAACATTGCAGCCTGAGAACTTTTGCTCAGCATCAGTCTTAATGAAAGCATTATGTTCTGTTCCTTGGCTTTCCCTGGTTTGCTTAGTTTAATGTGATAGTACATTTTTCTAGAGCAGAGCATACCTCGTTAATAAGATGGTAGAGAACAAATGTACATTTGCAAACTAGAATGTCAAACCACTAATGGTACCAGGATCTTGCATGGACTTGTGGGTGCCTGCTCCCTCACTCTGCTCCTACCTTTTCTCAAAATGTTTCCCATTCAGGGCTGTTTGGCTAGTAGCCCTGTGGAGTGTCCCCGTGTCTTACCCCAGGTCTCAAACCCAGGTCCCATAGCCTGCAGGTGGGGCCTTTGTGGAGCTTTAGAAGCACATGATTTCTCTAATGAGATTTCCTTCTTTCTCAGTTGTATCCTCAACCATTCTCTTTACACTTCTAGACCGACCAGCAAAAATGATCACATACGAGGTGAGCTGTTCATTTATTAGCAGTTTTACTCAAGAGTGATTATGTGATTAGGAAGTCTTCATATTCATATGAAATAGAGGGAAATGTAAGTTAACATAAAAAAATGTAGAAGTTATCAGATTGTAGTCTATGAGCCAAATGCAACTTGCTGCTTGTTTTTTAATGGCTGAATAACTAAGAATTTTAGTTGGTTGACAAACAAATCAAGAATGATATTTGTGACGTGATAATTGTGTCTGTTAAGTTTTATCGGGACATAGCCTGCTCATTTAGTTATGACTGTGGCTGGTTTTACATTCCAAGGCAGAGTTGAGTGGTGGTGACAGAGATTAGAAATAGGGCAGATGGCATGTAAATAAATGATCTTGTGATTTTACGGAGGTGTGAAATTTCAACACAAAGTTTTTGATAGGCTTCATTAGATGCCATTGTGAATATTCCAGTGATAATTATGCAGTTGCCTAATGAAGTGAGTAATTCTTGTCCAGTCCAGGGGAAAACTTGAGATGTCAAATGAAGTATGTGTTTAAGTAATTCAAATGAATTGTGTCAGCATTGGGATTCATCTTTAAAGAAGGAACAAGTCTCAGTAGACAGGGGATGGCTGGAGTGGATAATAAGGTGATACAGGCTTGTGATGACCTTCGGACTGAACAAAGTCTGAATCTTTGCAGATTAAAATTAAAGTTTGGTAAAATACATACAATAAAAAATTCACATGTTAAGCATTTCAAAGTATAAAATTCAGTGACATTTAGTCCATTCACAATCTTTACAACCATGACATCATTCACTTATACACTGAAAAGAACTCTATACCCTTAATAAGCAGTACCATAAGTTAATATAACAGTTACTTATTATTTCCTCCGCCTGCTAGCAACCCTTAATCTGCTTTCTGTTTATGAATTTACTGGTACTGGGCATCTCATAGAGATAGAATCGTAATGTCGCCATTTGTGTGTGACAGCCTTGGCTTTACAATGTTTCCAAGACTTATCCATGTTGCAGCTTGTACCACAACTTTATGGCTTTTGTGTCTGAGTAATATTCCATTGTATATGAAGAGCATCTTTTGTATATCCATTGACTGACTGATATTTGGGGATGAATTCATGTTTGACTATTGAGAGTTGTGCTGTTATCCACATTCATGTACAAGTTTTTTAATGACCCATTTTTACTTCTTAGGCATCAAATAGATGGGTCATATGATAATTGTATGTTTAAATTACTGTGAAACTGTCAGACTGTGTTCCATAGCATTGACTTGCAATCCATATGAGTTTTAGGTTAGTTTTTCTATTTATACAAAAGAAAAAAAAGACTGGAGATATTCATAAGGATTTTTTAGAATGTATAAATCACTTTAGGAAGTTTTGCCATTTTAGCAATATTAAGACTTAAAATATGAACATGAGCTGTTTTTCTACTTATATAGGGCTTCTTTAATTTTTTCTGTATTTTTTGTAGTTTCCAGTGTATAGATTTTATATATTCTTGCTTAAATTTATTTTTAAGTATTTTGTTATCAAAATTTTTTTATTGAATTAACTTTGATTCACAATCCTAGAAGTTTTTAGATTTAGGTTTACTCTTCAACAAATATGATAACACCACACGCACCACTAGTTTTCTAACAGACCTTCACCACTGTCGATTGGCCCTCACTACCCTTTGCTTCTAGCCTCCTAAATCCCTTCCCTTTTGGTAATTCATTTCTGTTGTTAGTGTTCCAGAGGTTTTTTTTGTCTGTTCATTTGCTTTTTAACTTATGTTCTACATAAGAGTGAGGCTATCTGGTACTTGTCTTTCTCCTTCTGCCTTATTTCACTAAGCATAATCCCTTTTAGTTCCATCAATGTTGACCCAAATGAAAGGATTTCATTTCTTCTAAGGACTGTGTAGTCTTCCATTGTATATATGTACCACATCTTTATCCATTCATCTGATACTGGGCACTTAGGTAGTTTCCAGTTCTTGGCTATTGTAAATAATGCTGAAAATGCCCTCAATTTTGAAGGACGTAATTTGTGGATAAAGGATTTTCAGTTGAAAACACCCCACCCCCTACACACTGACTATATTAACATGGTGTCCCATGTTTCTGCTAAAAAATTGCTAAGTTTACTGAGAATCCTTATATTTGATGCGTTGCTATTTTTTCTTTTTTCTTTCAGGATTATTTTTCTTTCTTCTATTGCATTATAGTGTATCTCGGTCAGTGTATTTGATAGTACTCAGCGTTCTTGGATGTGTAGTTCATGTCTTCATGAAATTTGGGATGTTTAAGATCATTATTTAAACAAAAAGGGGCCCTGTGATTGTCCTCAGGTTTCTGCAGCCAGACTACAGCAAACACAGTAAGTGAATAAAATCTCTGCTCCCTTGGAACCAGAGACGAGAGTCTCATACTGGAAATGTGGACTGCTAGACAAGAGGGCTACCAAATCAGGGAGGGCGTGGCACAAGGGGACACCTACCTGCCGCAAAGACTTCCTACTGCTTTTAATTTGCCTTTTTGCCGATTCCATCTTGGCTTGTTTATTGTAGACCTTTGGCTTTCCCAGTTTGAGAGTTGGCTCTAACTATATCTGCTTATCTTTTTGATATTTCTGTAGAGGGACTAGTATTTAGTCCCTATGCTATAATTTTGTTGATGTCACTGTCTACTTATTATATCCTACAATTGATATTCTTGATATAGTATTAAATGTGTATCTATATTAACATCAAATTTTTATTGTCTCATAGCAATTAAAGATGATGTGATTTTATTGTTAAATATTTACTCCTCTCCCTTATATCCCATGTTTTTATAGAAGTCATCTTAATAGGTCTTACTACATGTTGAATATTAATGCTTTTCTTTTTTTTTTTAGAAGGAAGGGAGAAGAGAAAGATCATTTTAAGGGAGGAAGAAAGCAAGAGAAGTAAGGAATATCATTATTTATTCATTGTTTTTTATCCCAGCCCTGGATCTTGAACTCATGTTCTTGGATTTTTACATGGTTTTTATATTTGGCTGACATCTCAGTTCCCTGAATCACAAGGGCATGTCTTTTCATATTGTTAATAATTGAATTATTGGTGTGCCCTAGTGGCCTGTGGATAAGGCCACTGGATGTTGTCCACATACATCCCAAGGCTCAGGTTCAAGACCTGGTACTGGGGCCAATAACCAGGATGAACAACTAAATAAAATGCAGTGTTTCTCCCTCCTCTCTCTTCCTGCCTGCTTTGCCTACTCACCTTCATTCCTACTGCACCTTTCCATAAAATAAAAACAATTATTACTGACATATTTGACTTTCAGTATTCAGATTGTTTTCTTGTCCTACGTCAAACATAATTTGTGCAGAGTAGTTTGTAAGCTGGAGGAGAGCCATGTGTGAGGTACTTCAAATGTGATTCTATTGTCTTGTATATTTTCAACATTCCTCGAGTTTGTTTACACTTTTTTACTATTCTTAGAACTGAAAAAAGCCTGTGAATAAAGGTTTCTGTATGGAAATGTATATGGGATGGTTTATTTAATGGAACATGATAAATGATGGAGACATTTCACTTAAATCTGAGGCCACTGCAAATTGCCTGCCTCTCCCTCAAAGTTGTTGTGGAAGAGTGGGGCTTCAGGACTTATTTCATAGTTGGCTTCACTTTGGGCAGAATTGTCAGTGTACTTAGAAATGGTTATTTAAAAAGCCCTGACTTTACAGCAGGGCTGCTCTCACTATCTCTCACCTCCTTCTGTACTGCCAGAGAGGAGGGGACTACAGTCCTTGACAGTGAGTGACGTAGCTGACTGCTTACCCTGTCAGACAGTTTTTGGTGGCCAATGTTCTGGTTGGTGGCATGTCCTCCTGGGTTTGTGTAAATGGCAGGCATGAGGCTTCTAGTTCCTGCTCCTTCCTCTCACATGTTACTATCCACTGAGAACTTCCAGATGCTATTTTGGGAGTATATCCTAGTTATTTGCACGTTTGTCTGTTTTTTCCATTTGCATTACCGGCTTCACCAGGGTAAATGAGTGTTTTTGTGAAATCTGTCTTCTTTCTTCCTCTCTTGCCATCTGGTTCTGCTCTAAAGTTTCAGAAAGTTTCTTTTTAGCTCTCAGCCTATTTTCTTTTTCTCTAGGCACTTCAATATGAGCATTCCCCCATTTCTGCTGGTGCTTTTCTTTCCTCAAATGCTGTCTCCTTGTTGAACATTGGGTCCTGCTGACCACAGTGACATAGTTGTTCTTTTCCCCAGTCTTTACTTTGATACTGGACCACACTCCTGAACCCCAGAATTGCCTAGCCAGCCACTGCCACATTCATGTCCTGCAGATGTGTGACGTGCTATAGTCTAGCACCATCTGTTTGTCCACCCCACCCAAGCCTGCTGTTCTCCGCACTCAGCAGGGGTTCCAAGAGCCACTCGGCTGCTCACTAGGCACTTTGGCAGCTGCTCCTCTGGCTCTTTCCCTTTTCCTTCTGAGGCCTGTTTGCACCCCTACTGCCAAGCCTTCCACGGAGGGCAGTGCTTCCTCCACGACAGGTAGGTTGTGTGACCGAGACTCAGCTGTCTACTTCTTGCTCTGCACTGGTGTCCTGTTACTCATCCACAGCCTCAATGGGGGTGGAGAGAGGAGTCTGTGCCCCGGAGGAGGGTGTAAGATACTTGGTACTCATCACATACCAACAATCCTTGCAGACCTGGGAAGGAAATATGAACTTGTCTACCTACATTTTTATCAGAAAAATAAAAGTATTATTAAGCTCTCCTCACAAGTGAATCAACAGTAGATTATTTACCTTATAGATAAATATAAAGAGAGCTGGTGTTTGCTCATTATCAAGAGAGATATTTGGAGATGACTCACAGGGCGAAGCCCCCCTTCCTCTCCCAACTGCCCCTGCAGCCTTGGTCTCATCACAGGTTACTTTCTCTCCTCCTGCTTGCTCTCACATGTCATGCAGCTCCTCCAACGTGCCACAAGTGTTTACAGGTCTCAACTTTTCCTGTAGTTTCACCATAGGTTTGCAAGAAACTGCTATTCCTGCTTGAGCACTGAATGGGTTATTTACTCATTGAAACCCATGGTGCTGACACTCTTGTATGAACTTGCACCCCTTTGACTGCTGTTTGCATTGCACACATTTCCAGTACTTGTGCTTTAGGCCCCACGACCTGTGCATACGTTTCATTATGAGAATAAATGTTCAGGACTAGGAAGGTTATTTGGCTTGCACTCCACAGAAGCTAGTAGTTTCAGGCACAGATGGGCACTTGGATATATGCACTAAGTAATTTATTAATTTTCCAGTGATATTTATATTCTGACTTCTTTTTCACTCACCAAGTATGACACAAACTATACAGTAGTGGTCCTTTGTGACACTTTCTGATCAGCTGTCCACAGTGCAAAGAGTTAAAGAGTTAGTCTTTAAACACCTATTTTCCACATCATCTGATGGTCGTCACTCCAGACTGAGCAGAAATGTGTTTTTTCAGGGATCCTTGTCACTCAGGGATGTGACCTTGGGCTTCACCCAGGAGGAGTGGCAGCACCTGGACCCTGCTCAGAGGTCCCTGTACAGGCATGTGACGCTGGAAATCTACAGCCACCAGGTCTCCGTGGGTAGGTGGTGTTTGTTTCTGAGAGATGCCTAGTTTTCTGTCCATGATTATAAACAGAGACTTGTGGGGTTTTGTAGGACGTAATAACATTTTGATTTGAGATTGAGAAACAAAGGATAATCGATCCCTTTGGGGTTCCATAAAGAATGAGATTTCCTCTTCCCAGTAATAAGGTTCAATGAACTTTTAAAATTGTACACTGAGTTATACTACCTCCTCCTTCAGAGGCTCTGAAACACATCCACTTCTGTCTCAAGTTGCATGGTCCTCATCCACAGGGTATCGCGTCCCTACACCAGAAGTGATCTTCAAGTTGGAGCAAGGAGAGTAGTCCCGGACATTAGAGGAGGGGTCCCCAGACCAGAGCGACCCAGGTGAGTGGTAAGTGAGTGAGTAGCTGTTTGAAGTGGGGAGGAGTGCGCATTCCTTTTCAAGGCTCTCCATCTTTGGAAGGAGCCTGTTAGCACGGACCAAATAGTCAGTGCTGCTGCATCACCCAGACTGCCCGTGCCAGTCGCATTCACAAATGGCATCCCTGTTTTCCGTGTATATTATACAGAGCTAAGTGCCCATATTGTAAGTGTACAACCAATGAATTTTACTCCCATGTTTCCATCATTGAGGTGATCGTGTAGAGCATTTTTCTTCGTGCCAGAGCTTCATGGTGTTCTCTTCCTGGTAAATCTCATCCTTCCTTCTATTACCATATTCAAGCTGGCCTGTTTTTAGCGTCAAATAAATGTAATCATGTAGCAATTAGTATATGTGAATGTGTTCTATACATTCTCTTGTACACACGTATACTATGTATACGTGTGTATATGCAGTTGTGTCTGGCCTCTTTCATTCAGCTCAGCATTGTGTTTGTGAGATGTATCCATATGGTATATATCAGTAACTTATTGATTTATATAGCATTTCACTGTGGCTGTCCTAAAGTTTGTCCATAATATTGAAACATGTGTGGTACATATTTGATAAATTCTTCTTTTGAAACATATTTGTTCTGAATTTTGGGATATTTGAAAAATCATTTTTACAAACATTTTTGTGCATCTTTTGGAGGTCATAAACTCATATTTTTGTTAGATGTATAACCAGAAATGGATTTGCTTGTTTTAGAGTAGCCATAACTTTGGTAATATTTAGTTTAAACAGTATTCCAGGATGATTGGACTAAATTAAACTGCCATCAGCAGTGTATGAGAATTACCATCACAGTACATCCTAGTGAACACTGAGTCAGTCTAATTTTAGCCACTCATTGTCCTGTGATTTCTCATTAGGTTTGAATTTTTATCTTTCTCTGATGACCAATGATACTAAGCATCTTTTTCACGTTTTATATGGGTATTTGGAGATCTTTAGTGAAATGACTAGGTCTTCTACCTTTATTATATTATTGGATTTTTGGCTTTTTTTTTCTTGTTGATTTATAGATCTCTGCAAGGTGACATTTTATTGAACTTGGATGCGATGTTTAAAGTAGTGTCTCAGTGGACATCAGATTTGTAACTGTATCACTTGTTTCTAGAGAAGACACTGGCTTTACATGTGTGGAAGCTTGAAGTTAAACTACAAACTTCTACTTCAAAGTGTTTGAATTTACAGGTGTCTAGCAACTTAGAAAATGTGGGTAATGTTTTGCACTTCGTAGTAGCATTATATTTTGTCAAAATCATTTTGGGCCATTGATAGGCCTACTGTTCTCTCTTATTTAAGGTGAAAACTCACCACTCTAGAACCATGGCTCTAAGACATTTAAAAGTTTATTGCTTAAACTTGTGCAAAACAAGGGAATATTTTTGCCAGGGGGCCCACTAACCAGACTTCCTGAGCGATCCTGGTCCTGGGGACATAAGTAAGAGCTTGGCAGCAGGAGTTTTTAATAATTCTGGGGTGGACTAATTTTGAGTGGTTCCTCCTGGAATGGTGAATGGAAGGAGCAAGGTGGGTTGTCCTGTACACAGATCACAGGGTGCAGTAGATGTGGGGTCTGCCTGTCTCCCACGGGACTTGGCTTCAATGCAGGTCAGAGAGCAGCAGAGGAAAGTCAACTGCTCTTTGTTCTTAGTGGGTAAATTTGAAGATTATTTTATGTCTTCTAATACAATGTTGATCATTTACATTTAGTAAATGAGTATTTAAATATGAATTAAGAAATTACCATCATTCTAGGATCAGTTATAGCCCACACACTTTATTGTTTGTATCATGAAAAATGATTTATAAAACTCATGATAACTCTAGTCTTGTATGTACTCCTTATTTTGCTTTTTATGGTTTTCATCCCTCTTTCAAGCCTTCATTGTTTGTGATTATTAGTATGTTTTCACTTGAACTGATGTTGCCCTACAGGAAAGGTGCCCTTTTCTTCCTGTTTTTTGTCTTCTTTTCAGAAGTTTAGTTATGGTGTATTTTGGTGTTGATTTCTAGGGTTTTATCTTATTTAGTACTCACTAAGTTTCTTGATCCATTTTTTCTATCAAACTTAAAGAGTTTTTAACCATAATTTCTCCATGTACTCCTTTTCCCAGGCTCTTTATCTCCTCCTTCTGGTACTGCAATGATACCAATCTTGGTTCTTTTGATAGTGCTCCATAATTTCTTTACACTCTCTTTTCCCTCAGTCTCTTGTTTTTCCCGTTTTATTCAGATTATGTGAAATTTTCCAGTGAAAGCTCTGTACCTGGAGATTTCTTTCTTTTTTTTTGCTGTGTTTTAGTTTATAGAGTTTCTTTAATAGTTACTGAATTACTCAAGTGATCTCTGTATTTGAGCAAGTTGTGATAGTTTTCACCCTTTTAATAATGGGTTCATTTTAGCTAAGTCACCATATTAATGTGTGAGAGCTGTTCATAGTATCCCCTTATCCTTTTGATGTTGTTACGTTCAGATGTCGGTAACTTGTGTCTTTATCTTTTTGTAGGTCTGTCTTGCTAGAGATTGACTCTTTTCAAAGAACCATCTTTTGTTCTATTTCATCTGGTGCTCTGTTTTCAATTTCATTAACATCTGATCTCTAGTTTTCTTTGGTTTCATTTCTCTCTTCTTCAGTGTAAATATTTTAATACTGACTTATTTGTGCCCCCACACACTTTGGTATTTTGATTTCCTTTAATACTTCTTATGCTCATGGATTATTTAGTACTCTCTTTGGAGAATTTACTGTTAATTACAGTTTATCTTTGTTATCAATTTGAACTGTAAGTCTTTTGGGTTCGAGCATGCTTTTGTGATTTCAGTTTTATAAATTTTGTGCACTTTGTTTTTTGACCAAGATCATGGTCTCTATAGAAGTTCTGGGGTTCTTGAAAAGGAAGTTTTCTGTTGTTGGCAGAAATGTTCTGAAATGTTTTTATCCTCTTTATGGTCTTGGGTTCTTCTATTTTTGACAGTTCATTCTCTAGCTGTTTTGTCAGCTATTTTTTGTCAAATATTTTTATTAAATTTTGTTTGGGTATTTTGCAGGTCTGTTGCCTGGTTCATATTCATTTATGGTTGTTTTATGTTCTTGATGGACTGACGCTTTTCATCACTGTGTAATTTTCCTCTTTCTCTAGTATTTTTGCCTAGAATTTTATTTTCTCACATTACTGAAGACTCTAACTCATTATTTTACTTAATATTTGCTTGGTATGTAATTTTCCATCTTTTTAGTTTCAACCTGCTCTCATTGAAATTTCCTGTACTCAACCTTATGATTTGTTTCTACTTTTTATCCACTCTGCCAGTTTATAAGATTCATGCATTCAGAAGATTTATATATTTTTATTATAGTTGATAAGTCTACTATTTTACTTTTTATATTGTGTGTTTTCATTTTTCTGGTTTCTTTTCCTGCCTTCTTTTGCTTTATAGGATCACTTTTCAGAATTATGTCTTGATTTACCTATGGTGTATTTTAGTGTGTCTCTGCATAGATACCATTTAATGCTCATCTTAAGTGTTAAGTTATACATACACATCTCATGATATACTGGTTTTATAGATTATCAGTTTGAGTAAAGTATAGAATCCTTAGGTCTTTTATACCATTTTATTATCACCATTTCTAATCTCTAGCTTTTTTCTGAAATTAGATGTACATTTACATGTATAATTTATAAAGTTCAAGAGGAGGAGAGCCTAATATATTGACCCATTTGTTTTGTTCCTCTTTTTTCCCACATGTTCATAATTCCTTATTTTATTATTTCTGTTCCAAGGTAGCTTAGCTGTTCTTTTTGCTAAGAACACGTTCCTCCCTCTGAGGATGCTTTATTTTCCTGTCATTTAAGTAGATAAAGAATTTGTGATTAATAGTTCTTTTCTTCTTTCCCCTGACTAGAGAGTCTCTTCTTTCTGGGTCTGTACCCTGTTTTTCCTAGTTATTGTAAACAATGGGTGAAATCTCCTGCCAAACTTGCAGAGCACAGATGACTAGGAGGTGGTCTGTGTTCCAGTGAACCCTTATTGATACAGTCACAGTTGAGGGAAAGGGCACAGGATGCTAACACGAATAGGCTGGCCTGATCTGCAGTGGAGCAGAGAGTCTGGAAAGTACTTTTATTTGTTTTCACTAGTCTTTCCATCTATGGTCATTTTCAAGCCCTGGATCTTGAGATTAACATGGTCTACACCCCCAGTTGCTGACTTAGAATCTTAGCCATGATAAAAATTGTATTCACTGTTGTATAATGAAAGATAAGGATGTCCGGTTTATTTTTATGCACCTGTCTTTAGGTAGATGAAATGCTGTGGACCACACATAGAACTTGGTAGTTCACTAGGAGCGCCGTTATCTGTTGAATCATTTTCTACAGTGTCATGTGAAGCATTTAATTGTCTCTTGTGTTGTGAATATGAGAATAAACGAGAGGTATTTAGTAGTTTGATAGTTTTCATTTCTATCTTTTACACGGAACCTGTGCTATTCAAATTGCTTTAACACCGAGTTAGGGTTTTACTCATCCAGGTTCCTTGGTGCCTTTTCCTTACTCCAGTATGCAGTGTGGTTGAAGGACCTGCATAGGGGATTTGCAGTGTCATGATAGATAACCTTTAGTGCTTAATAAAAGATTTGTAATGAGAAGAGATGGCCATTGTCTGATTATCACTGGAAGATTAGAGTGTTTCTTAATAGAGACAATGAAAATTTTTAATGGTAGTCTTCTCATTCTGAGTGTATTAAGGATATTTTCTGAATCTTAAAACCTTTGCGATGATGATTATCTTCTAAATATTTTACTAGTAGTAAGGATGAAGCTTTTCCTGCACTGTGATAGTTTACCATTTAAGTTTGTTTATTTTCAAGTCCTAAATGATTCTTATGACAGAATTGATGAAATTTCATGGAAACCCCATTCCTTGGAATCAGACATAGTTTAGGGTCTATAAGGATTTCTTTTGAAAGAAATCCATAGTTGTCTATAGATAAACTCAAATTTATGAAGTTCTTGTCTAGCTGCACTTACCCTTGTGTAGCTGACAGCATTTGCAGGAGGAGTGAGCTGATGATTTTGAAGGTCACAGTTTACAGGCAATTGTAATCTGTGTCCCTAGCTCAATAGGTCATTTATCGTTAAATTTTGAGCCATTTACATAATAGATGCTGCATTATCTTGAAATTCAAAGTTTGTTCCAATTTGTGTATAATGTTGGGGTACTTTTTTATGTCAAGAAGTCAGCATTCAGTTTCACCAAACATTTCAGAAGAAGAGTCCATAGCTCTGAGATCAGTGTTTGTAGTTTCTGTCAGGGAACCTTTGAGTTCCATAGAGTGATGCCTCATGACATTGCTGCTAATTTTTGCTGCCAAGGTCAAAGCATGCTTTCAGGACTGTTCTTTTAGTGATTTTTTTCTAACTTTTATACTTTATCTCCCCTGCTGCTAAAGGAGGGAGAGAGTCCTATTTCTTTAAGTCTATAGTTTTCTTACATAGCAATGACTCATCAGTGACACTGGAAGCTATTTGATGAAGGACATAGACATGTTTGTCTTTAAAGCACTTTGTTGCATCATTTTTCTACTTTATTAAAATGCACACTAAAATGCTTGTCTTTCTTATTAAAAGTACACACAGTTGTCAGGTTTCTTCCTTTATTATCAATTGACTTTAAAAGTGATTGTCAAAATGGAAAGTGAGGCTGTTAGATACTTAAGATAAAAGTGTGAGTTAAATTAATGTGTTGACCTACTTTTATTTAGATACATGCAACTTATGTACCTTTCACTTATTGAGGATTTTCTGAAAGCTCCTAATTTTTAACCTTTGACAGATATTATGATACCTATTTTCATTTATTTAAAGGAATGTTGCAGACAGGTGTGAAAGACACTAGGCTAGCAGGCAGGAAGAGAGAAGGAAGAACACTTTATTTTTCTTTTACTTATTCACACTGGAGGTTCTCTCCAGGCCTGGGACTCAAACCCCAGGAGTATGTGCTCTGCATCCTTTGGAAGCAATTGACCTAACCACTGCTCCACCAGACATGCCAAAAGTCTTCCTTCTTAGCATGGCATACTGTTGAGTGTGCTATCATCATTTCTGTTGTGTTCTCATTATTTCACTCATTTTAAAAATATTTCCATTGTTATATTTAATTGCTGGAAATGATATTTTTGAGTGGCAAACCAGTTAGGCACATGTGACACCAGACAACAAAGACACTTAAGATTCTCTAGTTATCCATCTATGAAATATCCCATAATTCATCATCTTAATTTTTTAAATAGTACAGCAAACTTTTCAGTACCGTAGGCAAATTGCTTTGAAAATAGAGTAGATTTCTTGCCTATTCAAAGCCTCCATTTATGTCAACATTACTAACACTGATGTTGCTTATACTCATTTTATCTCCAACTCACTGTACTCATTTCTAGTGATAAACTGGATAAGATTGTGACTTTTTGTTAAAATACAACTCAATCACTATAAGAATTTAATGAAAAAATTAAAATATATGTTTTATACTATATTAGAATATAGCTAATCATAGTTTGAATTTTTATTGTGTTTTATACAAATATTCATTTTCTAGTTGCCTGTTACTTTATATATAATTTAGTATTTTCCAAGCTGATATTGTGATAGCTACAGGGATGGTTTCATTGTAAAGGGAATTATTTGTAGGATCTGGAATGGAAAGACCCACAGCGTGATTTTGAATTGGTGGAATAGGGTGTTCAAATGGGTGAGATCAACTGACTGCTGCTTCTCACGAGCATACTTCCAACAATGTTCTTCTCTAGCTTCAGTGACACCATGTTGTTCCGTCATATATTAAAGGAAGATTAGCCACAGATATCAAGGGTTTTCTATGCTGTTGGGAGTACTTTTAAACGGCTCAGCACAGTAATGGGCATCTTTGTAGATAAGTTCAGTATACCATTTTTTGATTTTCATAGGAAAATTGGCTTGTTTCAAGTTGACTTACATTATATAAAATATAAAGCCTTTAATGCATTTTTGTAAAATTTTCAGCAACCAATAGTACATACTAATCCAAACGGTTGGCTATGACAAATGTTAAGTATTTATTTTTCAATTGGTTTGATTTACAAGCTTTGAAAGTCCTTTTTGGAAACAAACTGATCTCAACCTTGCACTGGCTTTCCCTGTCTCTGAGATTCACCTGACACTCCTAACCGGCTTCCTGGGAGTGGGGCTGCCCTGCAGCCTCTTCAGCCACACTTGCTGGTCTCCCTGCCCCAGCTTCCTGGGTCTGCCCCTGTGTGTCTGCTCTCCACCCAAGTGCCACTTCTGGGCACTCAGCTTCCTGATGGCTAACACAGTCCACTCTTCTGATTGTATCACCACTTATAGTCCCTCCTCCTTGCACCTCAGTGCTTAGGCTGGATTTGAGCGGATGGGTGTTTTCCAGGTTCCCTTCAAGTGCTGAGGATGGGCCAGCACACAGTAGGCACTTAAGTGCTCACTGAGAGTGTCGCAGCTCCTAATGCGGTTGAACCTAATTTTGTAGACTGAGCTGTTTCTTCATTTGTGACTTGTCTTTGCTCATCTTTCATGAAGTGTGTTCATTTTGTATGAACTTTATAAAGATTATTATTCTGTTGTATAATGCAAATATTTCCCCCGGTTTTATCTTACACTTTCTTCAGTGATGCTGAGTACAGACCTCCTGATTGCCGACCATGGTGAGGACTCAGTAACGCCAGTCTCTACCCACTCTCTTCCCACTTCAACCCTCCAGGCCTCAAGAGTACTTCCTCAGGCTGGCTTTGTTCTCAGAAACCTGTTTCCTGAGTGATTGGCATCTTGAGTGGCCTTGCCCTCTGTGTGGGCTTTTCTAGGCCAGCTGTATCTGGTGCAACACTTTGGCTGCTAGCAGGAGGATGAGGGGCCCTTCAAGGTTAGCAAACCAAGCCCACAGTGGGGTGTGTGGGAGCTGTGGTTGGTGAGGGACCCAGGGGATCAGGGCATCATCAGCAATCCTAACAGGAAATCTTCCTCCTCCTCACATTGTGAAAGAGTACATGAGCTAGAACCTGCCATCTTAGTGCTCCCAGTGCACCGGTCAGCAGCAGTTCACTCATGCTGTGATGTGTCCCCCACACACCTGACCACAGGTCCCTCCCATTGCCCAGACTCACTCTGCAGCCACTAAACAGTTGTGTTTTGGACACTCTGGTTATTCTAGCCACCTCATCTCCACGGAATCATTTGGCATTGGTCTTATTTTGTCTGGCTTATTCTAACAACATGTTTTCAAGGTCTTGTAGTTGCATTTGTCAGAATTTCCTTCCTTTATGGATGCATCATAGATATACCCTTGGATATATAGACCACGAAGTCTACGGACATTGAATTTTTAATCCCTTTTTATGGTAAAATTTTCTAAGTTAATTATCTAAAACTAGGAAAGAGGATGAGTATGTGTGAAGTTATGAGATTAATGCTGACGGTCTACATTTCAGTGAGTAGAGCCAGGGCAGCCTGTACACTGACTCTGCTGCTGCATTGACATTCCAAGTGCGCGGGCCCTTCACTGCCATGTTCTGGTGGCCTTTCCAGGCTGATGAAATTCCCTGGCCCTGTCATCTGTGCTGATCCTCCTACACACACCCTGCCCGTCTGCTGAGCACAGTGCTCCCTGTAGGGCCTTCCTGTCTTCTCAGGAATGAGGTCTGTTGCTACCCTCTTAGTACTAGGTGGCTGTCTCTTCAGGTGTCACTGTCATTATAAAGGTATTGATTAGTGACTATGAGCCCCATTCATTAGAAGTCAATTCTTTGTTACTGACCATTGTTCTTAAGGTGTCAGTTTTCACTGAGTATTTGACTAAGTGCTATGCTCAACAGAGCCCAAAGCCTTTCTGAGTCTTTGCTGACATTCCTGTATGACTCTGAGAGACGTCTTCCTTGGGGGTCTCTGCTCTCCATTGTTTTCAGAGGAATCATAGTGCTTATATTTACTGTTTAATTACCATGGAGGAGACAGCTTCAGCAGGGCATGTGAGCTGAGAATCCTCTCACTGTCTGCGTGGAGACTCTTTCCTCAGGAGGCAGCTCCTTGTACATGGTCCTGTCTTCAGTGGCCCTCAGTCCAGCGCACCACTACAGGGCATGCTGATGTCAGTCCCATGGTGTCCAGTCTCTGCCCTGATCCACTGGAGTGTAGACCAGTGCTCCACTCAAGGATTGACTCTGCCACCACCTATGATTGGACACCTCTGAGTTTGATAGGATGAAATTTGCCAGCAAGCTATCTTCCACCCTCCATGGGTCATGTTTCAGATAACAGTAGTGGGCCCAACCAGATCACAGAGGCTGGAGGGCAGAAGTGATTCAGAACACTGCAGAGAAAACAAGCCCATGCACTGCATGCTGTGTCCCTGTACTAGCTCCCTATTGCTGCTTTAATGAATCATCACACATTTAGTGACTTAAAATGGCAGACAGTGTCCTTCAACTCTGTGGTCTTGGCTAAACTCAGGTGTCTGCAGGTTGCATTCTTTCCTGTGGCCCCGAAGGAGGATTAATTTCCTTTTTCGTTCAGGAAAACTCCAACTGTATGGAGTAAGTTCTTTCCTTACTGGGTGTTGTTGGACCCAAGGTCCTAGAGTTCACTCTGACCCTTTGTTGCATCCCAGTCACTTTGGAGCCAGAAACAGGTCAGTGACGCTTCAGCTACCTGCTCCTGGCCAGGTGTCATTTGAGCTTTCTGGGAGCCATTCTTTGCTTTCCTTTCCAAGTTCAAGGGCTCCTGTGAGTACTGAGGACCCAGGGGATTTTCCTGAGTAATCCCTCTATTTTAAGGTCATCTGATTGACAACCTTAATTCCTGTTTTCCATGTAGTCTGACATGTTTACAGTACAAGGCAGAGACAAGGATGAGACTCTCTTTGCGGGACTGTTACTTTGCGACCACAGTAAGGAGTTCAAAGACTTGCCTATTGATAAGATTACAGGTATTTCACACGAATTTAGGGATTAATTTTCCGATGCCTGATTTGTACTGGATCAAAATTAAATTGAATGAATTATTTTTCAAGGCAAATACTATGTAATAAATGCAAAATATTTTAAAGTGAATAACTCAGCTGTCTCTCTGCCCAGACCTTTGTGACAACCTGTCAGCTGTATGGGGTCACTGCAACCAACTTTCTTTTCTAGCCATTTTAAAATACCTCCTGTTGTCTCAATAATACTTACTTTTATAATTCACCATTTCAGAGCCTACCACCGAGGGGCATTTAGGACCTCTTTGTTGTGGGTTCTTTACCACCATCTAGTTCTACAACATCTTCAGAAATATATTTCATGGTGCTTTTTTCAGCCTAGGTTCTAATAGGTATATTTAAGGTGGTTGTATCTCTACTCTTTTGAGAAATGGTGGTACAATCACAGCAGAGGACTGCATGGCTCCTCATGTGAAGCCACTGGAAGTGTGAGCCCCTTCTCAGGTGGTGGAAGACCCTTGCTCTTGGCCTACAAGGTAGTTTGCTTTGTGACCCAGAGGTTCTTCTATCTGTGAGTGAATCACATTCCTTATTAAGGCTGTTCTTTCTGACTAACATAGGAACCTCATTTCCACCCTAAACTTAGACAGCTAGGGGTGTCCCTGTGGACCATTTCAAGTCCGTGGACTGGGGTTCAAGACCCGGGGCACAGGAGAATAAACAAAACAAACAACTAACCAAATAAAAGCGTTTCTTCTTCCTCTCTCTAACTCAGTCAACAACCACATACACACAAACACACAAATGACCTCTACATAGGTCAGAATTCAGTTCAATGACTTTGGAGTAAGTAGACTGAGGTGTTCTCTTAGATCATGTTTCTGGGAATGAGGCATGAGCATCCTGAAGTTCCAGGCCACTCTCGCTCAGTCGTATGCAGACTGCTTTCTACAGTTTACATTTGTGGAGTCCAGAAACACTTGCTGTACACAAGCGATTGCATAGACTTGAGATGCTTCTGTTCCAAACTTGGGGGCACCGGGAGGCCCTCTTCTGAGGTGGGCATGTGCATGGCAGTTGTTTTTAGCAGCGTTTCTAGGTTACAGGTGTTCTGGGTCTAAAGATTCTAAACTGTTGAGCTCACCAGTTGAGTGCTGTGGAGAGACTGCTGGCTTCTCTGCTGCACTGTTCTTGGGTTCAGGAGGTAATCAGAAGTCAAGGCGTTGGTGAGAGGCTTCTGTACTCTAGAGGCCACACCATGAAGAAGATTTTCAGTTTCTGGAGCCAGAAGGGCAAATTGCCCTTGCGCTCCTCCCTCTGTCAGCCAAAGACATCCGGCACCAGGCAACAGAACCATAGTGTGCTTCACTGGTTTCACAATGAAGACAAAGACATCCGAAAGATCCACCAAGCTGCCAAAGTGGGCAGTGTAGCAAAAGTAAATCAGATACTTTTGCTGAACAACAATGCACTGAATGAGACAGACAAGAAGAAAAGGTATCGGAGGAGACCGGCAGACCTCAGAGAAGCATGTACATTTGTGGCTCCATCAGGTGGAGCCCACAGCTCCAGTCAGCCAGGCTCTGGCCTGTGGTGCTCTCGAGGCCCTGCTGCCCTGAGTAGTGGAAACCTAGTGAGGTCTAGCACCCAGGCTGCCTTTATGCGCTGCACAGACAGAAAACATTAGCTGGTGTTGAACCCATTCGTACTTACCCTTATAAAGCACTTAAATGGTCACTTTAAAGTGAGTTAACTGTTATCAGTGATAATAGAAAAGGACTTATTTACAGGATTTCATTCTTATGTGCACATTTTTACTGTAATGCTTATGCTATAGAAAAGCACATAATGAGATTGATCATC